>JABTXL010001700.1:3030770-3150026 GCA_025134845.1 Neodon shergylaensis
GAAGAAGAAGAAGAAGAAGAAGAAGAAGAAGAAGAAGAAGAAGAAGAAGAAGAAGAAGAAGAAGAAGAAGAAGAAGAAGAAGAGCAACAACAACAACAACAAACATCACCAGAAGCTTGTTAATAGGAATTTGGAAAAGTGATGTGTGAGAAATAATTCTGAGGAACTTCAGAAGAGTGTAAAGGCTTAGCTGAGGAATGAAAAAAAACTGGAAAGAAATGATCATAAATTTAATACAAATTACAAGATTTAGAAAATCCTAAGATGGCCAGGCATGGTCATGCATGCCTTCAATCCCAGTACTCGTGAGGCAGGGGCAGATGCATCTCTGTGAGTTTGAGAACAGCCTGGTCTACAAAGCAAGTTCCAGGACAGCTAGGGCTACACAGATAAACCTTGTCTTGAAAAACAGAACAAAGCAAACAAAAAACCCAGACAAAACAAAAGAAACAAAAACAAAAAGAAAAAGAAAAGAAAGGGCTATGGTGAAGAAAGCAATGTCTAGAAAAGTGCATGATTCACCATAAGTCACACCGACCAAGTCATTCTTGAGAAAGTTTATGTTTCCTTCCTCATTTCCTTCTTCTGTTTGTAATGCTGAGATTGTGAGGCAGCCTTGTTAGTTAGGCTGGTCTTGTTTCTAGTCCAGCTCTTCAGACTTCAAATCATTGAGATGGTAGGCATGTGCTACCACGTCGGGTTAAAATGTATGCATCTTAAATTTATCCATAATATGTTAGTGTTGATCAAGAACACAGTGCTGCTCCAAGTACATAGCCCCCTGGCTCAATTACAATTCTAGTCATTTGTTTGTAGCAGCAGACACAAGCAGGAACGTTAAAGGTTACTTTTAATGGGACAGGTTTTTGCAGCAAGCACCTTGAGACCGAACAGGTGCAGCTCCCGAATTTCTCATCTGCCAACTAAAGTGTCCAGATCATTCTGTATGGAGCAAGCGCAAATTCATTGTCACCCGCTTAGCTCTGACTGTGCAGATGATAGGGCTGTCCTCGGTGAAGCAGTGGGCTGTCTGGGACACAGGACTCTGGAAGGCACCCCCTGCAGAGGTTAATCACCAGTCGGGCATGCCAAATGTGAGGAGCAGGGCAAAGCAAATGCAGAAACTCTACATTTATGATGCCATCATTTTCGGTTATTTATCACCCATGTGCTATCAGCTAAAATCTGTTTTCCTTGCCACACCGTTTGTTTATCTGGTTGTTTTCTCGGATAAAACTGCATTAAGTGATTGTGAGAAAACAAAGTTCCTAGGTTGAACCAGCCAGCATCATAGAGTGTTACACGAAAACCATCTCAAAACTGTGACTATTTCGATCAGGGATCACTTATTGAACTCTTCAATAAATTTAGTACTTACAAGTTTGTTTAAGTAATTAAATATTTAAAAGTAGAAATTTACACACACACATAGACAAAGTATAATTGTATCTCTACAATTAATTAATTCTTTTCTTAAATAATTTATATTCACTTGGGGAGACAAAATTAATTAATATACAATAATCAGGCAACAAAGTAAACCAATCATATCTAAATTAGAAATTTTATTAAAAGTCAGATGTCACTAGAACAGAATTACAAAACAGGAAACAGTTGGTGATGGTAGAATTGGAGCAAGGTCTAAAAATGAATAAACTGGACTTGTTTTTTCTTTTTTCTCGAAGACTTCTGAAGCAGACTTACAAGCAGAAACATATCCAGTGACACAGTGAAGAGGACACTATAAGCACCACAGACGTGAGGTTAGCAAAACCATGAGGCCAACTAGACCATGCCCTTGACTGCAGGCTTACTCATGAGCAACTGGGGTAACGCTGTCTCTCATGAGTCCTAATAGCTCCCATTGTATGAACTCTACTGTCTTAGCCTGGACGACATAACCTTCCAAAAATTATCAACAAACAAATAGAAGAAAACTGGCAACTACTGGAACCTCTGCCTCTATCCGAATGCAGCTGGCCTCCGAAGAGCGGCCTTCATGCCAGGCGAGCAGGGGAATGGTCGTGTAAGTGTTTGGTAGACTACAGTGAGGGAGAGATCAAAATTAAAGCCAAAGAAATGGGCAAGAAACAGGTCACATGGGACTAAAGGAAGATCCTGTTCCTGGGAGAAAAAAAGAAGAGGATTTCAAATGCCAAATCCGAGACTGTCTAGATTTTGCTTCGTGAGTCATGTGCTATTAATAGAAGCATTTCTCAAAATAAACTCAGAAGCATTTGAAAGTATACTTACTGTAACGGCCTAAATATAATTTTTAGTATAATTATAACCTCTGACTCTCAAATTTCGCTGAGTGATACCACACAGTACTTGAGAGTTTGTGCTTTGTCCAGTGATCCTCCCTGCAGGCTCCAATCCTCCAACACTGCCCTCTGCTTAGAAACTTCCCCGATCCAAGCACAAATAGTCTAACAGATTGTATTTTATGTGTGTATCTTTTTATGAGACGAGCAACTACATTTAAACGTGCAAAAACTTTACTCTGGGTAATTTGCATTCTTATATCCTATTATAGAGTCTCCCATTTGAATTTCCATCTGGTCTCTAATATCTCCTGTGTTTATTATTGTTTTAATGAGATAATCTTGCTTTTATCTACCTAGATTTCATTACTATTTGTAAAGAACCATCTCTACCCCGATCTTACTCCAATAAATACTTTAAACTTAGCCTTGACACACAATGCAATCTACTAAGAGGTAACTATAAAATAGTGAGGTGGCAAGAAAACCTGCGATGAAAACCCAAGGGTGAGTCTTTATTTCTCAAAATCGAAGCAGATAAACAACTTCTCTTTATAAGGCTAGTTACATGTTACTCATCACCTACCAAGATGCAGTAAAAATATTGGCACATCTTCGACTGAAACAGACTTTGAAAGAGTTAAATTATTGTGGCTGACTTCATCCATGGCAACTGGCATGGCTCAGGTTGATAACTCGGTTCTTATCTAACACTTGTAAATGTTGTCTTCAGTCTGTGCTGTCAACCACAAGTTTACCACTCCTACACACACACACACACACACACACACACACACACTGTACAGCAATGACTGAAAACCACTCCTATAACTCAGACAGAAAAGGCTCATTGTAATGAAATTATGGTCCATATCCACCTGAAGGCTCACTCGCTGATAAACCAGATTTACCATAAGCCTAGGCTGCTGATAGAATTCTCTCCACATTTGAAGCCACCGGTTTTTCAAGTAGAAGGAGTTAACCCTTCCTGACTTCTCAGCACGACAGAATAAAACGAGAACTAAATAATGAGACTTTATATAGTTATATTTGTTATATATAATGTAAGTTATTATATACTTACATTAATGAACACATATGCATTGTCGTGTGCCCGACTTCCCTTTAAGTGGTTTATACATATTAGTTCTTTTCAGCCTAGATGTCACAGTGCCCACTGGGACTTAATGAGATAATATATTTAAGGAAGGAAGGTTAATGAGGTGTCTCTAAATGCAAGCTCTCTATATTTTGCTAGGCAAGTCTTTAATAATACCAACAACAACTGCCATGCAGGTGCATCCTGTGTGGTAGACCATCTCTGTGCATCTTAGCTCACCCTCACACCAGCGACAGTGATAACCCATCCACTTCACGGGTGACTAAACCCAAAGTCATAAGCAGCAGTTACCAGAGCTCGTAACCAATGACTCCAAACTTACTTTCTGGCACTCAGTCACTTAAAGCATTTGTGATGCCTGGGTTTTGCTCGTTAGTTTCTCTGATAGTCTTCTTGCCATGAAATCCCTGGGTCAAACTCACTGATACATCACCAACTTCCCCCCTTCTTTCTGAGAACACAACAATAGTTAGGTCACATGTCTTCTTCTTCTTTATTTTCAAGACAGGGTTTTCTCTGTAGCTTTGGAGTCTGTCCCAGAACTAGCTCTTGTAGCCCAGGCTGGCCTCAAACTCACAGAGATCCACCTGCCTCTGCCTCTCTATTGCTGGGATTAAAGTCATGTGCCACCACTGCATGGCAGGTCACATGTCTTCTACAGGAACTACTAACCTTCGCTCTTTCAGTCCACAATCTCTGTGGCCAAGAATTTTAGCCTTAAATGGTATGAGTCTGTTCATATCACTAGGACATTTAAAGAGCCTTAGAAGTTCCTTAGTGATTTCAGAACACAGTCTCACATCTTAACAATAAAAACAGAGCCTCTATCTGGAGAGAGGAACCTCATGATGTTGTTAACTTTTCCTCCTGCCAACACACACACAGACACAGACACACCTTACTTATCATAATAGATGAAATTCTGGCATGCAAATACACACACACACACACACCATGCACACACACATATAGACTACTATGCGTCATGCAATAATTACTGAGGCATCACTCTACAGCGGGTTAGCTCTCAGACCTCTTTGATACTGGGAAGCTTCCTGCCCTGGGCTTCCAACTAGAAGCTTTCAGATTTCCCCATCTGGGTCATCACTTCAGCTCACATTTATTTTCAAAGACCCGCTCTTCAGAACAAGCAAGAGCACACAGGACAGATTGCCTTCACTGCCTCAGCCCTCCCCGAGTCTGTCTGCTGCTATGTTAAGAACAGGTCTGAAAAAGCTGGCTTGTCATCCAGGAGAATTATATGTTTGTGCCTTGGCTTGTTCCTCGATTCCTCAACTTCAGATGCTGCTCTCGGCTCTCCTGTTATCATTTGGGCTCGGCTCCTCCTGGCATTTGCACATAAACCTGCTGGATTGATTTTTTGCCTCAGTCCTAATGTCCTGAACCACAGATTAAACACTCTGCTCACTCATCACTTCCCGGTATTGACTGTGCACCACAGGCTTTCCTCGATGTCAATCCTCTATCCAGCCATGGTATTTCCATGGTTCTTTTTTGAGACCGCAAGACCAGAAGTCATCAGGCCTTCAAATAAGTGCTTGAAGTTATTAACATACCTAGCAGAGGGGCTCCAACAGAGAAGGGAGTTTTATGAGTGGCCTCAAGGTAAACATTCATTGCAAGCAGAATGGTTATTCCTGTTAATGAGCATATATTACTACACACTAAATACATGGTATGTTATTTAAACTGTGTAGGGGGTAAGATCACACACATTATATACAGGAAGAAAGGAAAAGAAAGAAGAAGTGACAGAAACTCTGGAAGAATAGCAAAAGAAGATAGAAAGAAAGAAAGAAAGAAAGAAAGAAAGAAAGAAAGAAAGAAAGAAAGAAAGGAGAGAGGGTGGGAGGGAGAGAGAGAGGGAGAAAGGGAGAGAGGGAGGGAGGGAAAGTGATGAAACTCAGAAGAGTAACAAATTGTCCAAGTCTTTTATCTGCCCTTCAAACGCCAATTTGCAAATACATTAGAGGCTCCCGATTTTGGCACAAGTATGCACAATGTCAAATCAAACTATAATATACCATTCTTTCCTAAATGAATTATGAAATGACAAGGATGAAGCAAGTTTAATCTCAGTGAATCATGAGTTTTATCTGCCCATTGTTAGGTACAATGCTGCCAGCTTCACTTCTCGAGGTGGGCTTTGCAAAAGGATTTACATTCGATTGATTCACCATCATGCTTGCAGGGAGATGAAAGCTGAGAACTTGGTCAATAGAGGAAAATGCTTATAAATTATACAACACACTATTGATGTAACAATTAAGTTCTAGCTGACCCAATGACATATAGCTCTTGAAAGTGAAGAGGGACAATAACTAATTTCAATGATCATGTGATTTGTGAGTCCACAGGAAATCCTTCTGTAGGTATGATTTCAGACTTTTGTTCATGTTGTATAAAATTAATAACGTTACAGAAGGAATCTGAATACAAGCCTGAGTCAAAATAATAGTAATAATAATAATAAACATTTATACCCTCTAAAAAGCACTTATCTCACAATTTTAAGCGGAAGTTTAACAGGTATGTATTATTTAAGGTTATAATTACTTTAACAACAGAAAGCCTAGATATAAATTCTCTATCTAATCTAACACATAGAGACAGTACACAAAATACTAGTTGGACTTGTAGCATGCAAAGGATGATTGGAGATAAAGGTGTGTACAGGAAATCCATGAGCCAAACTTTCATTTCTTTGAAATTTGTGAATACAGTTTAGTGACATTCAGCCATGTGAAGAATAATTGATCCCCTTATGTTGTCTTATTGCTATTGCTAGAACTTCAAGCACTATATTGAAGAGGTATGGAGAGAGTGGACATCCTTGTCGTGTTCCTGATTTTAGTGGGATGGCTTTGAGTTTTTCTCCGTTTAATTTAATGTTAGCTGTCAGCTTGCTGTAAATAGCTTTTATTATATTTAGGTATGACCCTTGTATCCCTAGTCTCTCCAATACCTTTATCATAAAGGGGTGTTGAATTGTGTCGAATGCTTTTTCAGCATCTAATGAAATGATCATATGGTTTTTTTCTTTCAGTTTATTTATATGGTGGATTACATTGATAGGCTTTGTGGGAGCCTAGGCAGTTTGGATGATCACCTTACTAGACCTGGATGGAGGTGGGTGGTCCTTGGACTTCCCACAGGGCAGGCAACCCTGATTGCTCTTTGGGCTTAAGAGGGACGGGGGACATGATTGGGGGAGGGGGAGGGAAAGGGGAGGCGGAGGTGGGGAAGAGACAGAAATCTTTAATAAAAAAAAAAGAAAAAAAAGAAAAATAAAATTTAAAAAGTTTTTAAAAATCATTTAAGAAATAATAAATAAGTTTTAAAAGAAAAAAAAAGAATAATTGAGTGCTGTGGGCAGCGTGCCGGTGATGGGGTAACCAGGGTTAGCCCCCTGCTGAAGCCCAGAGTAGAAGAGGAAAGAGAAATGATAGTTGCCGAAGAGTCTGTCTAACAGTAATAATGTGCTGTTACAAACGTAAGCTGGGAGACGGCCTGCGGAGAGGATGAGGCACTATTACCTGCAGGGGGCAGTTTGTACGATGCTAGCGCTTGCGTCTGTACCACAGAAGCTGACTGGATGGTTAGGACAGACCGTCTCTCTAGTCTGCGTCTCTCCAATTTTGTTGTGTTTGTGTAGTTCCTAGACTATTTTCTTTTTCGCCATTCATCTTCTTCCTCCTCTAAAGTCCTATTTTCTGATAGGACTTTCGGGAATGTGCTGATGGGAAGTTTTCACCCTCGAGACCTGACGGAAGGCTTGACTCACTGGGCATCCAGCTCCCTGCTTGATTCCTTCCCAAGCGTTTTGCTGGGCACTGGCCTTTTTAATATCACATCCAGCGGCTGAGCAGGGAAAGGAGGGGAAATTACACACTTTACGCAGTCCTTTACACATGCTGCTTTAAACACACCCCTTACACACCGCGCTTTACACACACCGCTTTACACATGCTGCTTTAAGCACATCGCTTTATGCGTACCCTTTGCACACATTACTTTATACACATTGTTTTACACACACCCTTTACACATTACCTTACACATATTGCCTTACATTTAACTTTGGAACGTACTTTTGACTTGAATTTAAACAGGAAGATTAGAAGCAAAATCAGAAGAGTCCCAAACTTTCTATTTTATGGCATTAATTTTTAGAGAAAATAGGCCATCGGGGGTTTGAGTTTTAAGATCGTCTTCCATGCTCTAGAGAACAATTCAGAAGAGACAGAAAAGGGCGACACCAACCAAACAGCTAAGTAGGGCCTCTTGAAGGGGAGTTAAAATGTGGCAAATCTTGGATGTTACGAAGTGTGACTCAAGGCCCCATCAGTGCGTGTGGCTCTCTGGAGCCCTGTTCCCAGTGGCAGTGTGTCCCTTCAGTGCTGGGAGATGTCCACAGATGCTGGCTGCTGGACAGGTGACCAGTCAACGTTTGCCCTGGTGCCAGCCTCCCCCACGGAACATCAGCTTGGCGGACGCTAAGGAAGCCGCAGCAGGGTGCCTTCAGAAACTATCTCCAAACAAATTTCGATGTGTCTTTTACAAGATGGCAGCTGTTTATAACGATAGTGTAACAAATAGCTTATGATAGGCACCTCTGCCGATTGCCTTTCCAATGAGAGGACCTAACAGGAGGAAGCATTGATTTCCAGTGAAGGTTGGGGCTGTAATCTGTCCCTTTTCACCAACCAAGCTCACCTCCCAAACCACCTGTCCTTAAGGCCATTAAGGTTTTAACAGAGACCCTGGGAAGATTTGGCTTTCTAAGAGGAGTAGATGTGTTTCTGCCGGCAATGCTCAGATATGAAATAATTGACAGGGTCAACCATGATGGGCTGAGACGGAGATCTCAAGGGCTTTGACGGTGATGGGGAGAGAGATAAAATGCAAAGAAAAGCATGGCTGTAAGTCTCCTGTCTCTTCTAGGGCAAATAGAAAGGAAACAACCGATAAAACAAAACATAGCCAAATAAATTTCTTCTGAATGTGTTAAAAAAAATTCCATCCCGCATTTTCAATTTGTGTTGGCTTAAAGAAGCTGGGTCATTAGAAAGGAATGCAAATGAGGCCGTGTCCCCAGGGCAGGTGAAATTAGCATGTAGTCATGGGGCTGGTAGAAGGGGAGTTTGGCATTGCAACAATCTAAAGTGAGGATTCACAGTAGAGAAGAAGCAGCAGAAAGAAGCTCAAAGGAAACTAATGTCCTTTTCATAGGTGTTTTCTGTAAAGGCTTTCATGCGTTCTGAAATATGAGACTGTTTGAAAACTTGTGATCTCGTTTTCTGAATGTGAAATGTATCCGGTGATTACCGAAACTGACAGGCAATTTGGAACCTTGAATTTTGTTTTCTCTCTTACTCTCGCAATTTATAATGCTACCTTGGGCAGAATATTTATTCCTCTGGGCCGGCATGCTGCCTCCTTCATTGGCTGCTGCACTCACAAGAGGCAAAGCGCTTGTACTCATTGGGTACCAGGGTCCGCATGGGGGCCAGACTTGTGCACAGAACCAGGAGTTGCGTACACACCTATGGCGTGGAGACAGATGTGGCATAATGATGTGTGCAGGTTTATTCAAACTATGCTCAACTGGGGACGCAGCCCGCAGGATGGAGAGTGATGTATTTCACGGGATGAAATTCACTATGGGACTCAGTACAACACTTGGGCCAGGAGAATGTCTGTGGAGCTCTAAGGTAGTTCCCATTCTCTTCCGAAAGCACAAGAAAGAAAAAATATATTAAGAATAGAAATCTTCAAAAATACATTGTAGCCCTCTAGAAGTGTCAAACACACGCATACAGACATACGTCGTGGTTACTGCTACCGCCTGCTTTCTTTGGCTAACCTTGGGATTAACAATAATACATTCAATCAATTCATATAAAACGTTGCTTACTGAAAATATGCGGAAGAATACAGTTGGTGTTAGCTGTGCGCATCTGGAACCCGTTCCCTGAGTCAACCGTAACTGACTTTCTAATTTTCATACTGAGAAACAATCTTTCATCAGGAAAGAACCAGTTTTCAATAAATAACTAGAACTCACGACTTGTTCCCTCCCGTGCTTTCTCATTCTCTGTCATTTCTGGGCTATTTGGTGAAGAAGGTTTCTTACTGTCACAATCTCCCTTCATTTTGTCCACCTCAAAAATGTTTTCTGGGTGTTACACATGGCAGAGGTGTATGGTGTGTGTTGGGGTAGAGGAAGGAACAGAGCAAAGGGGAACATTCTTGTATAAATATACAATATATATCTATCGCAATACACATATACACACGTTTGAAGACATGGTCTTCTCAAAGTATGAAAGTAGAAATCAAAATGAACATAAAGTGGGAACCATGTTGTCAGATGCGTGGGCAGGCTTAGAGGACGCGGCATTTCAAAGCCAGGTTTACAAACCATCCTAATTAATAGAACATTTGAATAGTCCAATCTGCTTTTCTTTATAGGCCTTTTCTCCCTCCTGTTTGTTTGCTTTTCCAAAGTCACAGCAAGGGCTGCGCTGAGCCTCCACTTGATCTGAGCTGCTCAGTGCATGCCCAGACAGCAAGAAAATGGTTTCTCTGGCAACAGGAACTATGTGAAATCTCTGCGTGTCCTCCTCCACTCCATCTGATTCCTAGGCACTTAAGCTGCTCGCACATGGGCAACAATGAGGCGCTGGAACTCTAAGGAGCAATTCCCGTTTATTGAGCTAACGCGAGGAGGTGGGCACGGGGAGCACCCTCATTTCCTGTGTGTGTGGGGGGGGGAGGGTAGCGTTATGTGTTAACTGTAATCTTCAGGAACCGTGCCCTTTCAGCCCAGAGCCCAACAGATGGACTCAGATGAATATCTAAACTATGAGGCAGATATGAAATTTATTTCCATCACACTAGCGAAGAAATACAAAGGCTTTGAGGTACTAAACATGGCTTTGAATTTCCAAAAGTGCTAAAACTTGGTAATTTAAATGGCTTCACATCATGTCCTGGACCCCAAGGAAGACGGGCAAGAGCTTTGATTAAGTGACTTTGAATGCCAGCAGTTGACATCTAGGGAACTGTCTCATCCGTCTACAACCAAGGCACTGAGTTTTGAGTTTAGGCTTCATTGTCATTTCCTGGTAAGCAGCCTTCAGAGCCCCCCCGATGCAGCCTGAATTTCTCTCTGGAGCTTTTGCTTTGGAGCAAGCCCTGCTGCAGCTTCGGGCCCGAGACTGATATTCACTAAGACATTTTAATCAGATAGGGATTGATTTGCTTTAAGGAATAAAGGCTGAGAGGCAAATTAGACTTGGCCATTAAGCACTGGGGGAGTAGAGAAGGAGGGAATCCATATTTCTCCAGCTCCAATAGGGATGAAATAACCGGGAGAAATAGACCCAGTTCACAGAGCAGACCTATGGTTGATTCAGAATGGACATCTGGACAAATCTCAGACTCGTCTCTTAGCAGGAAGTCAGCAAGCGATAAACAATTCTAGAAAACCTATCTAGAAACCCCTCATTATAGCTCCCTGAAAGGCCAGTCTGCAAGGCTTCCTGTGTTTCATGAAGGTGTATGCCACTTGCTCAAATCCAACCCTTTGGACCCCCATAAGCATATGAAATTTCTCTTAGCAGAAACTCTCCAGGTTCGTAGTGTTTGAGTAACAACTCAAGGAGTGACTGCTTTAAACACAAAACTAAATAAAAATGTCACGCTTGAACTCTGACTTTAATATTTTTTTAGTTATAACTTAATCTTATTTTTTTCCTTAAAGAAAAAGATTTGCTTTAATCCCAGCACTCGGGAGGCAGAGGCAGGCGGATCTCTGTGAGTTAGAGGCCAGCCTGGTCTACAAGAGCTAGTTCCAGGACAGGAACCAAAAAGCTACGGAGAAACCCTGTCTCGAAAATCTAAAAAAAGAAAAAAGAAAAAGATTTGTAGTTTGTTAAAAATATGACTTTGCATCTTGGCTTTTCTACCTTCTTCTATAACTATCTCCCACGGCCCATTTGTTTTTAAACATCTAACTTAAAAAAATAAAACAAATAAATAAAACTAACTTCTTTCCCAAGTTCAGGAACTAGTGGCTAACATGATTTAACTAATGACACACACATGGTGTTGAAAGATCAAAGGTGAAGTAAGACAATAGCTGTGCAGCAAAGATTTCATTGTTATAGTACATCCTGTGGTGATAAAAAATTGTCTAAACAATGAGATAATTTTTTTAAGATAGAACTGGCATTAAAGTAGCCAATAAATAAGGTTCAAGATGGAGAGAACAAACCAACAAATAAGTTTCTACTCAGAAGAAATGTCTACTAGAACCATAACCATTTTGAATTTGTAATCTAATCAGTAACCTTCAGAAACAGAGACTCTTTGGACTATGATTTTATCCCAATTGTAAAATGGAGATGCAGTCCCTTTCCTGGAAACACAATGCCCCTTGCCCAAGCAACCTCATGTTGAGTTGAAGATATTCTGTGCTTGGTATTGCTAGCTTCTGAGAAGAAAATGGTCCTGCATTTTAAACTACAGCCAGTGCCACATGGAAGCAGAGTTCAGTGCGGTACTTAACACGCCCAACCAAGTTCTCATCGGGACCTTCCAACTGCCAAGTTTGCTTGGTTATAGTTTCTGCTATTACCTTATTCTGCTTTGCCTTCTTCTAGAAAGATTCGACTTAGCTTAAAATTACATCTATAGTTTCTTTAAAAGAAACTCATCTATGATTATGAAATTGTCTTGATAAATTGGCATTTCTGGTAGAAAGTGAATCTGATAACAGTAACAGGGCAAAAAGCAACAGAAGACAACAAATTTGAAACTGAAGTGAATTTAGTAGGTGGTAGAAAATAAAGTAGAAAGGAGAAAAGCTCATTGTAACTACATGTGTATATTTATACACAGATTAGACAGGCTGATGATGCTCCCTCCCAGAGCCAAAGGTCACTCAACAGAAGCACCAGCACCAGGCATGGGAAGCTGTCTTTTGAATTGTTGGCCAGTGATGTGCAAGACTCAAAAAAAAAATGCAGCCTATGACTGTTGACCTTGGTTCCTCCACAGAGGTGGAAGGAGGTAAGTCCCTATTGCTGAAGACACCATGTCCTTCACAAACAGGGCCCAGAGACCCCTGAGCTGGAACTTGTTGCAGGATATTTGATTACAGAGTGAAACATGAGACTGCTAACAAATTTCAACCTTTGAAGGGGGCAACTAGGTGACAAGAAATAGCCATAGAGAGTATGGAGCAGCCAGGAAGATGGATAGAGATGCATTGAATGGAGTCGGGAGGGATTTGGAGTTTCATGGTCCTTTTGGATTGGGATGACTGGAGAGATGCTCTCTTGCTGGGTCTCTAGCCAAAAAGGAAGACCAGCAAGTTGTTTCTCTGTCTCTTTGAGCTAGCAGGTTTCACTCCAACATCTGACTCCAGAGCCTTTATTGGTAAGTAGAACAATAAAGAGTCAGTTTAAAATGGCAGCGAGAACTAGCTTTAATGATATCAGAAAAACAATGTGTGAGCTTCCAAAGAAGGGAGGCAAGCAACTGTTCTACCCAGCTATGATGCCTATGAATCCCATCAAGGGCTTGCATGGCACCGTGATCCTAAGGGCTCACTACTGGCACTGCATTGGCAGTAACCAACAGTTCTTTTAGCTGGGCTTAGACCCACTCAACAAGTGGGAAAACCATGCCTGGTACCAGAAACTTAGATAATTGTTCAGTGCTCTTGAAGTCACGGATACTGGAAGAGATGCTACAATCATTACTAAGCCAGCATAATCCCCAAAACAATTTAAACATTCGTCTTTAAGCTCACAGATGCGTATTCTTCTTCCCCCTGTTATTTTAGCTGCCTCTCTCCATATTCCCTCCCAGTAGTTCCTTTCCCCTCTTCATCCCCATTTGATCCTCCCATTCCAGACCCCCCCACATTCATCCATAAATAGCTATTCTACTTCCCTATCCTAATGAGACCTATCTGCTCTCTCTAATGCCTTACTCTACCCCTACCCTCTGAGGTTAGCTGCTGTGGCTCCTCTTTTTTCTCTTGGTTGTTGGCTGCATTGATCCACGAGAGTGAAGGGAGCAAAATTAGGGAACAGGGTTAGGACAGCTGTGGGATTGTATGCACCAGGGGGGTCAAGGTCATGATGGGGGACTCCAGCAAGAAAGGTGATCTGAGCTCATGGGAACTCTCTGACTTTGGACGGAAAGCTAGGGAGCTGGCATGGGACCAACATAATTTATGTTTCTTAATCACTAAAAAAAAATCTATGACAGCTTGGCCTGATGTTTGGGAGAATTATGCCTATTCTTAACACGACAAAAATTGTTTCCATTTCGTTGTGTTTATGGTCAGTGTGAACCTAGATAAGGTTACAGATTTAGTTATGCCAGGTAGAACCTCAGGCAGGGCATTTGGTCCCCAGTGGGGGTAAAGAACTGGCTGCCTGTCGTGTTGTCAAACAACAGCCAATCTCACCAGGTCTTGAGAGCTCAGCCCTTGCTACAGAGCTGTCCATTTACCAGCCGGGGTCAGATGAGCCAGATATGTGACCTTGTTCATGTATTGTAGAACTGATTCTGCCTTAGGGAAACATCATAACATCATCTCTGGAGAAGTCAGATGGCACGTAGGTTTACCTGAAATAGAATCCCACTGCTTTCCAACATTCTGGGAAGTCAACTTCTTCGGTTCTGCTTTGTGAACTAATGAATGGAACTCAAAAGTCAAATTCAGGATTTTGTTCAAACTCCATAATCTGGCACATGCCATTTCAACCTATTTCAGTGACTTGCACATTCTAATACGAACACTTAGAATTCTGAAAAACAATACCCAATTATTTTTCTTGTACAACAATAACCTTAAGCTGCTCTTATTAAAATAAAGTCAAGAAAAACAACAATAATTGACCTTCAAATAACATAAACATTATGTTGGCAGGCTTTGCTGGAGCATGTTCTTAAAGTTGACCAAAGCTAAATTGCTATTAGTCTTGCATTATGGGGAATAAAGAGTGGCCTGAATTAAACACACACGCGCGCGCGCACATACACACAAAGAGAGAAATACTGTGGTATACATGGTTCACATAAGATCTTGCCTGAAGAAAAATAGCCAAGCTGTAGCACTTGCCTTTTTTTCAAAGACAAAGGTTAGGCCAAGGGTGTGGAGCTAGCTCTCTTGCTGCTAATAATAGCTCATTCTATGCATTAAACTTGTCTCAGCATCCCAGGTGTTTGACATATGAGGGGCCTGGCTCCAGGGCTATCAAGAGTTCCATTACAGGGCTCTTACTCTCAGCAGACTCTGACGGTGTGAACAGAATTTAATTTGGGCCATCTTTTGGAGATGGTTGATGCTTGTTATGGTGTTCCAAAATCTAAAAGGCTTAAGTAAAAGTTCTAAGCAGTTCTTTATAATTATAAAAACATTATAATCTAATGTCTTTGTGACTTTCGTTTTGATTTGTTTTTGAGACAGGGTTTCTCTGTGTAACAGCCCTAGCTGTCCTGGAACGGATTTTGTAGACCAGAATGGCCCCGAACTCACAGAGATCTGCCTACCTCTGCCTCTCGTTTAAGGTCACTCCCCTTTCTGTTGTCAACCACAGTGTATCAAATGGCTTCATTCTATGTTTAGAAAATGATGCATCAGTATAGGCTATGGTTAAAGAGGACTCTCCCAAACGAAGATAAATTCTTTCCTATGTAAATATATCAAAGTGTATCTAACTAACTGTACATAAAATCATAAATAAAATCACGCTTTGCAGGAGGATAATTTAGAAGCAACATTTGGAGACATGCAGCGGTGCTCCACAGATGACTTACTTTTCCCAGTAAACTGTAAAAGGCAGCACTGACTGAGGGCTTCCCATGTCCTAGCCACACAGCACTGTATGTGTCATAATGAAATAGATGACTTATTTTTCCTAGTAAACTAAAAAACACATTCTCTTTTTATCCATAAAGACACCAAGAGACTTAGTTAACTTGGAGGATAGGGACAATTCCAATTTACAATTAGTCATTTATACTGTGATTTCTTTAATATTTGAAGGACAGCTGATCATGACACCTGCAAATAGTCTTTTTAAATTAAATTCATTTTTCATCCTGATTGCAGTAAAATAATTTTTTACATTTGAATAATGAAGACCACGCAAAATGAGCCAGTTTATTTGAGAGGCTGGCACCAAGTGTGAGGTGCCCTAGTAACGTACAACCATCATGGGAGAAGCCGTCCCTGGGACAATTACACTGCGAGGAACTCACACCATTTTATTTCAAAGTCTAGGTGGCATAGCTTCAAAAGGATAAGTTGTTTGCTTCATCAGGCAACTTAATTTTAAAAATTAACTTTTATTTCTTAGACGTAAGGTCACACAGACAGCCTTAGATACAAGTTCTCGTTCCAGAAAAGATAAGATAGCATTACATGAGATGGTCTATCATTAAATTGCTTCTTTTGGGAAAAGTCTGCGATTCAGTGCAAAACAGTATGTAAGGAAACTCACTGTAGTAGAAGGGACCATCTGAAATGGAGGCACAGGGTGTAGCTACACACTCACCTAGAAATAAAATGTGTTAGAAAGAAGGTTGGATCTAATGTTGAATAAGCTGACTTAGAAATTAGCTCCATTGAGCTATTATATGATCATAAAATCCACGTTGATCAACCAGAGAGGCTTCAAAGTCCACATACCCTGTTAGCATCCATGTTCTTGTCTGCCCAGCATTACAGCCTTCCTGGTGCTGGGTCCTCTCACATACAAGCTGCGTTTTAGATCACTTCAGCAATTATGCACCAGGTTACACACACCGAGAAACCATGAAGTCCCTTAGTGTCCAGTTAGCTGCGAGGGAGTGATCAAGACAACCCTGTGAATAGCCAGTCATTTAGCTGGCCCTGGGGACACACGCTTTAATCCCAGCACTTGGGAGGCAGAGGCAGGCTGATCTCTGTGAGTTCGAGGCCAGCCTGGTCTACAATGTGATTTCCAGGACAGCCAGGGCTATAAAGAGGAACCCTGTCTTGAAAAAACAAACCAAAAAAAGAAAAGAAAAGAAAACCAAAACCAAAAAAACCAAAATTATTAGTCATTTAACTTTCCTTCCTGTTACTTTGCCAGAAGCACATTTACAGAGTATTTGGGTAACCTGAAGCTTTAATTCTCATGAAATAAATGTTGGATTTGTTTTTATCATGAAATGGTAAATAGATGAAAGAATTTGAGAACAGATTAATTTATATTTATTTTTAAATTAAATTCACCCAGTCTTCAATTCATTCAAAAGTTTCCCAAATCCTCATGTTATAAAAGTCCTGTGAGTGTTTGTAGGGAAATGCCCTAAGATGTCAGAGTCTTTGAGAGCTCAGAGACCAGCTTCCCTACAGTGACGTCTTAAAAGCATGTTCCACTCCACACATACACATGATGAGCGGAAGTGGTTTTCACTCTAGAGTGCCCCGCGTCACCCGCTCCTTCCCCGGGTGACTCCATTCTCTCTAGGCAGCCTCCTTGCTTTCCTGGCAGCCTTTGCGAAGCCATCCAGTCTATCAAGAATAAAACATGTGGTATCATTTGCTTAGATAAACTGTTTCAGCTAACACCTTTGAGAACTAGAATTTTTGCATCTAACTTACAAATGAAAACTATGAAGAGATGAAACCAGTAATTTTGAGTTTTCTTCTACCGAAGAAAAGAACTTGGGAGGCAGACTAATCAATGTGCAAAATCAGACTCAGAAAATTGACACTGACTGAATAGGAGCTGTGATACTTCGATCATGTCGCAGAGTGTATTTGATAAATATGTCAGGAAAATGTTTATTGGAGACAATAAAAAAAAGTAGAAGAAAAGTTATCTGTAATTTTACAAGCATATTTAGAATTCGTGTTAAATTGGCGTACTTTGTGTGTGTAACTGTGTGTGCATCTACATGTGTGTATGTCGCACAGAAAATATGGAGGGTAGAGAACATGAGTCTGTTCTCTTCCCCCGCCGTCCTCACTTTAGGGCTAGAACTCAGCGTTTCAGGCTCAGCAGCAAGTCCTTGTTCCTGCTGAGCTACCTAGCAAAGACCTTATTTCTAAACTTTAGCTTCAGAAAACATGTGAAACTAATGACCTGGCAGAGAAAGAGGCATGGCTCGTGAACATTGACACTGAAGACTTAACGTGAGGGTGTTTAACAAATACAGTTAATCTGGTATGTAAACATGAATATGTATAATAGAATATGTAGTAAATGGAAAAGTTACAGACGTGAAAACTGTCCTTTCACTAGCACAGATAAACACCAGTAAAACTACAAATCTAGAATGCAGAAAAGTAATATAGTTGGCCATTACAATGTAGGGGGGACTGCATAGTTGCCATCAACATTTTTTCTGTAGTCCTGTACGGAGCATTTCAAATTTGATTTTATGGAGATGATACACACACAAACAAAATTAACTAAAGTCTTCAGAGTATATTCATAGTCACCTTTCAATTTCTAAATAAAGCAAAATAGTGTGCATTAAAATAATATTTTTATCATTCTATTAGCCTTGCTTGTTTAGTACTCCAGTCATAATGACACACAATTTAAATTCCACCTGCAGAAAATGCAAGAATTACGCCTTAATTTTCAGGCACAGTGTTATACAGTGAAGTGCCACTCTTGGTATTGATTTATTTGTTATAACGTAGGCAATAAGACCTGAGGAAAATTTAATACTAAAGCAAGTTCTCCTACATAATAAGAGTTAGCATGAATGACTTCAAGATAGTCAAAAATATTTGCTTCTTAGATAATTTGTCTAAGGGTTTGAACTTTGTGTGTATGAGAGAATCTCTAAGGAAAATTACATATAAGAATTTATGTAGTAGGATAAAGCAAGAGTTATATAAAATCGGAGGTTGTAACCCTGGGTTAGCTAGAGACTAACATCATCACGTCTTATCTAGTTAGGCACCCCCTTATGAATGGGTGGACATAACCAGGAACGGGTGAAGAATTCCTAGGGAGCACCTTGCACAGAAGGAAGCTAAAGGCTCTAAGAAAGCACACACTATACATATGCTTCCTAAGTATGGCTGTGGCTAAGGGGGTAGCCACATTTATAGATGACAAATAATTTTGTATATCAGTTTCCTTATTTCAGAGTTTGAAAAAGGATCATGCTACTACACATTTAGGGAAGTCAGAGGGCAACTTGTGAGAGAAAGTTGACTTTTATCTATTTTTTATTTTTTAACTGATTTTAATTGAGCTCTACACTTTTCTCTGTTCCCTCCCTGCCTCTCCCTTCCCCTTCAACCCTCCCCCAAGATTCCCATGCTCCCAATTTACTCAGGAGATCTTGTCTTTTTCTACTTCCCAGAGAGCTGGTTTTTAATTTCCACTTATGGGACCGAGGGAGCAAGACAAGCTTGGTGGCATGTACCATTTTATCAGCCCACAATTAATCTTCAATTCTTTCTTATTTTGAACAAAAATAAACTTCTTTTCTTTGGGCTATATGTGTATTTATTTAATAATTTACAAGTTAAATGTATTGATTTAAATTGCAAGCTAATAAAACATATATATTCATTTTATTTTAATTTGTCATTTTTTTCAGATCTTGGGAAGTCCAAGAAATATTTTTGGATCTGGGGATTTGTGTATTTACCAAGAGCCCAATATCATCACGATGCAGGTCAATTTCTGACTATACATTGTAAAATATGGCTTCAAAGTAGAAGAAATAATGAGCATATTATGAAGTAGTGACTGATAGATCGAGGAGTGGGCAGAAATTGAATGTGTGAAGATGAAAAGGAGAGGGCAATAGGAAAATGGAAAGAGAGTGAGTGAAAGTCAAAGGCAACACCCAGTGAGTGTGGACACAGGGAGCGACTGAACTGTTAGTTAGTGCAGCCCATCCCGCAGTAAGATGGGAGATGCTTCTGGGCAGAGGGAGACTAATGAGGGCCAACAATGTCAAATCTGGCTGTATTGGTGCTATCATGTAAGTTATTAAATCAAGCACAAGACTAACTCAAAGGTCAGATTGTATGATGCATTTCCAAGGTTATAAGGGGAGCGTCAAAATTTGTAGAGGAGAGAAAACAGAACATGGTGAAGAGGGCAGGGAGTTGCAATGTTGACCGCTGGTATTTCCCTGCAGGGAGAAAGAGACCAAAAAGAGGACATCTAGGGATGTGAAATATCACAACGATGACCAAGGGAGCATATGCTGAGGATCGGAAAAGCCTTGTGACATATGACCTACTAAAATTAACCAAGGTGAGGAAAAATCACTTAAACTCTTCTGTTGCTAGGAATGAGATTAAAGCAGTAACTAACAAATATTACAGCAAAGAGTCCAAGCCCAGGCAGATTGACTACTGAGTTCCAACAGATCTCTAAAGACCCAATTACCAATGCTGCTCAAACTAGTCCATAAAATAAGAAAAGGAGTAATGCTACTAAGGGGGCTTTCATTGTGTATTTGCTTGCTGTTAAGCAAAATCAGTATTATCCTGATGCCAAAACCAGATGAGAATACAAGAATAAGAAATTAAGAACCAATCTCCCTGACAAGTACAAATATAATAGTCTCAAAAAGCAAACAATAATACTTGCAACCTGATTTTTAAAACACCCAGAAAGGATAACTCACTGTTATCATTCCAGAGATCCAAGCATTATTTAACACATACCAGTCAACAAATGCAATGTATCCCATATATGAACAAAGAGAGAAATCATACAATCATCTCAGTAAATGCAAAGGAGGTCCATGACAAAATCCAGTATCCTTTAGTGGCAAAGACCTTAGGAAAGTAGGAACAGAAGGAACACAAATGAACATAATAAAAGCTGTGTATAGCTAACCTACAGCCAACATTACACTACATGAGGAAAAAACCGAAGTATGCCCACTGAAATTAAAAACAAGGCAAGGGTGTCACCCCCATGTTTATGTCTTGTAGTGCTTGAAGTATTAGAGCAAGAAGACAATAGAAAGAAATAATTTGGACACAATGTTTGTTTTCTAATGAGAGACAGAAAGGATGTGGTCTGTATGAGAAGATTTTGGAAGAGTTGGAGGAGGGAGAACTGTAATTGGAGTATATTGTAGGAAAACAACGATTTTCAGTAAAAGAAAAATATTTAGCTTATAAAACTGATGTCACAATACAACTGTTAAAAATAAAAATACTATATTTTGTCACAAATAGGAAAACAGAAATCAAAACATCTTAACTTGGAGATAGAATTTTACTTAAGAAACACCAAAGATTCCATTAGAAACTCTTAGACCTGATTAACACTTTCAATAAAGTGATCAGACAGAAAATCAACATGAAAAATAATTAGTTGTTTGACTATAAGTGTACTGAAAACAAAATTTAAAAAACAATCCCAGTCACTTCTGCCTCAAAAGTCAATGAATGAATCAACCATCCAAGCAAGGAAGTAAAGGACTGCTACAGAGAAAACATTAAACCACTAAAGAAGAAAACTGAAGGGGTCAGGGGAGAACAGGGGAACTCCCACCCTGAAATATTGGAGGAACTGATAGTGTGAACACAGCTACACTGCCACAGCAATCAACAGAGTCCATGCAATCCCCATCAAATTGTAATACTATTAGTCACAGAAACAGAAAGCCAACCCCAGAATTTCTATAGAAGTACAGAATGCCCATATAGCCACAGCAATCCTGAACTAGGAGAATACAGCTGGATGTTTCACTGTATCATAGATACATAGAAACATAATCCTGAACAGGAAGAACAAGGCTGGATGTTTCATCAAATCATAGATACATAGAAACAAAATTCTGAAAAGGAAGAACACAGCTGAATGTTCCACCATACCACAGATACATAGAAACAAAGACAAAATGGTACCAGCACAAAACAGACATAGGACTAGTCTAGAGACTGTGGAAATCAATAGAGAGGCTTAGCAAAGTAACTGATAGTAGGTATGTTACGTGACTCAGTCACATGCCTGGACACTTAGGAAGAGCTCCAAGTCAATATGTCACAGAAAACTGGTACAGAAATATTTATTGCAGCAAACAATCTGTTATGAAAGCAATCTATGTCGGGTTAAACAGTGTTCCTCACATATGCAATGGAATATATTTTTAGACAGAGGAAAATGAAATGATGTCATTTTCAGGAAAATATATACAGCAGCAGATGATAATACTACTAAATCCATTAAGGCAGTCTCATGATTTTTGATCCCTAGATTTTACAGAGAAATTTAAATCATATATGACATATGAGATAAGAAAATAGAAGCAAATTGTCTTGGGCATGAAAGGATACTAACAGTAGGCTTAAGAGTGGGAAGGGAATATGTTTATGTGTTATACATATGTGTGTGTGTATATATCTGTAGAAAATGTCCTTAAGTAACACAGTTATAGTTTGTATAAGAGGAAAACATATAAGTATAAATTTCAGCTAAGTCACAGCTGTGTAATACTGCTATAAATTATGAGGCCAACGGAAATGTAAAGAATGCCATAATAGCTGATGAAAAGCACATCTGGTAAGGCATCATTAGAAAAATCAAGTTTCCATTTCCTCCTTTTGAGATCACTGAATTCTTCAGTTGCCTTCATTGTGGGAGTGCGCGTGTTAACTGTTTCTGAATCACATGGTGTGCCTTTGAGCACAGTTCATGAACGTGGTGAGGGCTTCTGCACTGGCAGGTGCTGGTGCACCTATGCGGCAGCACCTTTTCCTTGTCAGACTGACACTGACTTTCCTTGGTACAAATACAAAAATTTGTGTTCTAACTCAGCTTGCAAAATTAACAGTTTGGTGGACCAGTGAGAGAGAGGAGAGTAAGCAATGCAAGAGAGGCTGGGAAGAGGCTGAAATGACAAATTTATTTTATAGTCTCAGAGGCATCAGCTGGCTGATTCCTGGTGTGTATATGAAAATTCATGCATGCAAAACAATCAGAGGAGGGAGGGAGAGACAGCTAGACAGAGGCAGAGAAACAGGTTGACCAAACCACGGGCTTAAAGTGTGAGCTGAGACTGGTTGGCAATTCATAGTCCAGATATTACTTTAGACACATGTTACTTTTATTCACAGGATATGCAAATTTGTGATACTTGAGAATGAACTTTATATACCCTTGTATGTTGCAATACAGTCGTAATGGATTGCCTAATATTCATTAGAGTTTCCTTGAAGGGGAAGCTTTTTCTGGCACATATGTGGTTCTTTATTCATGAAGATTTTTCTTGTATAGAAATGCACAAATCACATTCTGCAAATGATATTAATGATAACCAAGAAAGCTTAAGATACAGTCTGAGCATATATTGAAAATATGAATATGGAAACTACAATGTAAAGAATACTGTGGGGCTTCAATTTTAACTTGAAATACGAATGGTAATTCTTGGTCAAAGGCAGAATAGCAGAAACTTCAACAGCTGATCAAACCAAGCTTGCTGTGAGATATTGATACACAGTGGGTTCTTTATATATTATCTTGGAGGCCATTCATTAATTGTTTCCATATATATTCATGCCAGACACTATTCACGACTCTGGGAAGACAGTAGAAACACAAACAAACAAAGGAGGCCTCACTCCTAAGGAGCTCACTGCCCTGTGACTGCACACAGTGAGAACAAGAATGTACCAAAACACAAAGTGGGGAAAGTGCAAGGGAGGGAAGTGGAATGAGTTTCGGGAGGGCAGCCCTGGGGACAGTGATGGAGAGGAGCCGTTCTTGGGTTCCAGAGTGAGCATCACCAGCTCTCCTAACGGGCTTGCTGCTCAATCTGCTCTCACACTTACGTGTGTGAACAGAGTTCGCTTACAAATAATTTTCATTGGTGACGTTCCTATTCAGTACATCCTGGTGGCTGATGATGTAATTTATATACAAGGAAAGCCACAGAATGACATACAAGAGTTTTTATTCCAACTTGTAGAATTAATGTTCTATGAACAACCCCATTTAAAAGTTTTGCCTATGGGTATTCATTCTTTTATTAAAGGTATTTTTCTTTTTTTTAGTATCAGCCATATGCTACACCCCACAAAGTTGCAGTAAACAGATGCACAATGGTCTCCAGCTTATGAAGTTCAAATCATAATTGGAAATTTTGCTTACATGGATGAGAAAGAACCAAACAGTTTTCATTTGGTTCCACTAAAGATTGTGTTTGGCAGGCCAAAATGTGTGCATATTTTTTCTCTGATCCTCTTTGTATCCGGAAGAGTCTCTTTCTATTCCTTTCTCTGACATATAGTTCCTACTTTGTTTTCAGAGGAAACAAATAGCTTTTAAATTTGCTCGCTGAAAAGAAGTAAATATAAGAATGAACTATAGATACACCATCTTGTAGTCATGCCAGTATCAGTGAGCAATAAGAATAAAAACATAACACAATGTCTACAGCAAAGTGACCCATATATAGTCAGTCTGTCCATGTGTTATATGCCTTGCATATAGACTAACTTGTACCACAACTCATGTTGATCATATTTTATGAATGAGAAAAATAAAACTTTACTCACAAAGAGTTATGGTTGTGTGATTCAGAATAACGAATTTTGCAGTCCGTGTTTCATTGAGCTAATACCAATGCCCAAACTACTAAACTGGAAGTTATGAACAAGTTGAGAAAAGAGGTATACTCTTTAGAAAATTTCAGAGGATAAAATACAATTTGATATAAAATGAAATAATCCTTTTCCACCTCAAGTTGCTTTTGGTCATCAAAATAAATGCTAACTGAGACAGAGATAGGTACCAGAAGTGGGGTATTGCTGTGACAGACCTGGCCATGTATTTTTAGTGGGACTGTGGTGGCATTTGAACTTCGGTATGGAAAAGCCACTGAATGCTCAGAACATTGTGGGAACTTGGAAGCTAAAGTTGATAGCAGTGCAGACGATGGAGACCTGGCTTGAGAAGTTTGGGAGGGTGGTTTGAGGGGTCCTTAACGACTCTATCAGGGCTGTGTGGTGCTCTGAGCTAAGAATCTGTGACTCCGATCATCTGCAGTGGAAGAATCAGCGGTGATTAAGAAGAGATCTGCTCAAGTAAACCTTGTTTCTGCTGAAACAATGGATCCTGGTCGGATGTGGCTGAGAATCGGCTGTAAGGAAAGGGCCAACATGGCGGAGGCAAAATCTACTGGGAATTGTTTCCTAGGGATCAGCACATAGACGTGTTAGTTCAGAGAGAGAGAGAAAGCTATGGCGTGTGCTGGTAATGTGAGAGATTCTCCCAGGTGGAACTGCTTCGGAAGCTGTGAACCGGTCGTGGAAGTAATCTGAAGCTTCACACGGTGACAGGCCAGGAAGAGCCACTGGTGACGTGACGGTGTAGCCTTATTGTGATGGAAACCTCAGCATGACAACCACTAACTACTATAGCAGGTGTGGAGGCAGCCCGAGCCTGCCGACAAGCCTTCTATATTGTAGGACGGAGAGATAGGGAAATGGATCCTCTTGGAGCCCAAACTATGGTGAGAGACCTCTGGTTTCAAGCCCTGAACTCTAGACTTTTGAAATTTGGGTTTGCTTTTAATTTATTTTGGAATAAGAAAGTGTTTGATTCATTTCTGTTTCATAAGGAGTTCACAGTTAAGGGACTTTGGAAGATTAGGGAGATTTTGGAGCTTTAGAAAGACTGGATATTTTAGGGAGATTTTTGATAATGTAAAGATAGTTAACTTTTGAAGATTGTTGGACCTTTAGGAGTTGGAATGTTCTATATTTTGATAGTAATTTAATATTAATATGAGACCTTGAAAGTGCAAAAGGGGAAAGGTTGTGGCCTGTCAATAATGTATTTGCAAGTTGACAAAGTGGGGGTCACTTATTCTTATTATTATCATTTCCTAAATTCACTTGACATGAGCTAGAGTCATCTGAGAAGAAGGAACATCAGCTGAGAAAATACCCAGACAAGGTTGGGTTGGGGGTAAGCCTGTGGCGTCCTCTTCTTGATTAATGACTGACAATGCAGTGCCCAGCCCACTGGGGGTGGTGCCATACCTAGGCCCAGGGTCTTGGATAGTAGAAGAAAATGGGCTGAACAAGTCATGAGGAAAAAGTCAGTAAGTAGCGTTCTTCTAATAATTCTGTTTTAGTTCCCATCACCAGACCCTGGCCTGCCTTCCCTGGATGAGACAGTACAAGCTCTAAGATGAAATAAACACATTCCTCCTCAAGCTGCTTTTGAACATGGTGTCTTATCACAACTAAGAAGACTAAGATAGTACGCCAACCTTTCATGAGTATTCCAGTACTATTATTTTGAAGAAGCCAAACTCAGCGCAAATTATGAATCAGGCAAAGAAATTAAGGGTTAATTGGTTTTAGTATTGAACATACTTTCAATGATATGCTGAGAAATATTTGTATTTTCTACTCCAGCAAATTAGTACATATACCAAAATGACTTTCTAAATATAGACCTTTGATTTGAATCCCCATGGTTACCATCTTGCATGTGAGGAACATGATAAATGGCTTTCTCCCTTTTATGATTTCCTCCAATGACTCAGAGCAACCTAATGCTTTCCTGGCTATTAGGACTCAACGGGAACTAATTTTGCAAATCTGAAACGCTGAATGAGTCCTAAGTACCTTTCTTTCAAGGCACCGATACAAAGCCAGAAAAGGAAAGAGGGGGAAGAAAAAGAAAAGGGTGTGACTGGAATTTAAATCAATCAGGCGGCTTTACAGAGGACGTCACTATCGATTGCTCTCTAATGAAATGTTCATAACTGCTCCTACCTTTAGTTTTACACAATTGGGAAAGGAACTTGACCATGAAAAGCCTCAGCAATCATTGAAATAGTAGATGTGCACAGCACAAGTGCATGGTAAATCATCAAAAATCTGGTTACATGAATGTGTCCTGTGCTTTCCACAAAGGAGCTGATTTTTAAAGCAATGCATTATGGCGACCATAATTATGCAATGTCATACAGGTTCTACATGCTGGTCACAGCACTGAAACGGACACTTGAATAATTGCATTGAATGCATTAATTTTTTTTTCCTTAGGACAAAAATCAAAAGAGAAGAAAAGAAAAGAGAAAACCCTGATGAAGAAATATGGTAGGTCAGAAGACATGAAGACTCCCCTTCTATCCAGGTAGACCAAAGATGAAATTGCTGGAGCTTCTTCAGAGCTCAGACTCTACAATCAACCTCAAAATGGCTACTCGGACCCTGGCACCCACAGTCAAATAACCTTCTGTTTTCCTTGGATTTTCAAAGGCTACGAGTCAAATTTTCTCGATGAGGAGAAAGAAGTCTTCCTTAAAATAGCTCTCTACAATGTTCCATCTAGAATCCATTTTTCTTCTTTACCGCCAACCTCCCAATCATAAGACAGCTCTTCCTTTAAGTGAATCAGCATGCTGTTGTAACCTTTTCTATGTGAGATTTTTTTTTAGTACTTACAAATACGACTGTATTTATAGGGAATGAATAATCAGAGGAAGAATTAGCTCAGGTAAACATGACATTAGAAACAGTAAAAGAAGTGGAATTGTATAAATGGCTTTTGGAAACAACTGCTGTATCCTACACCATCTGTGTCTACTTTGTTAATCACTAAAGCTTCATCTCTATTTGGTCTGCAGTCTGGGATGCAGCCTGAGAAAAATTCTGAATAGGAAAGCAATCAGTGAAAACAAATAAAGGGTTACATTCACCAGCAGACATTGGAAGGAAAGAATAAAATGATGGTACCAAATTGAGCTGTGATTTCAACGTTATAATCCCCCAAATCCCTAATAGACAGTAGATGGCTGGAGGAGTAGGAAGAGCCCATCGACATGGTATTTTCAGTGACACTGCTTCCTATCAAAGTGGCATTACCATAAGCTCTGGGGGTCATCCCTTTTCTCAGCATCCACATTAAAGAATGTGCTCACAAAATAACCCAGGACGGAGATCTTTCCACTTCCCTGCAGTTTCTCTCACCACCTCATAATTTTTGCTGATTGTAAAATGTCTGAGAACATACTGTTTCTCTAAGCACCGAATCTATTATTCTCTAGAATCCGTGTGTGTCTAATATGACCTGTATAAACCTTTGGATTAAAAAGAAGCTGTTCCCTCCATTAGTTGGGTCAGAAACTTCTTGAATCTGATTTTTAAGCAATTATCCAACACTTTCTCCAAATGTGTATCACAAAATGTTGTGTGTTGGGGAGAGCTGGCTCAGCAGTTAAGAGCAATGGCTGCTCTCCAGAGGACCTGAATTCAATTGCCAGCACACACATGGCGGCTCACAGTTGTCTGTAACTCCAGTTCTAGAGGATCTGACACCCTCCTGCAGACATACATGCAGGAAAACACCAACACCCATACAAATAAATAAATCTTTAATAAAAGAATTTCAAGGAATTAGCAGAATTTAGAAGTGAATCCATATATTCCAAATGAATAGCATAGGCTTGAGAAAAAAAAATGGGAGGGAAATACATTTGTCTTTATTGCAGGAATGAAAAGTAAATGCAAAAGCAAACAATGGCTTTTTTATCGCCTGTGGCAAAACAAAACTAGAGAAATGAAATCAAGAGAAAAGGTCTGATGTGTCTGGGAGCATCTCATAAAGACATCCCAGTCTCCCTGTCCTTGCTGCCGTTCATTAGTCACTGCTTAAAGGTGGGTGAGCCGGTGAAAAACAGCCCTTTCTGCTTCCTACTCGAGGATTCAGCCAGTCTCAGCAAGAATGACCTACATTCCGTCACCTAGTTTTGAAAATTCCGAGACCCAGATAAATCCTGCAAAGGCAAATTTCCAAAATAAAAGGAGGGCAAATACTCTGACTGTTGGAGTGCGTTGCGGAAACAGACTGTCTAGGAAAGCCCAAGATGTCACATAGGTGTGTCTCTTCTTTACCGGGTTCAATCTCAATTCAAACTTATGACTACTATAATCCTGGGTACTAAAATCTGTAGTTTACTTTGGAAAGCACCAGAGTAAGTTGGATAAATCATTAATGGGTGGATACAGAGGTGATGGACTTCAGATGCACAAAAAAGAAAAAGCGCAGTAATGCTAACAGGAGAATTAGATAAACAGATGTTCATTTTTTCAAATTTTTTAGTATATCTGAACATTTTTTACAGTAAATATGATTTTAAAACAAAGGAAAGAATGGAAAGATTATCAAAGAACCAACCCAAATCATTGTTGATTGGCAAGAGTTGAGTTCTCAAAGACAATCACCACTATAGCTTTTCCTAACTTAGTTACATGGAGCCACATTCCCATTGCAACATCCAAGGATATGCTGGAGCATAGTGTATCCCATCCCTCTCCTAATCAAATGACTTCCTGTCATGTCACTGTCCCCTCCCCATCTACAGCTGGAGTAGGAAAGGAACAGATTTCGTTGCAAAGGTTTGGCTTCCTAGATGTTCTTGGACACATTTCCAATTGTGTACACACACACAGTCACAACTGTATTATTTGAGCCTTTCAAGCATGTATTAACAATGAAATAACATTGATAATATAATGTAAAGATACAATGCAAAATACTTTGCCTGCCTTCCAGGTTATTTTTATTTAACTAAAATCAGTTATCTTTTTCATGAACAAATGCATAGGAGTAGCATCAGAAATTACATACAGGCCTACATACACACACATGCATACGTGTGTGTGTGTGTGTGTAACATCTATATTCGGGCAAAGAATTTGCCAAATGAACTGGGTAACATATTCGTTTTTACAGAAGACAAAAATCATTATATTAAAATGCCAAATCACATTAAGACAATGATCACTGCCATGCATACTTTTATCAGTAGACTTTATGAATAGTAAGAGTAACAATATTTCTGTCAAATAACACAACAAAAGTGAAGGCCAAGTATAAAAAATTTACTGAAACATAACAAAATGTGTTATTCTTATTCGATACTTACATGTTTAAGTCCCATAAAAACGTCCCTACCATTGCAGTCATACATCTAGAAGTAGTAATTGGTGGATAAGTCCCAACACAGCCAGAAGCGGTGGCATTTGTATTCTAAATTCATATGCTGTCTCAGTCAACATAAAATGCATAATCAGTTGTGAGCATAACATGAGTAGATTGAGCCTGTTTCCTCATATCATCCAAGAACAACAATAGATGATGCCATCTACTGCTTATGAATGTGAATCTGGACAGAGCAATCAGAAGCAATAAGATAAAGATGACAAATTGCATTGGACAGACTATGATTTTTCCCTAATTCTCTGAATGCCAGGCATCAAGGATGGCAGCATGTGATTCCTGCAGCTGGACAGAGGCAAAAGGAAGTTGTCTGCGGAGTCTATTTTCCTTTGTTCTCGCACTAGGTAGGATGAACCAGAATGTAAATGCAGATATGCAATTCTTCCCCCAAAGTCTCTGAAGAAGACAAAAAAACCTACCTCAAGAACCAAGAAGGGTGCATTTGCTTACAACCTTACTAATGGCCTTGAACCTCTCTAGCAAGTCACTGTTGTAGGAAATAGGCAATGACAGATGGCATAATCAATGTATTTGGGCTCCCAGTTATTTATCCTCTATATAGTTATATTTACTCAGTAAATTTTGAGTTCTTCCTGTAAACATGACTTTGATTTGAATACCCTTTCAGACAGTCCTTGACCCATAGGTAAATCAGGAGGGACAAAGTAACAGAATCAAAACTAGAATCCCAAGTAGCCTTTTGCCATTGTCACGAGAGGGCAATGCCCAGGCTAGACTGTTAGCACCAGGAGAAGGTTGAGGAATGAAGCAGACTTGTGGCAGCCACAATAGTCCCCAAACAAAATTTCTGTCTCATGTCAGAAGAGCCATCTGGTGTAGAACAGAAGAAAACCAAAACTATGGGACTATTCTTTTGCCACTAATCTCATAATCCTTTGGTTTTATTTTGACTCTTTAAAACTTTTCTTAAAGTATAAATAGTAGCTCAAAATTTATAAGATTAACACACACACACACACACACATATATATATATACTTTATTTTGTTATCTTAATGGTCATATAGAGTACTAATTCTAGAAAAAGGCATTAACCTAGCTTCCTGTACATAATTTTTGGCTTGGGTCTGAATCAGATAACTAGGAATTAAATTTGTGTACTCTGGATGTACTTAACAAATTGTGATTCTTTTACCTCTCCAGGATCTGCTGCATCACAATATTTATAATGTTTTAGTTTTCTGTGGTGAGCCATGGCCATTGCCAACAGTGACCTCTGAGGTCTCCAAAAGGATGGTGGAACCCCACAACAATGATTCTACCTAGATTATGGTAATGCCTCTAAGCTGACAAACACCACCCGAATATCAGCTTTCGACTACAAAATGCTCAAGACAATTTCATGGTGGCTAGCTAGCTGGTTCAACCTCATGCACTATTCCAGCTAGGACTTTTGATAAACCCTGTACTTTGCCATTACACAGAGACAGGCAACAAATGATGCAGTCAGCTCTCCCAGGACGTGACTATTATCTCAATTTTGTCAAGGTCCCCTAGAGATGCCATTGCCACCCAGACCACAAGAAGCAATCTAGAGAAAACTATGAACACATTTCCCCAAAGTAGGGTAGGTGTTTATGGTTATTCAGTGGGTTATGGATATTTGTTTGGGGGCGGGGGTGGTTACAAGTTGTTATCGGTAATGGTCAGGAAAAAAGCTGAAAAAAGATTAGATTCATGGATCTTGTTCTAAAAAGAAGGGTGGAGGTAGAAAAGATAGAATAAAGGGGTAGGTTTTTAAAACTGCTTTTAAAATAAAAAAGAACGTAAATACCTTACATTGGTATGAATTTTTGTATATTGATGAAAATTTAAGGTTATTTTTATTATACTGTATATATGTTTCTACTTTTATTTTGGTACTTTTGTATATTGATAAAAATTTAAGGTTATTTTTGTCAGAACATACTACATTTCTACTCTTGTTTAAGGTAACTATGCAGCTCATTGAACAATGTAATGTAAATTTCTAGACCTTGAAAATTATTATTAAAAACTAGGATAATAAAGAAATTCAGGTTAGTAGTTAATCACACATTACAATCAAACTTGCTGTCATTTTAGGTATGTTTTCAAGGTCAAACAGATATATCTTAGATAGACAGGTAGTTCTCAAATACTTAAGAGAGCTATAGAAAATGGCATCTAAGATGTTTTAATAACATAAGGCTTTTCATGACAGTGAGATACATCTGCTCCTGGCAGACCAATCAACTTCAGAAAAGATGATGGGTATCAAAGAACCTCCATATAGAGTTTGTTTTCTTGAGGCAAAAGGTAGCCACTGGACAAGAAACTGCCCTTGCCTTGACTGCTGACAGTATACTGTCCAAACTGGACAAGCAGGACACAAAAGAAAGTGACTGCCACACTTTGCACAGGAAAGTTTGTCAGATATTCCCGGCCTGTAGGCTGAAGATGGATGCATCAATGTTACAGAAGAACCCTGGGTGACTCTTCAGTAGCTAGCTGTCTGTGTCATTTGTACAGTTTTGGAAGCTGTTTGCTCTATACGTCCTGTTTACCCACATATTATATTCCTCTGGGGTCTCTGATGGAGTTGAAGACTAGATAGTTTTCCTTGTTACCAAATTCAGAAAAGAAACTCACAAAAGAGGTGTGAAGTGTACAAGGTTGAGAGACATAAAAGGATCGTTTTGGGTTGATAATACATGTTAGAATAGAAAGTGAACTAGGTATAACACTTTGGACTCACCCAAATAGAATAGCTGCTGGAGTATTTTCTCAGAACGTGACAAATGCAAATGGATTGAGCATTGCAAATGTAATTCCTACCTGATAATTGTTCTTATTGTATATAGTTTTACTATGCTGGAGTTAAAAACCTTCCCTTTTTTGTTTAGACAAAGAGGGAGAAATGTTGTATGCTATTTTGATTACATTCTGACAATAAATTTTGATTCAAATCAGAGGATGGAGCTAGCTACTAACTGACCAAAATTAACCATAGAGGTTTTGGAGGACTAAGGACAGATAGAGAGGCAGGAAGTAGGCTTGGGGTTAGCAAGAGCACAAGAGGGGTTTGGTCCTTTTGGATGAAGGAACAAAAGAGATGAAAGGTCACTGATCACTTCTCTGCTATTTCTTTGATCATTCAGGTTCTTAACCTGATATCCAACTCCCAAGTTTTTATTGACAAAGAATAATTAGATGAACACTTCAGAGCCTACAGTCAGTAATGCCAAGCAGACACCAACAAAAAGCACAGAATCCAGCCTTGTTAAGCAGAATCCTATAAATGTTCTTCAATGTAGATCATGGAGCTCTTGTGATTAAATGTTACCCAATGGAAGAACGTAACTGGCACATAACAATGTCTCTCTGTGTCTACAGTAGCTTAATCTCAGTAACTGGATGATTCATTAAAGATAACTCTGATGTCATATATGCAACATACTATTTCAAATGATTGAAAAGATTTTCCTGTAAATTATTCAGTTCTATTTTTTATATTCCTAATTATGAAAATTACATAATGATATATATCAAAAGAACTTATATTTTATTTTTTTAATGTTACCGAATGTCAAGCCATGATATTATTTAGTGTAATCTATTAACAACACTGGTGAAGGAGTTTAATAAAGATAATTCCAACTCTCCTGAAGTTTTGTATTTTCTTAAAAAAAAAACAACTAAACCTGACACAGAAGAAGTAAAATATATAATTTAAAATTTCTTATAAAATATTCAAAAAGTTCTAAATATTATTCTTTAATCTTTATTTTTTTTCACTGTTGGTTGAAAGTGATCATTTTAAATATTTCATGCAATACTTTCATCTTTTTAAAATTTATTTAACTAAGGTACTGTTTATTAGAACTTATTTGTTTTCTTTTTTTTTAATATTTATTTATTTATTGTGTATACAATTTTCTGTGTGTATGCCTGAAGGCCAGAAGAGGGCGCCAGACCTCTTTACAGATGGTTGTGAGCCACCATGTGGTTGCTGGGAATCGAACTCGGGTCCTTTGGAAGAGCAGGCAATGCTCTTAACCACTGAGCCATCTCTCCAGCCCCTAGAACTTATTTGTTTTCTGTGTTTCAATTTAAAACTATGTTTCAGAGTTTTCCAACAAAATTTCAATTTTGGACTAATCACATGGTCAGATAACCAAACTTTGTAAAACACATGATCATAGGTGAGTGTCTTTGTCGGATGGGCAGAAATAAATTCTTAGACGCCCAATCGAACTCTGCAAGCCCTTCTTGCTTTCTTAAATTTGGTTACATGAAATAGTCAAATTGTAGCTTGATCACTAGGAAGGAACTTCTGGAGTTTACAGGTCCTGTACACAAGTTATGCTGTGCATGCACATAAACATTACACAAATCTAAAATATTATTTTACTCGGTATTAGAAATTTTATGTTTCTAATGGAAACAATGAACAAGTTTATAAGGAATAAAATTCTTCGGAATGAGAGTATACACCAGTCAGTCTTTTAATGGGTATCTAAGAATAATTGTTTTTCTTTAAAGAAATTAAGATGTATTTTACAAATAGGTCAGAAATAAATTTCAAAAGTAAGAATAATCAACATTACTTAAGAATGTCAAGCTTGCAGAGAAATAATGGCTTTCTTCAGGAGCTGGTATTGCGGGGAAAGAAGAGGCATTTATACTTTTGTGAATCCATCTTGTCAGGCTTAAATGTAAAAACAACCTTCAATGCATACATTATTATTCTCAATTTTTCCCTAGGAATTTTTCAACTATCTCAAAATGGTTGTAAAGCCTGACATCAAGTGTCCGAATATGTCATCTCTAGACCCATGGAGTCTCCAAGAACCTTCCAAGGTCTCATGGACAAAAATCATTTTCAGAATAGGACTAACATGTGATCTTTATTCCCCGTGTTGACATGTGCATTCTGGTACAGAAACAGTGGTAGCTATACCCGATGACGGGTTTGTCATAAATCAAGTGGGGGACACCAAGAAGAACCAGAAGTCATTCATTGTATTCTTCACTGGTAAGCAGCAGAGGAAGGAAGATTGTCTTTGAATAGGTCTGGCAAGGTGGCAGTAGGTACAGTCATCTACTGTCAAATCTGCCAGCTTGAGCTAGAACCATAGAACCCACATAGCAGAAGTAGAAAACTTACTCTAACAAGTTGTGCTATGATCTTTATACCCAAACTTTAGCATTCATCCACACATACATACACACACTACAAATACAAACACACAAAAATATATAAAAGTATAAGAATATCTTTGGGACTAGGGATGTATCTCAGTGGTAGAGCAGGTAGCCTAGAATGAGTGAGGGGCTGGATTCAGTCTTCAGAACCAAAAGAGGTAGAAGGAGAGGGGGAAAACAAATAAGAATTTTGTTTGAAGTAAATATAATCTGTAACTAGTGATAAAAATCGATTAAAAGACATTTATTGGGTATACATCTTTTTAATGTTCTGCACAAGAAAAGAACTGCACAAAAGTCAATCTGAAGTACAAGAAAGTGTGGTGGAAGTCTTTGGGTCCTGTCAGCTGAGCACACCACTTTTGTTCATGGAGTACCTCTTTAACTTTGAAACATGACTGACAGATGAACTAGGGCTGTCCAGATGTGGGGATATGGTGGATATTTTCTTGAACATAAAACAAGGTAAGCATGTCACTTCAAAGAAAATAATGGGCAGTGGTTGTTGCCAATGACAAATTTGATCTTTTGTGCTAAAAGTTGTGTCTGCTTCTGTCATATGAATGGTTTCTCAGTCCATGAAACTTTTTCCTGGTTGGGTTGATGATGCTCTCAGTTAGGTGGTTTTCATAATGAGAACTGTCAGTATTTGAAGTGGCTGCCTGATTCAACGTAACAATGAGCAATGGGAGATGTTACAAACTTGGAATATGAAAGAAACACGTAACATGTTAGATACACCACTGGAATTAAATTTAGCAGAAAACAGAAAGTCCATTCATATGATTTGTGTGACTAGTCTTTAAGAAACAACCATTTCCCAACTCCGGGTGCAACAACAATAAGGAATATTCACAAGTTTCTGTATACATTTTACAATATTCCTTCTGTTTCAATTTAACTTTGCTGGATCAAATTGTCTTTACAGACCTTTTGAACCTGTCACAACAAACTGAATTCAGAGACGGTAGGGGACCCAGCTATCTTTTATTAAGACAGACACTAAGAGCTAGGCTTGGTGACACACGTCTTTAATCCGATCTCTGGAGCTCTATGGCAACTTGGTTTATTAATTGAGCCCCAGACCAGCCACAGTTACACACTGAGACCAAGTCAAAGATTTTCTTGATGTTTTATAAAGATCAACACTAACTACATCTGCAAAATTGAAAACTAATCTATCCTTTTCACAATGTTTATGTTAGATATTATAGTTATTTCCTATAAAAAGTTATTTGTAACTTGTTATTATTTTATACTCATTCTTGGTCAAAAGGCTAAGGAGTGATTATTTCATTATTTTATAATAATTTTATCAAATGATTAAATTTCAAATATAGCAATAATCAGCACTTATAATATACATATTTTAAAGCCCTATTTGGAGCCAAATAATTTCTTAATGATCTAGATAAATTATGAAACCAAAACATTTGAGTCTTGATACCTTAAAAGTAACACAGAGGGCATCCAAGCCCTTTTGAGACACTCAAAATGCCTACACACTTCCTGAGTGACTGCAATGTACTTCATGGCAGAAATACTCTGCATTCTGGAGTCTCCAAAGAAATGAGCTACCGTCTCACTATCCTAAATACATACAACATAAAAAGGTTTGCTCTGAAAGAAATTTACTCAAATATTTCAGATTTCATAATCTCCACAGTATGCACACATTACGTGTTAAAAATAACACATTCTACTTGCAACTAATAGTTGAGTAAAACAATACCCTTCATTGTGCTATGTGGTAAATGGCTTCTTTCCTCAAAGACTAAGAATATAGTTTTGTGACAAAGTGAATCGAGGTTTATAAATTTGTTCAGTGCATTAAATTAATGTATGCCCCTTAAAGCGATCAGGAGAGGAAGCTCTGCATCTTGCCCCTGGAAACAGTCAAGCTGGCCCTGGTGATATGAGTGAGGTGGACCGGGGCCTGAGGGCCTGAGAGCAGGAGCGCAGCTCGCCTTGCTGTAGGCTGCACTGGGTGAACGGTTGAGACAGCACTGCAGAGCTTCCTGGGGTAGTGGCAATGAGGGAAAGCTAGAGAGCTGACCAACCCAGCTATCACCCAGATCTGGAACTAGGACTATGAGTTGGCCCACCCTAATAGTCACTGAATCTATGAACTGTTGGAATATGTGAAGGGGTTGAACGTACAAATCTAAAACAACAGGATCCCCATGGCACGGGACAACGACTGGATATCCAAGGGGGCCCAGTGAGAGCCCATTATCCGTGGCATAGCAGAAACCAGAGGCCTTGAGCCAAACCACTTGCAAGAGAAGATGAATGGATGGGCTAAAGGGTGAACTGTGCCTCACTGGGCCGTTCTATAGCTTCCATGACAAGAGTCGCCTCTTTTTGTGCTTTGGTTTGGTCTTGGTTCTTTGTTTTGTTTGATTTTTTTTAATTGGTTTTGTTTTGGGGAAAGGTTGCAAGGGCAGAGGGCGGATACAAGCGAAGAGAGACAAATGGGATCAGAATGTAGGATGAGATCCATAAAGAATCAATAAAAGTGAAAAGGGGGAGGGACAGTCACACGCTTCATGTTTGCTTTTAGGCTTTGTGAAAATTAATTAACAACAAGATCTTAAGACTTATTTTTATTTTATGTGCATTGGTGTGTCACCGGCATGTGTATCTGTCGAATCCCCTAGAACTGGAGTTACAGGCAGCTTTGAGCTGCCATGTGGGTTTTTGGAATTGAGCCTGGGTCCTCTGGAAGAACAACCAGTGCTCTTAACCCTGAGCCATCTCGCCAGCTTACTTCCGTGTTTTTTGAAATTTTTATTTTGTGATTACCCTGTAAGACATATGCAGTTCGATACAGTACATATACACATGTATCTCCTTCTAATTAGGATGATTTAGATGCATGTGTGAAAGAATATCTGATTCGTTTAAAAGTCACACTGCAAAGTTGTATTCACTTTTCTAACGACAAGAATAGTTTTCTGCTTAGTTTGCTAATAAACCACACCTCTTTTTGTGTCAGTGAAATTACAGCCAAAGTGGTGCCACATTCCCAGGGTACTGTACAACTAAAGACTGTGAAATAAAAATTTCAAAAATGTCATAAGTGTCACGTCTGAGAGAACATTAATGATGGGGGAAGTATGGTTCAAGTAGAATGTTGCCTTTAATGATGTCAGAATACACAATATACTCCCACTATCTACTGAGCAGCTTAAATAATGAAGACAGATAGAGAGAATGAGTGAGAAGCCACCTTGAAGAATGGTTCGTACAGCTATAGGAAGAAAACTCTCAAGTGGAAGATCATGAATATCTTCAAGGGAAAAATAATTAAAGAAAACAACGATAAAGAGGAAGGGAATTATGCTATGATAGCAAGTGAATAAATATGGCATAATGAAGTGTAATAAAGACAAAAGGAAAACAACACAAAAATACTTAAATGAAATATGCTAAGGGTAGTTTATAGGTAAAATCAAAAAGAACTTCAGGTAGAATGAATGCTGACAAGCCAAGAATTAACACAGTAGTTTGGACAATGTGGGCAGAGATATTTAGTTTTACTGACTTAGCTAATCAATATCCAGAGCTCGAGGGACCACAGAAATCATTGATGGTCTTCAGAGTAAAGGCAGGTGGGTGCTTTTGTCCTCAACGGAATTATAGTTAGTCTAAGGAAGGAAGCTGGGCTATATTCCAGTCACAACAGGGTGGCTTTCCTCCAGCAGCTTCTCCAGCCTTGAGTCCTGACAAAGACTGTCTAGCCAGTCGTATGCGAAGTCAAGTCACTGAGTTAGAACACAGCACTGCATGGGGCTGGAGGCTGCATGCTAAATGATATGAACCCAGAATAAAGGTCAGGGCACAGCGGATGCTTCCACATATTTGTGTGCTGGTTGAGCCAGTGCAATTGACTTCTCTATATCCTTCCCTACCATTATTTTTGTCTTCGGATTGTTTGAGCTTTTTTTTTCTACTTATTCAGAAAAAACATGATAACTGCTATGAATGAACCAGACCACTGTTTTGCAGAATACTAGAACTTGGTACTTAAACTCTGTTTTGGTACATGTTATTTGGTTTCAGCCAGATCAGGGTTTTTATTCTAAGTTTTTAATTGAAATATAATTATATAACTTCCCCACTTCCTTTCTTTCCTCCAGCCTCTCCCATGTCTTCCCCACTCTCAGGCTAATGGCTTTTTTCCTTATTGTTAAACATATTAACAACAGAAACATCTCAGCAAGTTATGTGAGTGTGCATATACATATTATATATTTATATAAAAAAACAGTTTTTATTTTAAAATAAAGTTTAAGGCGGGCTGGAGAGATGGCTCAGTGGTTAAGAGCATTGACTGCTCTTCCAGAGGTCCTGAGTTCAATTCCCAGCAACCATATGTGGCTCACAACCACCGGTAATAAGATCTGGTGCCAACTTCTGTCTGCAGGGATACATGCAGGCAGACCATTGTATACATAATAAATAAATCTTTAAAAAAAACGTTGAAGGAGATGAAGTGTTAATTGTCCTGATTTAATCATTAGGTACTGTATACATGCTTTGAATTATCATCAATATCTCACTATTATTTTAATAATTTTGAAAGAGGCACACAACAAAAGGACAAACTAGTGGAAATTTTAAATGTCAGGTATAAGGCAAAGGAAGGGTCCTGTGCACGTTGGAATAAAACAAGAAACTCACATTGAATCAAGAGCTTATCTTGGAATCTGGAGAATGTCCGCACTGTGAGATCTGGCAGAACTCCAGCGAGAACTCATCCACAGCACATACTATGTGGATGACGTTTGCATGTGATCCACCAAATGCAAAATCACCAAATCTATCATAAATAGGAAGATTTCTGATTTAATGTAGCTCCTGCTGGTTTATAACTAATACTGAGAATCATTTTTAGATCTTAAATAATTTCCTCTCTTTAAAGAGCCATGGAAGCAGTCTCTTAGTTCCTTAAGTGCGTACACCTCTCTTTGGCAACTTGTTAGTTAATTGGCACCAGAAATCAGCAAGGCTGAAATACGGCTGAGTGAACGTCCATCTCCACCTGTATAATTGAGTGTTATTTAAAGCCTGGTCCTGGTAGGAGCACACGGTGACACAGCATGTATTTCCCTTCCCAGCTTGGTTTAAGGGGTCTGTTTTCATTGTGCGTGGGATCTATTCCTTCCTATCACTTCACTTATCTTGACTACTTGACTATTTATTTGTTACAATTTGTGCTACAATATGTATCTTCATATTTTAAAATAGTCCTAAAATCGTTTCAGGACAAAGGTATCAATATTCTACTCTTGTTTTGTCAAAACTAACAGTGAAAGTATATATGGATATGTCAGTGGTGTGTGTGTGTGTGTGTGTGTCTGTGTGTGTTTATTGCAAAGCACTTTTGAGGTTTTGGCCTGACATTCGCATCTTTAATCTTGTGTTATTTTCCACCATATGAAAATGATGTTACTTATAAATCAGTGCAGACGCTGCCTGATTGTCAACTGCAAACAACAGCATAAATACGTGTGAGCTGCTGGAACAGTTTGACGCATACAATATAGGACCATAGAAAACAGCCGAGGACTCCAGTGCCTAGAGAATCTTGCCCAAATGTTTGGACCAGACAACACAGGATAATAGTCAATTAAGCAAAACAGACTAGGTTCTTTTGCACAATTGTTTAAACAAAGTAAACCCAATTATGTTCTTTATCTGATAATATCACCATCCTGGAAGGACACAGAAGACAAAGAGTAAACAGAGAAAGCTCTCCGACAGCAAATAACTGCTCTGTTTTCTCTAGTTTGATAGTCAAATGATGTTATGTAATTAACAGTATCAGGTGTGACAATAATACCTGAAACCAAAGAGCACGAAATACGGCTCCCGACTGTAGGTCTGAGACACAAATTTAGGCAGCGGTGCTAAGAGCAGTGGTGACTAATGGGAAGTTGGGCCAATTAACAAACATTGTGAAATGCAATTTGCAACCTACTGTGAAAAGTTTGAGTGGAGGAAACACAGAACTCCCCAAACCCAAGGAGCGGCCCTTGCTTTTCTGTCTAGGAAATCTGTCACTGACTGAGCGAATTCGGTACACAGACATAGCAGAGCTCAGAGTGCAAATTCCTTCTAAGCCATATGGAAAAGTTGTGGGAGTTCAAGTCATTTTCCTTTGGGGTGATGTGATGGACTTCGCAGAAGACATGGCTTTGGAATGGATTGAGGAACTAGGAAGAATCAGAGGAGAAGCGATCAAAAAATTAGGTAAAGAAGAGTTCCCAAAAGGTACCGGGATTTTCAGGGTGGGCAAAACAAAAGCATCTTTCAGAGTAAGAGAGGAAAGGGGACCCTCTTGAAAATGGAGTCTACCTTTCAAAGACTTTGCTCATTTCACAGCCAGGCAGGAAAAGGGTCATAGGACCGCACGGAGCGTTTTGAGAAGCCTTCCCTTCACCTCTGGAGCTGGGAGGAGCAGTGTAATGTTCATTCACCCCATCACATCCATTTTAAAGCAGAGGCGCTAAATTATGCACCCGAGTTGTTTGGAACCGTGAAGCAACACTTGGCTCCACTTAAATTCTCTCCCATGCTGGATGCATCCAGACACCAATTCACTTACAAACACAAAACTATCACCACAGGTAAGCTGTGGCTTCTCTCTCACCATGCCAAGCAAACAACCCCAAATTATAATTTATCACAGACTGCTTCTTTCTAATTACTAATCAAAGATGCTAATGAGGGCCTGGAAAAGTCTTTGGTAAATATACAACAAATATTTTTATGAAGCACACAAAGTTTAAAAGAAATGAACACATAATTGAGAAACATATAAATGAAATGACCAAAATATCTTTCCAAGGTTACACAGAAAACATCTCTATGCCTAGTCAGTAAATTTGAAAGAATTATGTTACTGGCAGAGGCCTGAAAAGGCCAGTCAAGGGATTTGTGCTTCAGTGGGGCTCATGCTGCCACTGTAGAGTCCCCTGGAATTCCTCGGCCATCGATTTTTCAAGCCTCCTCCGAAACTGATTCTTCTGCATTCCCTGTAACCTTCACTAAGGTTCAAAGGCCTACTCTACCAGAAAAATCTCACCTTGAGGCCAAATTAAGCCCTCCCTATTTATCCTATTGTGTTTTTATCTTAGTTTCATTAGAATAACAGGCACTGAAACTCAATAATAAATATAAATAAATAAGACATTCGGTAAAGCTCAATGCTTTTCTTTTGTTTTTTTTTTTTTTGTTTTTTGTTTTTTGTTTTTTGTTTTTCGAGACAGGGTTTCTCTGTGGCTTTGGAGCCTGTCCTGGAACTAGCTCTGTAGACCAGGCTGGTCTCGAACTCACAGAGATCCGCCTGCCTCTGCCTCCCTAGTGCTGGGATTAAAGGCGTGCGCCACCATCGCCCGGCCAATGCTTTTCTTTTGCCCTGAATCATTTTCTAAAAAATAAAAGCTCATGACATCATTCTTTTTTTTTTATTGATTTCCATTAGCTCCATATTTTTCTCTGCTCCCCTCCCTGCCTCTCCCCTCCCACTTTAACCCTCCCCCAAAGTCCCCATTATGCCATCATTCTTGAAGAATATTTTCTTTACTCAAAGCTTGAACGACACAGTGAAGATGCTGTTTTCCAAAGATGACCTCAGTAAGATCTCCCAGCCCACATACCTCTCATCCATCAACAGCCTCTACATTTCTGATAAGGGAGCCTGATCCAACCCTGAAGTGGGATGGCTCTCCTGAATCTGCCATGCTTCCAAAAAGTCCAAATTGGGAGCACATGGAGAAGCCTTTCTTAGCACCGCATGCAGAGAGATGTCCTGTTCCAGGTCTCCCTTGACCTGGCTCTAGTCACAATGTGACTGCAGTTGCAGAAGTGACCCAGCCTGCTCCAAATACCTGCCAAGCCCCAGCTAACATCTTCAACTACAAAAATCATGAGAAATAATGACAGTCTCTTTGTGTTGTTTGTATAATAATGACATCTTGAATTTTGCAGGCAAATGGATGGAGCTAAAAGACATCATTTTGAGTGAGGGAACCCAGATCCAGAAAGACAATTATCACATGTGCTCACTCATAAGTGCTTTTTAAACATAAAGCAAAGAAAACCAGCCTACAAATCACAATCCCAGAAAACCTAGACAACAATGAGGACCCTAAGAGAGACATACATGGATCTAATCTACATGGGAAGTAGAAAAAGACAAGATCTCCTGAGTAAATTGGGAGCATGGGAACTTTGGGAGAGGGTTGAAGTGGAGGGGAGAGGCAGGAGGGGAGCAGAGAAAAATGTAGAGATCAATAAAAAGCAATAAAAAAGAAAAAAAAGGATATATATTTTACAAAATATCTTTAATTTTATGTTTTTTTTTGTGGAGGAGTTGGGTGTGTATAGATACGTGTGGATGACCACAAAGATTAGGTGTTGGGAGCAGTGAGACCCCAGATCCTGAATTTCTTGTAATCCCCTGATCTGAGTGCCTACACCTGCTCTGAGCAGGAGACCTTCAGGAGTTCCTGATGGCAGGAGAGTGGTTTTTGGTGGGTTTGGCGGGGGCGTGGCTATCTCTATATAATCTGCCCCTGAACACAATAAAGGGGTCATTTTTGGGGAATTCAAGGATGACCTGTGTAACTGTCTCTCTGTGTTTGTGTATTTTAACCTCCAGCCCCCTTGTCCTAAGCTCTGTTACTGGGTGCCAGCGCACAGTGATGCGCGGCAGTTGATGTCAGTTGTCCTGGAACTGGACTTTCAATTGGTTGTAAGCTGTTCTGTATGAGTGCTGGGAAGTGAACTTGAAGCAGCATGAGGGGGAACCACGGTGTGGTCTCCAAAGCCTCAACCCTTGTTGTTTTAGAATGTTTTGCTATGCAGGGAAAGTACATGGGTCAGGTCATTCACTGGAAACCTGCAGAGATATGTAGATCTCAGGCCTATAAATAAAAACAAAATCATGACTGGAGAGGGTTCCATGGCTAAGAACCTGGTCTCAATTCTCAGCACCATGATATTGGGCAGCCACCATCTGGAGCTCCAGTTCAAGGATATCTCACACCTTCTGGTCTCTGTGGGTACAAATACACATGCAAATAAAAACCCACAAGCAATTTTTATGTAAAAATAAAAGAATCGATAATCAGCGACCAGAACATAGAAAGGGAGTTTACTATTTAAAATACTTTTGTATGATAATGGATCTGCAGGTGTCTTGGGATCTGTAACACGCAGCACGTACGCTAAATGATGGAATGGATGCTATGATATGAATATATGGACCATCACAAAAAGAAACTTTCCTTACCCTTCCAGACACACTTTCTTGGTAAAGCTTCCCTAACATACTAGAACATGCTTGAAGACAGTCCTGTGTTCTCATCTGCCACTGAGTGCTTAACTCTTATTTGAATACCCATCACATGATACTCCTAATCTACATTGATCCAATGAGTGAATGAATGAAGAAATGAACATATGAATGGATGAGTGAGCAAGTAGGTGGACAAGTGAGCAGGGGAGTAAGTGGGTGAGTGAAGAGATGGGGAATGAATGAGAGAATGAGTAAGAGGGTGAGTGAAGAGATGGGGAATGAATGAGAGGATGAGTAAGAGATGAAGGAATGAATGAGAGGATGAGTAAGAGGGTGAGTGAATGAATGAGCGGATGAGTGAGTTCGTGAATGAATGAGCAAACATGAACATCTGCCCTATGGCAGGTGTTTGAAGTAACAGCCAAACATCAAAAAGCTTCTGAGGCATGGAGGAACAATTTGATTTTCAAAAGACTCATGAGCGGCTAAAAGACAATGGGAGGAAATCAGTCATCTCAGTTTTAATCTCCACACTCAACAGTCCATTCATATCTTTTTTCCTTTCATTTGTCATGACTCTGAAATTCTGAAGACTCTGACTCCCTCTTTGATCATGAAATTCAGTTTTTGTGTGCTGTGATTATTCATTTAGATCAATTTAAAGGTAATATTCAATTTTGAACTTTAGAAAATGATTTTACATAGAAAGGAGTAGAAATGCCAATATTCTGTTTTCATATTTTTTCTTATGAATCATTGAAAAAAGGACACATATCTACTGATGGAATGATAGCTAATCTTGATACAAGGTAACTTTATTTTCACAACATTTGGTACCTATGTTTACATGACACTCTGTTCCTGGGTCCTATACACTGAAGAGTTAGAGAAACTAGACTTGGCGTTGGTAGTCAATAGTAATCAGGACAGCTATAACAAGAACAAGTCCATTTAACAGACAACTTAAAATCTATTGTATTTTTAGATTAATTAGAATTTCATATTTTTAGATTAATTTCTTTTGTATTTTATATGTATGACTATTTTGTCTCATGTATGTATGGGCACCAGTGCCTGGTGCCCATGAAAGCCAGAGGGCATGCGGCCCCCTGGAACTGGATAACGGATGGTTATGATTAAGGTGGGTGCTAGAACTGGACTTAGGTCCTCTGCAAGAGCAGCAAGTGCCCTTATTGGCTGTGGCATCTCTACAGTCCCATGTCACAAAATTACTTAATGAATAAGTTAAATATTCTTCCATCACAATTTTATAAATGTAATATATATTTAGCCATTGTCTAACACTCTGTTATTTGAATAATGATCGGATTCTTGTTTAATCTTTTATATCATATATGCATTTTATTATCTTCTCTTCTTAAAAATTCGATAACTAATTCTTGTTATTGGCATTTGCCACCAATTCCACACCTAGTATTATTTGCAAATTATTTTATTAATCAGTCTGATTCATTTTAGAAAGCATGAATAATTTAGATATTCAAACATAGCCTTGGCTTCCTCACTATCTATTAGTTCTACTTATGTAGAGATGTTTTCAATTTATTGACGTTTTGTTCACTGTCTTTCATATAATACAATGAATGCCTATAATTTTGCATGAGTCCGATTTTAAAAACTGAAGGGAAAACCTCCATGGATTTATGTTTCATGGTAAAAAGAGAGGTTCAGCCTTCAATTGTAAAACGTGAAAGTCCTGGAATTTAGAATTTAAAGATAGTTTAGTGAACTAAACAGAGTACTCTAACAAAGAACATATCAGCAGAACGGCCACAATAATAATGCTAACTTCCTTGCATTGAGAAGTACTTAGAGTAGGCAGCTTTTGTTTTTTTTCTTTTTTTGTGCAGATGATTATACCTAACACGGGTGACCATGAACCAGAACTGCTTAGCACTTAGCACACATTAACATATTTTATTGCCACTACAGCTCAGGAGCAAGATTCTTACATTGTCTGCATCTACTAGGCGTAAACCAAGGCACATGGTCAACTAAATCATAAGCAATTGAGGGAAGAGAAGAACATGGAGTTCCAGGCTCTACAACTGTAATCCAAGCACCTCTCTTCTCCTCTGTACTGCACAATAAGCTCATATGTGTTCAACACACTGGAACGAAGGGAACACAACTGGAGAAAGGTATCCTCCAGATTCTCCTGGGTGCTGCATCCTATGGCTCCTATTTTATCCTATACCGGTTTAACTACACAGCCTGGGCACGCTGCAGAACAGGCACGAAGAGATGCCATGGATGAGGGGTGGTAGCCTTGTGGCAATTCATAACACAGGGAAGGCTACTTTTTCCGTCTTCCCACAGATGCTCCAAATACTTAAACTACTTCTTCAATACACGGAAATAGACGAGGTCTGAGTTTTCTCTTGGTGGAATTATATTAATTGTAAAGATACAGACTTCATTTTCAGAGGACTGGGTTTCTGTGTTTCTATGGTATTCTGTCTCTTGGCCCGGTACAGCCGAGACGTAATGTGACCAGACTCAGAACTGGTAGTTAATCATAATCAGGGCAGCTGTAATAAGAGCAAGTCCGTTTAATTAACTGCCTTGCCTGCTGTCTTTCTCACTTTCTTTACGAGGCATCATTTCTTAATTCTGTCGCTCCAAAAAGTGAGTACCAGCTTGGCTTGATGTCCAGAATATTGCTTATTTGGTGTTGTCGTCTTCGTCTGAATACTGCTCTGTTTCTCCATTCTATTTTGTTGTGGGTCGTGTGGTCTTCTAGCATGATTTTCAGTGGATCTTTTCTACAGTGTCAGTCACCGGTTAAAGAGGAAGAAAAATCCTTTCTTGCCAGGACTAAGTCCTGATAGCTTCCGAGTTCATATCTATTGTCTTAACAAGTATATCCTCTATATACCATCTGAGCTCAGCCCGTAGACTTCAGCCATCACCCAAATCTGTCACATAGCAATCGGATCCATTGAAAGAATTCTAAAGATTATGCTCTTCATTCTGTCACAGCTAAATGATCCCTTTTACCCACTGCTAAAAATGTTACATGCCTACTGACTTTGTTTAATTGTTCTCAAAGAGCAATTTTGCAGACTGTCATTGTCACTTAAAGTTCTAGAAGAGTCAGTTCTCGAGCAGAAACCGAAATGATAACGCTCAAAAGATTAGCACATAACCTGAAAGAGGAATAACACTAGCCAAGGTGATGGCAGGATACTCTAGGACTCCAACGTTAAATGCTCCTCCCCTAATCCCACCCCTCTGAGAATCTCAGTGGGTGGAGTAGCCACTTCCTAGCCTTTCAGTTACAGAAGCTGACAAACCCTGCCTGGATTATGCACTTTGCTTTGCCCAGTCTAAAATCCGATGCCAAAGAATGTTTAATGAGTTCCAGAGAGGCAATCACCAGCACAAAAGTGAATTAAACTTCTCACTCATGCCAGCTAGTGCTTCATGGGCAGACTGTAGCCAGCCAACCTATGTTTTATAGCCGCCTCTTTTCCGTGAGCCTTTGGATTTCCTTCTATGCCACATCGTTCCTCGGCGCGGGTTTTGATGCTCCATGTGGACCACAGGTTCTGATTTGGTCTAAGGGTTTTTTTTGTTTTGTTTTTATGACACGATGATTGTCTCTCTGTCAGCTCTGATTCTCTTCACGTGTATGAAGGAATAGATGAGAGGACACCGTTGGATAAAATGGAAACCTGGCAAGAACCAGCCCCTTGCTTCTGAGTCCAATCAAAGACACTGTACATAGCGTATGGCTATCATGATTTTTGCTGCTGTTCATCATCAGGGTTTAGGGACAGCTACTCAGTTTCAAAGACCTTCCCATCATCACAGAGGGGTTTGAGGATACACTGGAAGGTGTACATCAACAGCCAGGAGCCTTAACACCAGCAGGTCAATGCCGGGGTGGTCTTGGATGTTTCTAAGGTATGTCTGATTTTCTGAAGGACTCTCATAGTTTGCCCAATTAGCCAGGATGGGTAACAACACACGTAAATTACCTTCACAACCCTGACCTGGTAGTATTGATTTCGCGCCAAAAAGATTAAGGAAGGAGATTTTTATGCAGTATGAGCCGAACCTGGAAACGCAGCCTTTTATTGCCAAAGCTCTTTAGTTGGAACTGAATATGAGGAGTCATTTGAGTCTTTTCTCATGTTTATTCATGATCCCAATAAATATTTATTGAATGCCACGATATACTAGAAATTATATACAGGAATTGGATGAGATATTAAAAACCTTTAGAAACTGAGTCCATTAATGAAGGACAACTGAGAGCAAGATCAGACTAAACCAGGCAAAACAGACTCTTAAATTAAGGACAGCTCAGCTGAGGCATACGTGCACATGTGCTTATCAAACATCCCATACTGGCGGTGCTCAGGAAATCTGGAAATCAAGGATCAGCTCCCAATTCTAGAATTACCCAACAGGAAGTCTTTCTCCCCCATACAGTCCCTGATTTCTCTGTGAGGTCTGCTGTGCTCTGAACACAGCTCTGTCTGTGGTAGCAAAGCTAAAATGGGCACGGGGCTGAAGGAAGCAAGCAAGAGCGCGGCCATGGACGTCAACACAGGACCTGGTTGTCTACCAGAGACTTTCAGCAGCACGGCACAGGTGGAAAGGGAGTAGGTTCCTGTCATGAGCCGAACTAAGAATTCACAGAGCCTTGGGAAAGTGCGTTTGATTGCCTGCCACCATATGGCTCTTGCAGACGAGCCTCGCAGATCTGTGGTGCTGTGTGTGCTCAGCATTACCGATTTTCCAGGAGCACATTCCAGACTGGGAACAGAATCTCTTCAGAGTTAGAATCAATTTTAACATCATTTTGCCCCTCTGCAGATGGGGTTGGACCATGTAACTCAAACTCCACAAGACACACAGTTCTCCCTCAGACTCCAGAATCATGGTATTATAGGCATGTACTGACATACCTGACTATCAACTTCTAATAAACCTGAAAAAATACAACATACTAATTACCAGCTGTCCTGGAGAACACATTTGTTTACTTTGAAAATATCTTCACCTTGAAGATTTTAAAGGAAAAAAAAGGCAAAATAGACAAAAGGAAGAAGATAGCAGAAAGAAAACAAGAAAAAGTTAATTCCTTGAAACAAAACACCAGTGGCCAGCAGAATGGCTCAGCAGGTAAAGTCACTTGCTGTGTAAGCTTGAGTAGAATTTGGTTGAGAACCAATATTGGAAGACAGAACAGGTTCCCAAGACTTGTCCTATGACCTGCACTTGCATGCTGGGGCACACATGCACACCCACTCACACACAAACAGTATGTATACCTACACCCACTCACACACAAACACTGTCTATACACACACATTTCCTCCTAAAGACTGTGGTGGTGAGTGTTAATGTTCTGAGCTGTGATAAACCACTACTTTATTAACCAGGGTGATCACTAACAAAGCTCTAGCCATTTGTTCTTATGCTCACAGAGGGTGTAGTCTCCACCAATCATCAAGGAAGCTTCTCTTTGTGACATAGGGAGATCTCTACAGAAAACTCAGATTGCAAAGGTGAGTTAGCAATGATGCTTATTCTTATGGATCTCTTAAAGCAGTAACGTAAGCAGCAGCAGTAGAAGCAGGAAACCCTTTTCCACACACACAAAAGGAGTTTGGTCTAAATGCTCTCGCTCTTTGGAGGAGCCGAATCATCTCCCCCTGAGCTCAGGAGAGCCAGAGAATTTTCTAAAAGAGGTTACATTTTAGCTGGGTCATGGAAAATAGGTAGGGTTTAGGTGCACAGAGTGTAGGGAAAGGAGATCTAAGTGGAAGGAAAGGCAGCCGGAGGTGTTCAGACACAGCACTGCTCGAAACTAGCGCTGTGAGCAAGACAGCATTGCTGTGAACTGATGTCGGGGAGGGTGCTATTACAGACCGATGCTGTCACAGAAGACATCACAGATACAACTCCGCTCTTCAAGGAGGAAAGAGAGAAGAAATAGAGGAGTGGTGAAATTTTGTCAAGAACGATAAGCAGTGAGAATGAACCAAGGTAAGAGACACGGGGAGAGCACTTCTGAAACACGGTAACCGGGAGGGCCTGCCGCACAAGCATTTCACAGAGGCGACGAGAAAGCAAGCCGGAAGATCACACGGGAGAGCTGGAACAAAAGGAGAGCGTTGGTTGATGAAGTTGTTGGCAGAATAAGGCTGTGCTGCAAAGGACCTCAAATGCCAAGCTGGGGATTTGGATTTCATTTTACAGACACCGGGGAGATGTTAACAGTTTTTCAGGAAAGATTAAAAAAAAATAATAATAAAACTAGGCTGTGCTTTACATAGACGCATGCAGCAGCTAGCTGAGTGGAGAGGACACAGAGGGAGAAGGCATGAAGATCTCCCGTGTTGTCCAAGCTGATAGCCAGAACTGATTTCTATCTGCAAGTTGTTTTATTAATTCATTCAATTACTGGGTATATGTTGATGAATTTTCATATGCGGAACACTGCTTTAGTCCCCAGACTGCTCTCAATGATCAAAACTGGTATTCCTCTGCCCCGTGGGTCCTGCGTTTCAGAGGAGATGTCAGAGGACTAGTGGAACAGCCATGTTAGACTCATGAGCTATGCAGGAGGCGGTGCATCCTCAGGACGACGGCTTCAGTCAGGCACTGGAAAGGCCCTGGAAGCGGCGCAGGGGCAGCGTGGAGACTGATACACTACTGACTGTCGTCCAAAGATGCGTCCATGCTCCTGGAGAGCTATGCTGATATAAGATAGACGTAAGGAAAAGCTTAAATTTAATAAAAGGTTGGTAGACAGCCACGACTGGAGAATCACCAAAGCCTTTGCAAGCCTCACAGTTTGTCACGTGAATGGTGACGTATGTCATCCTTAAGACAGAGGGGATTCTCAGAGTGAACAGCAATGAGGCTCCGTGTCTCTGGACAGAACTCAGGCGAGTCTAGCTAACCCCCGGGACAAATCTGTGGTCCTTTAAATGATAGAGAAAAAGAATGTGCTTCTCGGGTTCTTGACTCTCACAAGAAATAAAACAATGGCTTCTCCCTTGAGATGTAATGGTCAAACATAAAGCTCGCGGTTTCAGAAAATTGACAGGTGTGTCAACTTGAACGTTAGGCTTTTATTGTTGTAACAGTAACAAGAAAAGTGCTGGCTTCCCAGTTTTCAATCATTCACTGAACAATACTGTGTGCTAGGTCAGTAACTAGCCAGCTAAGTGATCCATAGTACTTCTTCAAAGTATTCTCAGAAATGGGCACTTCGTTATAGTTATATTATCTGAACATGGTTGTTGATTCTTGTTCAACAAAAAAGTTATCAGAAGTGTAGCAAACTTCCCGCTGAATGACCTACTTGGCCTTCTCAGGTTTCCCAATTTGGATTCACTTAGCAGTCATAACTCAGGCCTTCCTGTGATGCAATACGATGGCTACTTTCAAGCTGTAGAATTCCAGAATGATTGCTCAGTCTGGGACAGACTGCAGGATACAGAGTGTTATATTCTAATCACAAGAGAAGAAAACAATTGCTGCTTTTGCTATTGGGGAAGTTATTCATAGCAGAGCAGTTTCCTGGGGATAATGACTATAAACTATGATGTGGGAGTGTCATATATCAATCTGTTGATTTCACTGGTTAAGTAATAAAGGAACTGCTTGGCCCTGATAGGTTAAAACATAGGTGGGAGGAGTAAACAGAATGAATGTCGGGAGGAAGAGGAAGTGAGCTCAGACTCGACAGCTCTGCCCTCTGGAGCAGAGGCATGCTCCCCTCAGCCAGGAACAGACTCCATAGTTCCTCTCAGAGCCAGAGGAGCGATGAAGCTCCAACCCAAGATGGACATAGGCTAGAATCTTCCCGGTAAGCGCACCTAGCGGTGCTACACAGATGATTAGAAATGGGCTAAATTAATATGTGAGAATTAGCCTAGAAGAGGCTAGATAGAAATGCGCCAAGCAGTGTTTAAATTAATACAATTTGTGTGTTGTTATTTCGGGGCATAAGCTAGACCAGGCGGCCGGGGTGCTGGGGACGCAGCCCCGCCGCTCCTATTACAACAAAACTATAGGCAAACTATAATAAATGACTACCAGAAGGCACCAAAAAGAAATGAAAAGTGGGCAAGAGAGTAAAAAGACAGAATAGTACCCAGGGTCTTTTCATGGCTTTTTGTCATAGGGTAGACAGATGAGATACAATGTACAGTGGCTAGAAATTGAATTGAACTTGGTTCTTTTGTGGTTTGAAAACTCTCAGGGGTCAGATTTAGGGTCCACTATGGTTAACAGAAAGTGAATGATGGGACTCCATGGCATGATCTGCTGTGGGATTCCCTCCGTGTGCAGTGATTTTCTTAATGAATAAAGAAACTGCTTTGGCCCTATAGCAGGGCAGAACTTAGCTCGGTGGGGGAAAAAATGAGCTGAATGCTGGGAGAAAGAAGGGCAGAGTCAGAGAGAGAAGCCATGGAGCTGCCAGAGACAGACGCTGGGAACTTACCCTCTAGGCCACAGCCACATGGCAATGTACAGATTAAGAGAAATGGGTTAAATTAATATAAGAGTAAGCTAATAAGATGCCAGAGCTAATGGGCCAAGCAGTGATTTAATTAATACAGTTTCTATATGATTATTTCGGGACTAAGCTAGCCGGACAGCTGGGAACCAACAAGCAGATCCGTCCTTACAACAATGGTCATTCAAGCAATGATCACTAGAGGGCATGTACTGGACAAAGTCGGGGTTCTCGACTCCTAGAACTGAGATAGAACCCTCTTTGGGTGGGTTCAGGTATTCCCTATTCTCTGGAATTCCAGCTTCTGCTCTGTTGTTTGGGGGTCTGCTTTAGGAATCTGAGATTTAGTATGTATCTGTTGTTAAGACTTAGAGCAACTTCTTTGATGGAGATTATCATTTTTTTTATCTAAAGACTGACAGAGTTCCAGTAGTCAGATATTAGCCACAATGAGGAAGCTAGATTATTCCTGTGGGCAAGATAAAGTTCATGTTTATTTTTGTTTGGAGACACGATAGTAAAATGACCTTTTTATCTTTGTCCTTCACAGTCATAAAAAAGTCCTGAGTCTGGTAAAGGATTTGATTTTTTTCTTTGCATATTTAACCAAAAGAACATAGCAGCCTAAGTAATGTTTAACAACACCAAGTCTTCTTTGTTACTCAGACTAACTCTCAGCAGCCAAATCTTCTGCATTTCTGATTATATGGAAAGGAAGTAGCCAAGGAGGGAAATTTCACATAGTACCCAAATACGTGTTTGATCCCAAGCATCTTGTTTAAAATGAAAAAGACTCAAAATATATTAAGCTTTTGCCAAGCATAGAGAAGAGTTTGAATATGTCTTTTTTGAGGATTTAAGATATTTTGCAACTTGAAAGGGGATTGACCACCTCCTAAAAACAAAAATAAGTATTTTTCAGTAGTCTGAAAACAGAACAGCATTATCTAAGTTAGAGTTAGACAGATTAAGCAACAAGGAAATGTCATTCATATTCAATGATAAAAAAATCCATATGAATGACCACAAGATGACCAATATGACGCAATTAGCTAAGAGCTACTTTAAAGAAACTGTTTCAATTATATTCAAAGGAAAACAATAATTTGTTAAGCAAACAAATCAGCGGAGAATAGATACTTTAGAAAAGGAAATCCAAGAAATAAAATATTCAGTATCTGAAAAAAATCAAAACACAACTCACTGGTAGGCCTCACAGCAGAAAGCAGAACGAAGTATATATACACTTAATCAGGGACTAATCACAGATCCAACCTGAACTCATTAAATAAATACAAATAGCAGTGTTTTGATGATCTGTGAGATGTTACTAAAATATAATAGAGTATTATATATTCCATATATGTATATATATTCCATTAGATTCATAGAAGATGGAGAAAGAAAAATATCAAAGGGATAATTGGTGTAGGAGGTCCCTCTGTCTATGTGTTGCTCTCATTGGTTAATAAAGGAACTGCTTTGGGCCTATAGCTATAGGGGAACAGAGCTAGGTGGGGAAAACTGAATGGAATGCTGGGAGGAAAAAGGCAAAGGCAGAGAGACGCCATGGATTCGCTGGAGACAGGCGCTGGGAATTTTACGTGTTTTAATTAATACAGTTTCTGTGTGGTTATTTCGGTTCTGGGTGGCTGGGACAAACAAGTAGTCCTCCTACAACACATAATGACCCCAAATTTTCTAAATTTCATCGAAAAATATAACCTACAGGTGAGCTCATAAAACAGCAGAGAAGAATGTCATTTAAATTTCAAATAATGATCATTGCTGAAAAAAGAGGGAGGGAGAGAGAAAGGGAAGGAGAAAAAGAGACACACACATGCACACACACATACACACACACAGTGAGATGGGGAGACAGAGACAGAGAGATTGAGAATGACTCTTGCAAATGGGGAAAATGACCCACTGTCTATGGGGAAATGACACTATAAATGTCAGCTGGCATACTTTTCATCAAAGCAGTGGATACCACAGAATTCAAGGCCACCTATAAGGGGAAAACCTGTCTGCCAAGAACTTTAGTAAAAAAGAAATCATTCAACATTGAACATGAAATCAAGACATTAGTAGATAAGAGAAAGTCAAATGAAAATGGACTCTTATATGCCAACCTGTAGCATAAGAAATACGCATATTCTCAGACAGTAAGGAAAACTGAAGGAAACTTGAATGTGTAGGAAAAACCGAAGAGCACACAGAGTAGTAAACGCACGTCTAAACAATAATGAAAATTGAAAAGAATAAAATTGTAACTTAGGGGTGATCCCATAGCTCAGCAGTATGGCATTTCCCCAGCATGTGGGAAGCTCTGAGTTCAGTCCCCAGCACGAAAAAAAATAAATAAATAAAATGAAGTAAAACAAATATTATTGACGTTAAATAGAAGAAAACAAATGAAAGAGTAAATATTCATTATGAGGAATGGGAACTCGCTGGTGTTTGCTTTTTAATGTTAAAAGGGGAAGAGTGAAGTTTGGATCCTTGAAGACCCTTAGAGAACCCGATCAAGTCTGCAGCAAATATTAGTTTTAAAGACATCACTTGTTAGAATGAACAATTAGATACACTTGACATAAGTAAGGAATATGCATGGGCAGTCAAAATGAAAATCGTCTAGAAAATTGGTATTCAGCATTTGATGCACGTATTAGTGGACCCCTTCCCTTGGCTGCGTAGACTTCCTTCTCAGCTTGCATGAAGACATTCTGATACTGCAGGTGAGCTGACTGTAAGGGAGGCAGTCCATTTATATCCGCGTCCGAGTTATTTGCCTTAATGCCCCTCATTGCTTCAGCATGCCTTTTTGCACCCTGATGGATGGCCTCTATTATGAAAAATGTATTATAAGGCACAGACTTTGGTTTTGCATGCAATGAAATTCAACCTTTGCGGGCCAAAGTAATATCTTTTATGGTTTGTTCAGCATCCTATTACTTAAGTTAGCAGAGCATTTGAACACTGCAAGTTTAATAACGCACCTTTCTAAAGGAAGAGGAATTTGTCAGGGCCTAGGACAGACTAAACGATTTTAATCTCAAGAATAACATGTTAGATGTCTGTGAGTGGTGTAGCTAACTAGGCATGCCCAAACTACAAAAATCGTTTGTTTTTGTGTGTTTCCACCAAGACACATGCGAAAGGGAGCCTAGTGTCTTGGTTATGAAGGGCGGCTTATTGTATTCTGTGAGCTGACGGGCTAGCACCATCTACAAAATGCTTGCCTCAAAAGCATGAAGGCCAGAGTCTGGTCTCCAGAACTTGTGTAAGCATGCTAGGCATGGTGACACACTTATTAACCCAGAGCTAGGGAGGAAGGGAGAGAGAGAGAGAGAGAGGAGAGAGGAGAGAGAGAGAGCACTGGGTATCACTTTCAACCAGTCCAGCACTCTTAACAAGCTCCAGGCTGTAAGAGATCCTATCTCAAGAGAGGTGGACAACATTTCTGAGGAGGACACATGAGATCACCTTTTCGCTCTACACACTAGTGCTCCTGCATGTAAATGAGCATACATGTATGCATACTTACACACTTATATACACAGATTACAGAAGTGTGGTAGACTTGCAACCAGACATACAAATTCTATGAAAGTATATATTTTCACTTTTAAACAACGTTCAAAACATATGTTTTTAACGAACATTTCCTTTAAAATACAGGCACTAAGGCCTGGAATGAGATAACAATTTGGGGCCATGCATATCTTTATGGAGAAAAGGATTATGTATTTATAAGCAAGAACATCAGAAGTTCTGATCCACAAATAGGCTAAAATGGGTGATTTGACAGAGCAATGGACCACAGTTGGGGGTCTGTTTAGTGAAAGCAGGACCACCTTATCCTCACAGAATATAGACACCCTATTCCAAAGGTTTGATATAAAACTGTGGCATGTAGAATATAGACACCCTATTCCAAAGGTTGGGTATAAGACTGTGGTGTGGCAGGTAGCTGTTTATCATCAACTGGACAAAGCTTAAATTGTGTTATAGGGGACTAGAGAGATTTTGGTCAAGGATGGATATTGCTCTTGCAGAGGACACAAGTTTGGTCCCCTTACCAAACACCATGTGTCTCACAACTGGGAGATCTGACTTCCTCTTCTGGCTTCTCCAGTTATATGCCTGTACCTACTGACACCACACACACACACACATACACACACACACACACACACAGAGTTTTTAAATTGTGTTGCTTTCTCTGACCATTAAAATTTTATACTGCGGTTTTAAACAACTGTGGCTTGTCTCATTCCATAGTCATAACTGTACAAGCATGACAAGATAATTGGACCAAGTAGACCACATTAAATTCAACTTCAAAATCCAGTTGGTGAGCTTGTGTAAGAATGGGCCACTGTCGTGGAAACTGATGGGCCACACTTTTCACAGTCATCCTGCTTCGTACTTACTTTATTTTCACCACAATATCCTATCTATCTGCATTAGAATCATAAGAGTGTTAGAAATAAAGAGGTCCAAATAAAGGGACGCCTAAGTGTGCTGAAGAAGGCTGTTTCCTCCACAGGCTAGGGACATGTATTCCTAGCCTCGGCACGGAGTTGCGTCTATCCAAATAATCTCAGTCAGATGGAAATACCTCCTGGACAGGAAGGGTGGGGACACCGAGTTCCAGCCCCTCAGGTGACAGTCTCAGCTCTTCCCAGCCCAGTGCAGACCTATGTCTAGCTTCCATTTGTATAGACACCATGACACTCCATCGCAATCACTTTCAAGATCTGAGTGCATCTGTCACTGCAAGAACCAACTGTAACATCATTTTGATGATATCAGTGTATGAATCCATGGGAACGCATCAGCTATCTATTAGGAAAGTAGCTAATATCATATTTTCTGTTGTCTTTTTGGTCTTCCCAGAGGCAACAGCGCACATAGGAGCAGCTGCAACAGCAGCAGCGTGTGCGGCTCTCCCAGTTGTTCAGAGAATGAACCAATTAGTGGGAATGGGTGGGAAGACGTGCATTGGGCAGCCATGTTTGCATAAAGTGGGGGCACTTCTTAATATTCTTCCTTTCTCCATACAACTATTTTCTTTCCACTTTGTCCAGACCCGAGGACCTCTTGTTTCTTCTCAAAATCCCCTATGTAACAATCAATTTAATCTTGCTTTATTTTCCACTAGGAAATTAATTTCATCAGAAGAGAACATTTAGAACTCCTGCCACCAAATCTCCCCACCTACCTCTTCGCCTATGCACACTGGCTTTTTGCTGCTAATAGAAGGCCACGTCACCCTCACCACCTGTGCTCTGGAAACCCTGTTAGCTCGAACCCTGTCCCATCCTCCACCAAAGCCTGGACATCCTGGCGCATGTCTGTAGTCTCCGGCTGAGGCAAAAGGATGACAAGTTCAAGGGCAGTTTCTGTAAGTTAGTAAGAGCCTGTTTCAAAATAAAATGTAAATACCAAGGCCAGTGAGCCAACTTACGGGTAAAGCACCACATATAGGTGCAGGTACTGCAGAAATAACCAACCTGCATAAGACAGTGAGATGCAGCTCTCTTTCCATAACTGCTTATCTCCTCATCCTTCTAACATGATCATCTTTAAGACATGAACTTGCTGAAGTTTCTCTTTAAGCTGAAAAAAGAATCCATCTGTTGGCCCTGTTTTCCTTCCAGTAAAGACCAGAAGCCAAGTTTAAAGAAATCATCTGTGATGTCTCCATTTTTCTTTTTGTTCTCTTGAAGTCTCCTCGTTGCAAAAGCCAGTGGTGACTAGAGAGACCTCAGATTCTACAAGGTTTCAGCAGCAGCCGATAGATACTCATCGTGTCTTTCAAGCATTTCTTCACTCAGCAGAGAGGACACAACTGTCTCTTGCTGTTCTCCTCTTCTGTCTGTGAATTTGTCTTCTAATCCCGTCAGCTACATGCATTCCAGCGCTCAGGGTAGAAGCTCCCCCTTACTGTCTACACTCTGTCCTTACGTCATGTCCTTAAACCCACTGTTTCAAGGGCCACAGCAGTTAGTGACGGCTCCATGTGTGCTTTCCCAAGAACTCCTAAACCTTTCTTCTGAACCTTTATTCCGAGCTGACTTGAGGATCAGTCAGTCATCTCCGATGGCGAATAGGCACTGGCAACTGAGCATGCTCAACAGTCCTACAGGTCTCCACCCCCAGTTCCTCATTTTGCCAAGACTTGACTCAGTGGTCTTCACTGCTGTCTTCCCTTGCTTCCCACCCGAAAACACCTTTTGAGACAACTACTTATTTAGTATTCCTTATTAACTTTTGCGTTATTGGTCTCTATCATGAAGACTTTTTTTCCCCTCATTGTGTTTTCTGCTATATCACGAGCAGCTGGAACAAGGCCTAAAACATTGCAGGTATTCAATAGATCATTGTAATATGAATGAATGGGCTATATTAAAATGCACTTATAAAAACCCTCTAAGCTTTGTAGATGCAGAACTGACCGCATTTATAATTCTGTTGACTTCTGTTTTTCTGACATTCTCTTTTATTACTCTCTGCAGTAAAGTGTGTGTTTTGTATGCTGAGGGACATTCGGGAAAAATGACAGATGCACTAGGGTTTTTTTTTTTGGCACTGCAATCTCTATATACACATCATTACACAGACTTCTATGTGAAAATGAAGAAAAAGCTTCATGACCGGGGGGGGGGGGGTCATGGAGGGGTACTACCATAAAAAGGGTACTACCACAAGAAGCACCCCATCATAACACAGCCCCCCCCACTTTCATTCATCTCTCGAAATCTTGTATGTCTGTTGTCTCTGATTCTGTTCTCTAAGGCACCACATTGGTTTTTGTAATTTTTTATTTCTTTTAAGTCACTATTATTTTTAAGTGTGTGTGTGTCAGGTGTTTGGTCGACCTGATGCCCTGGAACCAGATTTACAGACATTTGTGAGCTGCTGTATCAGTACTGACAATTGAGAGTATAAGTATTGAGAATTTCCTTCAGGAAAGCAGCCAGTGGGTACTCTTAACAACTGGGCCATCTCTCTAGTCCCACAACATTCTTTATGTATCTGAAGCAACACTGTTTCTTCTGTCCGACTCTGCTTCCTTCTTCTGCAACTGAAAGAGTAGCGTTAATTCTTAGGTTTTGCCGTCCTTCGCTGGTCTCCTGATTCAGGTAGGGTCACGTGCCCCTCTCTGTGTGCACATTTATACCATGGTGGTTGCTGTTGGCCCCACCACGTTTACGTCCTATGTTTACATATAACTGACAGTAAATAGAGAGGCTTTGTGGGCATAAAGAGCCCTATATCGTTAACAGCTAACTGAATCTGGCACAAGACGGTGTGGAATTTTTGCTTAAAGGACTCATTGACTCAGCTTATGGAATACAATCGTCGTTCTAGTACACATTCTTAGGGAGACAGTTATCTGAAAGAATCTTTCTGGAATCAGTGCAAAGTAAATACCAGTAAAGTTCTCCATATTATCTAATCTCAAGCTTCCCAGGGTTAGAAACTGTAGTTGAAATACAGTATAAATATTTAATATTTTGGAACTTGCAACTTGAGATTCTAACCTATTTAAAAATATGTGTATAGATACATAAAGACAAACAGCTTCTCTACCTCACAGTTTCAAATTCAGGTCTTGGATAATACACATAGGACTAAGGTGACCAGATAAATCTCATTTAACAACTGAGGAGGCCAGCTAAACCCACGGAGATAGCAGTAGATGGCTTTTTCAAGTGTGATTTGAACATACTTGGCATTGGAGCCCTACAATGTGTATAACTGAAAGTAAAACCTCAATTTGGTTAATTGGAAGCTTTTATTTCCTCTCCAGTTGCAAATGAGCAAAAGGTAGATTCAATGCGGGAGAACCTGAGCATCACGCTAATATAAACTCATCCGTTGTTTGAGAGAATGATACAATATCAAGTTGTGACCAAAAATTGTTAATTAAACAAAATGTCTCTTGTTCCCTTTCATAACGCAAAACAAAATAATGTGCATATTAACAATAGTTGAATATATTGAAGTGTAAGTTTACGCGTGTAATTTTTATCACACATTCCCCCTATTTTCCAAGATAAAAATGCTAATTTTCTCAAGTTAAACCTTCCAAACAAAAAAAAAGAGAGAAATTGCTCTGAACAATTTCTCTGAATCTTATTCTTTTATAACCTATAAGCCTCTCTGCGTGATATAATTTTTTAGTACCGCATTTTAATCTGGAGTGCAGTATGGTGTAGAAGTTACAATATTAAAGTTTCCACTCGGGCTGGAGAAATAACTCCATGGTAGAACACATGTCTTGCACACACCAAGCCCTGAGAGCAAGCTCCAGTACTGTAACAAGGAAACAAAATTCCCCCCAGATGAAATTACATTTCTGTTTCTTAAGTGACAGATAAAGTGTACTTTATCTTGTACCTCATGATGTTCTTTAAAACGTTTACATTGTAGCATGGTCAAATCTGGCCAATTAACGTGCAATGCACAACAAAGTTAGCCTTGTGGTGAGAACACACAGAACACACTTTCTTTAAATTTGTTGATTCTAGAGCAACTGCAGCCATCTTCTTATAGAATAGGCCTTTTGAAATCTACAGCTCTTGACTATAATTCTATGTCCAGAAGCCAGCATCGCCCCTACTGCTTAACTACTCCAAACTCAGTTGACTCTTTAGCCTCCTAACAATGTAAGCGAACTGACTTTAGATGCTACTTGTGAGCATTGTATGCTCCTGAGCTAAACTCCTGCATCTCCGGTAATGAGGCAGCTCTCTAGAAAATTCTGAGGCTAACTCTCCTTGACAAGCTTACTGAGTGGTGCACAGAGCCTGTTTGACTGGAAGAACGGAACTGACATGAAGAGTACCAACCCTCTTTTTTGCATCTTCAGGAACGTTTATCTCATTCTTAGTATGCATGTAAAATAAGAACATGGTGGCCCCCGGATTACCTTCTTGAACTCGGGTATCACAAGGTCAAACTAACTGGAGTGTTTATTTCCAAGATGTATCTGAGGCAAATGCTTAGAAAATGATCACATCTCAACATCCCCAAGCAGCCAGGAAGACCCATATAAGATGCTATCAGCTATAGCCCCTGTCTATTTATTAGGTGTCTATGATGTGCTAACTGTGCTGCAGGAACTCGTGTCTCATCACTAATATCAGAGCAGCACTGACAGAAAGTATTTCAACCTTCACTTTACTGAAAAGAAAATTGAAGCTTAAACGTCAAAGGAAGCTGCCCAGTTTTCTGTGCTAAATCCAGACTTCATTCTAGTCTCTCCTTCTTGTCTAGATACATCACTAGTTGGTCTATATAGAAAGAGTTGGTCTAAAGAGAAGAAGGATTTTAGCTTATTTCTCTTCTGGGTCATGTGAAGCCTGAAGAAGAAATTGTTTCCATGTTATAGCTTGTGAAAACATCTTCCTTATTTTACAGTGTGTACTCAGGTTACCAGCTAAGTCACAGGCTATGCAGATTAATTAAAACTTCATAGGAGGATTTCTCTAAACTCTTCTCTTCAAACAGTCTCGAAGAATCGGCACCACTCAGGATTCTTGGAACGATGTGCAGGACTCCAACTCAAGAAGTTGAGATGAGATTTCCAGATTCTAAAATGGCGCTGGTGCTTCTGGTCTAGAGACTACACCCACAGTGGCGCAGCCCAGAAGAGAGCACGTCTTTACCTCCTCAAAGCGACAGCAGGTTGTCATTGGGCTGAGGAAGGACGGGACACAACCCCAGACAAAAAAGACTAGTGTGGGGCCAAAGAGCTTGCCCAGTGGCTAGGACAAGCATGGGGCCAGAGATTGCCCAGCGGTTAGGACTAGCATGGGGCTAAAGAGATTGCCCAGCGATTAGGCCTTGCTAGGGGTCAAAGAGATTGCCCAGCGGTTAGTAACACTGGCTGCTCTTGCAGATGAGCCACCGCCCACATGGAGGCTCACTGTCTTCTATAGTTCCTGTACTGCATAGCTGACCCCTCTTCTGACCTCTGTGAGTTCCTGATCACACATGTTGCAAGTGCATACACTCAACAACACACACATACACATAGAGTTAAATGAATAAATTTAAAAAAGACAAACATAATGCACAGCTTCTAGTCTACACAAAGTGAATTCACATATCAAAATATTTAGCTTACTCTCCTTTGATTTTACTTTAGGCTGCTCAATTTGAGTATTACATTTTGTGGATTGTTATTAAACACCTTTGTAGTAATTTTTAGTAGTCTTAGGCATTTTTTTTTCAGTTTTACCAGAGGCACAGGTCATGTAAAATAGATATTTTGAACTATTTAATTTTAAAAAGTCATATTATACTCCTTTTTCCACAATGTGGACAAGAAGAAAACTAGCTTCTTCAAGATAAGTCAACTCCGTGAGAACTATATTATCATCCTCTATTAGGCAATGGCACGGGAAGATAATCAAAGAAGTGACTTTGGGAGAAAGTCTACTCTAGAGGAATGCACTCTAAGAAAAAAGCACAATATATGTCATGCATTTGCATATTCATATGAGTTAGACAGAAGCCAGCATTTTTTAGGTTCCAGAGAGCAAGCACTGAGCAAAGCAAGCTTCAAAAAGACCTATTTTCATAATTAACACACATCTTAAAAAGAGCATTCCAGTTGTGAGTGGTAAAAGTCATACAAAGGCTCATACACAGCAAAGTAATACAATATAGTTTTATGTGCCTGACTAGAATGGTTGTTAAGACCCAGAATGAGAAAACACCAATCTTTGGTAGACCTCCATTCAGGCATAGAGGATAGACACAGAACATTCCGGACAATCAGTTAAAAGTCTTCTTTCAAGTTTGGGCAATGTGAACTCTTAATATATGTATTAATGGTTTGAAACCAGTTCCTTTGCTGCTGCATATCGAATTTAGGCGTATGGAACCAACAAAGGATCTTCTTAAACACCAGTGCACCAATCGTGAAAGATCTGTAACTTCCAGAGGAACCAACAAAGGATCTTAAACACCAGTGCACCAATCATGAAAGAACTATAGTTTCCAGAGCCACGGCTACAAACTAGAAAGCATAAGTTGCCTTCTGCAGCACAATACACACAAAAGTTTGCTGCGCAGTGGGAAGGAGTGACCATAGCTGATGGACACACACAGGGCAGAATTTTCTATTTTACTAGTCGAAACCATCTCTATTCATGTTTTCTCTTTTGAAATAAGAGGGGGCTGGAAGATCACACTGTCTAAGTGTCACATACTGAAGGTCATGCACACAACTGTTAGGAGAGGTGATAGCTCCGTCTGACAGCTCAAAAGAACGATATATACTGTCTTCTATTGTCATGGCAAACACACCTGAAAGACCATATGGTGACATACTGTCAAGGGCAGCTTGCAATAGCAAGCAGTCCTAAGAGGAACTCTACTTTTTAAACAGATTCTCACCCTGATTGACCCTAAAAAGACTAGTATTTCCATTTTAAATTGGGGGGGCAGTTTACAAAGAACAAACAAATAAAAAAAAGATTAATGATTTTTCGTAGAATTGAATATCTCCTATACCATATCTGAAACCTATTCAGTAAACTGGGAAGTATCAATCAATAACTTCACTAGTTAGAGGTCACCTATCCTACACACAAAATCACCTAAACATTTTCAACTCTTAGAAATGGAGGCTTTTCTCTCCGAACTCTGTTCATTATTTCAGGATTTAGAGCAGAAAAAGCCCCAAACTGTACTTTTGGAGCTCAGAAATACTAAGATGTATTTTCAAGTGTTTCTCGCTGTAGCTGTCTAAGGACAATTAGAAGAGCAGAGGAGACAGCTCCCTCCTCCCATGCTCTGGTGGGAAGGCAAGGTTCCCAAGGGGGTGTTCGGAAGAATGCAATTAAATAAAAACCTGACTGTCTATCGATAAGATGGTGATATTTTTATAGGGCTTAAACGACAGGAGGGCTATGCTGAATACTTCCAATAAGCCTCAATTAAAGGGATCGATATTGCTAAAGAAATCTTTCAAAGCACCTCTGATAGAAGAGTTCTTTGAGATTAGTTTTAGAGGCTGGAACAGGGTACGCCAAGGCCAAGGAGAAGTAAATTCTAGCATTCAGGAACTAACTGCCAGCGGTCCTAGCCCACAGAATCTCAAGGTTATCTATCAGGTGAATGAAATAATAACGAATTCATGGATAAGCGTCCCCCCCCACCCCCGAGACACTCATCATATTTGGAAAATCAAGCCAAGCAGTGCCCTCAACACACCTGTGGGAGCCCACACTGGCCATTTTTATTCACCATTTGTCCGTATATGGTAAGCTGTTGCTCCTCATTTCTGATAGCTTCAAAGACACTTATCAGTCCTGATCTGCCGGAAGTCCCACCTCCTCCGTAAGTCCTTTACTTGGAGTTCTCGCGTTATAACGCATCTGCTAGGAAATGAAGTTCTTACTCGTAGACTCGCGAGGTCTCTGCAGAAAGCAAGCCTCTTGCAGACAAGAGCCACTCTGTTTTCTGCTTTGCAGCCTTTCTTCAGAAAGCACGGAACCAAGGGGCACACAACACGGTTGAGTAGCAAGCTCTGCTGGGAGAGTTCTACCTCAGGGGAGCTTTCTGGGCTCATAAAATAAAGAGTAGCTTGGCTAGGCGGGTGTCACTGCGTTCAGATGAGACCCAGAAGGGACCAGATGAAAGCATTAGGAGTGATGGGAGGAAGGTGGCAGACTTTAGAGAGGAGGACTGAGAGGGACCAGCAGAACATGGCTGTGCTTAGGACTGGTTCAGGAATGCTTTCACACAGATAGCAAAGGAAGTTCCTCAAAGTTACAATGACAATCACGCCAGTATTTTTCGAAGACGGAAATTCCTAGTAAGGGAATTGTGCCTCTTGGGACCAGCCTGGTTGTAGGATTGTGAAACTTGACAATCTAATGTAGAGACTTGTTCTCTGTTCAGCACCTGTCTTCACACAATGTTGCTGTCACACACACACACACACACACACACATTCACACATTCAGTCGCTAACTCAGCAACCACTGGATACTCACTTCATCTGAAAACTGACATAATTTGAGACACGGGAAAGGCTCCTTTGAGTAAAATGAGCTTATGCTCTATCTTCAGAAGGTCCTGCCTCCTGGTAGACACCGATATTAACCAAATAACGATACATACATAAAACCGAACATCAATACAACTGTAAGATGTGATAAAGGCTAATGAGTCCTGAGTACACTTCCCTGTGCAGCAAAGGACTATTTGAGTGAGGACAGTGAGCCCAGGAGGTGCTCAGAGAGCTCACACTTTTTACTGTGCGACACGGCTGTCCTTCCCATGAGCACCAGGGGAAGGACCGACATGGGGTAAACTCTCACTGTTAATAGCTGTGCATTGCCTGAACTCATAATTCATAAGTAGTAAGATTCTGGTTTAAAAAAAAAAAACAAAACAAACAAAAACCAAAAAATAATCCTCCATCAAATCCAGTCAAGATAACAGCACAATTCAATTTCTTTCAAATAAACTAAAACTTCAAAGCAAGGAGCCCATGTTAGCATGTAGCTCTTTCTTTGCCAGTTCTTAGTAAAGGGTTCCTTGGTGGTAGTGTGGGGAGTGGGGGGGGTGGGCTTTGCCTAGCCTGGCTCTGGTTTGGAGCAGCAGCAATGAGAGGAAAGAGACAAACATAGCTTCATTGCGAAAACATTCCCAGCCCCCAGGTGTCCCAGGCTTGCTGGGTTCTTCTCGAATGTCGCTTCCGTGTTTCAGCTGTTCTACAGCTTCTGACAAAAACATGTCCTCAAGTTCTAAAGCTGGGTGAGTCTTCTGGTCTCTAGTTCGTACTGAGTGCTCCCAGCTTCCAATACAGCAGGGAAGCAGATCCTCAGCTCACAGGCTTGGCCCTCTTGTTATCTGCATCAGAGCTGAGGCTACAGCGCCTCATCCGGGGTCAACGACAGTCTAGAAGAGTGAGTGACCTTGCTGGTCCTCTCATGAACTTCCAGGTTCCTGTGCTTATTGTGTTATCTGTTGTTTGCCCATTGTTCTGCTATTATGACATCAGTTTTCCCAAAGCACACCATGTCCCATCCCCACAGTGCCCGCATGGGATCAGCTCTACACGCTGTGCTAAAGTCTCAGCTCTCGTGTGCAACTCACTGTAGAGGCTAATGCATGGATTTGATAAGCTTGCGGCTTGATCAAAATTATTTCAAACAGACTCCAAGAAAATCTGTGGCCCAGTTCTCCTATACAGAAGGGCCATTCATGATATAAACCTTTAGAGAGATACCCTCCAGTAGGGAAATGACCATGATGCCATTAGAATTATTGAGCTAAATAAAGCCATACTTGTGTTAGTACATAGATGACCCTCCGTGCCATTTGAAGGAAGTCCTGAGGGTCTTGCACATGTCTGTCACTAGGAACTGTCGCACAATGTAACGGACAATCCCCCCTTTGCGATGCACACAGTGCTGTGCTGTTCTGCATCCCCATGTTGCCTTCTTTAGTAAAGTCCTACAGCACTGCACCTTATGTCTAAACCATGAGGATCCAGCCCCCTCCACAGGAATATGCTTCACGCTCTCGGCATCCTTTCAGGATGCCGTGTAACAGAGAGCAGTGGATTTTACACACCCCCAGCAACACATGCTTCCTCACCCACAGCCCTCTGCTAAAGTGGATCCTGCCTCTGCTGGTGGGAGCTTTCGCAAGCTGAAGCCCGAATAAAGGAGGGAAGGAGCGGGGCGGCTCGCGCTCACACCTCCGCCACCTGCCCCACACAGGAATTCCTTAATAAGCACTTGTGCAGGACGGCACGGAAGTGTATTGTTCCTTCTCGGCCCTGTCACTCGGGGACCCAGCTTTCTCCCGGCACAATGGCTTCACAGAACAGAGAAAAGGCACAGGACGGGAAATGGCAGCTTTATGTTCTCCGAGATGGATGATGGGCAGGTACCCGTAGGTTTCACCTGTCACTTTCCATTCCCAAAGTCCAAATGCAAAGGGCCGCATGGGGGGCATTTTCTTAGAGAAACCATTGACTTGTAGACAAAAAAAAAGTGTCTCATGTCATGTCCCAACAAATCTAATCTACCCTTTTAAAGATGGAAAGCTGCGATCGCCGGGGAAGCGATCTGCTGCTCGCTAGCTTTGCTCCGGGTAGTTTGTGTTTCAAGTAAAACCGTCACCACCCACTCTCCATTCAAGCCGAGGTTTTAAAAGGCAGGCAAATCGAAAGAACCACGGCTCAGCCGGTCCCTCTCAGAAGACACCGACCACAGCAAATCACAATGCTGGCAGAGGGCTCCGCACTTGAAGACCATCTCCTCAGGACGGGAGGAGAGATATGGAGCCATTTTTCACCAGCTTCACAAGAAAATGCCAGCTCACAGCGGCTCGTGCAAGCATTGCCAGAGCGCATCTTAATTTGGCCCAAAGGGACGCGGCTAGTCACCCTCACAGAACGTTTTCCCAAATAGTCCATGCCAGATCTGATTCCCTCAGCTCTGAGCATCTTGGGAATAGAATGTTTGGCAATCGCATGGACCAGAAATTCATCCTATTCAAAACTAAATGCCCTCACGTTTCCTTTGGCAAGCATGGAAATTAGACACTTCTGAGTCAAAAAAAAAAAATACTCAGGAAAAGAAAAGACGCCTCTCCCACTCCTCGCCCTTCTGCAGCGTTCTGACTAATACCCCTGGGCAGTTTACTTCAGAAAGGAGCAGGCTCCTGACCAGGGCACAATGGCAAATTGGCACACAAACCTCCAGCTCTCAGCACAAGAGCAGGGAATGCTTTCTTTGTAAAAACACCGGGAAATACTCACGCTGGAACAAAAGGCACTCTATCTGCAAAGCCAGAAGTGAGGGAAATTATGTATTTGATTTACACACATCTGTATCCACTCGTTTTTTTTAAAGGCTTTGAACCTAATTTAATCATACTGCACTGTATTCTTTCCCCAAACCCAGGCGATAATAATTAAGATTTTTTTTTTAAAGCTTTGGCTCCAATAGGAGGTGAAATACGCCGCTGGAAGAATACCTGGGGTGTGCCTTTGTTGACGGGGTGCCATTTCAAACTTACAGTATTTGAACTCAATTGTGGGGAATTCAGAGGAGGCGAATGCAGCGGGCGATCTGAGGATGATTCTGGCACTAGCTGAAATGCCAAGTCAGCAGGTATTTCTGTTTACACTTCACAATACCTTTATCATGCATGCATTTTTGCAGCTTGGCGGGGCAACAAAAAACGCTAACTGCTCCCCAAACAGCCACCTGACAACCTCGGGCAGAAGCACACATTGTGACTCAGAGGAGACATCATGATGGCTCTCGGCGAGCTGGATTAGACAAAAGCTCCGGAAGCCAGCGAGAGGCATTCGGTTTAAGGAGGGAGAGTCCAAAGCAAGTTTAGGCTCACATCTGGTCGAATATGGCACTGCCTTAGCCAGGCTTGGGGAACAGGAGGGTATGGAGGCTATAAATAGAAAATACACACATAGAGAGACAGAATCCAGAAGCCGGAGCCGGTCCGCTAAGGCTTACTAACCTGCAGCTGAGCTCAGAGCAAGCCCAGGAGCGGCGCGTCCTCTCCCACCTTTCCATGGTCCTCAGTCAGCGTCTTCTCAAACCACCTGTACTGATCCAATCCATCCCCGGGTAAAATGATCTTCCAGGGAGAAGTAGTCTTAGCTGGGCTTTGATCTTGCCAGCATAAATGCCTAGAATTTTCCTCTTGAAGCGAGATTCAGCCGCACAAAACTGCTCCTGAGGTCTTTTGTTTTCCCTCCTCTCAAAGATGAAGCATGCAGCACTTCTCTCTCTCTCTCTCTCTCTCTCTCTCTCTCTCTCTCTCTCTCTCTCTCTCCCTCACGCTCGCTCCCTCCTTTCTCTTCCCCCAACCCCCACCAAGCAACCTCACTGGGTTCTCATTCAGTCAGGGTCATTTACATCTCCCAGCATGAAAACCTGGGCTAGACCCAAGTCTGTCTGTCTCTCACTTTTGGATTTCCTCTGGAAAAGGGAGGGGGCAGCCCTAGGTGAAGTCAGGTGACCCTCCCCTTAAAAGCCTGTGAGATGGATGGAGTACGTGAGCTTTAATATCCACACAGGCACATTTATATCACAGAGCCGAGGGGATAGCTCCTAGAGATTAAGCATTTTTGGTTTTCCTTTCATAGTCCCCTTTCAGCCATTAAGAGAAGCTAGCATAGTATAATAAAATGTAATTAAACTTTTTGGTGTTAATAACACGGCTACATCCCTTCAGCATCACCTAACTGAACAATTCTTTAAACTTGTGAGCATCACTCCTTCTCTCTCTATGAAGGGTAAAGAAGCCCTGCATTTGCTATTACGCACGTTTCCTAATTGGTCTGTTCTTTGCCACCCAGTTAAAGGGTCCTGACGTTAAGGCCACGAGAAAAAAATAATAATGTGGGAGGCACAAATGACAAGACTCCCAGAAACCAGCAGCTTCCTCCTGTGCAACGGTGTCCCACACAGGTAACTTGGGCAAATCACCGTGCCCTTCTCTGCCTCAGTTTCTCAGTGTCAGTGAGGATCAAACAGAACACAGGTAACAGATATAGATCCTCCTCCCTTTGCCGTCCTTGGTCCAGAAGCCGGGGAGAGGAGATGCCCAGGTGGCAAGACTTGTTCAGCATCTGGGACTCAGAAACAAGAGGCAAAACCTGTACCCACTGATGGTGTGGAAGACAAGCGGGTAGCCAGAGGCCTGGGATCTACAGAGCAAGCCTGCTCTGATTGGATCTGTGCTACACTGCTCTTGATAGACAACGGGAGCCTACTGCCAAATAGGAAAGATAAGTCGTCTGCTCTGCGTGGCATTGCAAAGAAGGATGAGATGGTGTTTACCAACAGTTTCAGGTAGAAAGTAATCGAGAGAGAGAGAGAGAGAGAGAGAGAGAGAGAGAGAGAGAGAGAGAGAAAGAGAGAGAGAGGAGAATGAGGCACATCAGAACTCCCCTTTGACCCTTGGTGGTCTGTGCTTGGGAAAATAAAGATGTTTGAGCTAGGGATCAAATTCAACCTTACACTTGTTAGGAAAATACTGTATAACTGAGCTACATTGCAAACCTAATCCATGTATCCTTGATTTCAAAATCCTGATGGCTCAACAGAAGAGGGAACCCTTAGAAGAAGTAGCAGAACCTTATTATCCTGACAGTAATAACAATGGCGTTAGGGCTCAGACTAAAAAAGGTCTTGGAAGAAAATCCTCTTCTGTTGCTGTCTTTCCCTGCTGCTTCTTTTGTCCCGTGCCCCCCTCCACCACTGAAAGTCAGCAGGGACTGGAATTTCTTCTCCTCAGAAGGAGACATAGAAACCAACACCTAATTTCTCAAAAACAACACACAAAATCTAAATATCTTACCCTCATCTTCCTCTACTCCCCTGTGGAGGGCTCCCTCTTCTTTGCTGACTGTTCCACTTCCTGAGTCTTGCCTCACAGCCAGGAGACACTACAGAGAAAGGTCAGATGGCTTTTCTGGGTTCCTCACTCAGCCTTGTTTGTCCAGTCCTACATAATAGTCAAGGCCTTATTGAATCTAAGTGTAGGCATGCAAGTTTTACCTGTGGTTTTGGATGTTGTCCCACGAAACTATGATCGAATGTGTAGTATTTGTTAGGGCATCTTTGGGGGTCAGGTGGGTCTCCCCATGATAAGCAGGAAAAGGGTGACTCCTCTTCCCCCGCTTATACTTTAAAAGCAATAACAACCAGAAATCCTCTCATACCAACCACCTCTTACCTCTTCAAGAGTGGAGTCAAAGCAAACGGTTATTGCTGATGTGATGGGTCCGTCAACTGAAATGCCCATGGTTCCCCCCATAAACACCATTTAGAGCAGAAAGAAAATGAGGGACAGCTATTCGCCACTTGTTCATGGTTGCCTTGGGTTTTAAAAGTGTTACCTTGCATGGAAATATCCAATTTAAGCTTTTCAAATAAATTATATGCTAACTGGCTGCAAAATTAACTTCAGTTTGTGCTACAAAAAAAATTGGCATCCAAACACTGGGCAGTAAAAAATATCTTTCTGCAGAAAAGTAAGTCAGCTTAGACAAATTTAGGAAGGCCTAAAATGTGTGCAGGGTTGAAGCAGGAAGCTGTGAGTGGTCGTCTCTAGAAGCACATTGGCTGGCTTTGTCTTTCCTTCCCCTTTAGCATTAGGTGCTTGAGTTCCAAATCTGCGCTCAGTTTGGCTTCACTGTTCGGTCTCTTTCGTTTTATTGTCACTCCTAAAAAAACTCTTATTTTGTGAGAGAGGCGCTTTCTCCTATTGTCTTGTGCACGATGCTGGTAAAAATAAAGAGAGGAGAGGGAATTCTGTATTCTATTCCATAGCGTGTGGGGTTGGGCCCAAATGCTACTGTGCAACAGGGTTCAAAGTCCTTGATATTTTAAAAACAGAAGGACAGAATCTGGTCTCCCTGTTATTTGAGTAAAGTCAAAGGGTCTTGATTTGAAGAGGCCTATCAAAGCTTACCAATGAGAAGCTAACTTAAAGTAAAAACAAATTGGTAAAAATAACAACAAATAGTAAAAATAAAAGTAAATAAATACTGAATTAGTAATAATAATAATAAATTAGTTGGGTGGTGGTGACACACGCCTTTAATCCTAGCACTTGGGAGGCAGAGGCAGGCAGATCTCTGTGAGTTAGAAGCCAGCCTGGTCTACAAGAGCTAGTTCCAGGACGGGCTCCAAAGCTACAGAGAAACCCTGTCTCAAAAAACCATAATAATAATAATGATAATAATAATAATAATAATAACTTAGTAAAAATGTTACAGCAACTAGAGCCAGTGTTCTGAGCCATCTTCTATGACTTCTAAATTGCTGGCATATGGTAAAATAAACCTCTACTGTGTGCTCACTTGTTTAAACAATGCCCCTGGGCATACGCTCTGTACTGGGCACAATGCTAAGCACAGACTGGTACAAGACAGCGTCTGAATCCTCTGAGAAACTTAAACTAAGGTACCATTAGCATAAGACAGATGGAGCAGTACTTGGGACAGGTGCTATGGAAATTCAGAACAAGAATCCAGTTCTCCTGAGCGGTGGGAGGAGCAGCAGAAAAGAATGGGTGGACCTTGAACTGAGCATTTGGATGTCTTAGTTACCTAAGTGAGAGTCAACAAAATTACAGATACCCATGGGGCAGCAAACATGGAGACTGGTGCAGTGTGGTGTGGTCGGACTGCGGAGTGTTTGCGTACTTCGAAGCGCAGGTTGGAAGTGATTGTGGATGGCCTGGTGCTTCCCTATAGTGCAGTGGCAGGTTAGCGATGATGCTTTGTCTAGCAGTCTTTATATAATCCAATTACACAGACATCGATTTGGATTTCCAAAGTTTCTAAATAAGAAGAGACCCAGGAGAGTGAGCACACTGAATGTACTCCACACCAGAGAACTCTGGGAATATCTGTTCTTAACAAGTATCTTAGGCAATCTCTACAATGCTGGTTTTGTTACACTTCAGGACCACAGATGTGTTAGGATATCTGTAGATTAATAGAATCAGAATATCTGGAGACAAGATGAAGAATCCCCCACTTTTAAGGTGGTTGCAATGCAAGCAATGTGGAGAACCACCTTTTCTGGAGAGACGTTGTGGGGCAAAGGCTACCCAGAAGCTGGTTTAGAGGATTCTTGGGTTGAAACAATCAAATCCAACTAACTTTAAGAGAGTTGTCTTCATTTTTCAAAATGCAGTATCATAAACATAGGACACAGTACTGCCATATTAGTTTTCCTGAAAGCAGGGGCTGGGAGACCACTGGCTACTAGCCGGCCCCTTCTTTCTGCTTCTTGGTGACTGCATCATCCTCTCATTCTGTCTTCTGTTCTTAACCAACTCTACTTTGTTGCATATGTAATCCAGTATGTTAGCCCATTGCATCCAAATTGTATCTGATTAGGGACCCTGTGCTCACCAAACAGGAAGTCGTAATTAATGTGGTCTCTTTGGTCAGATGAAGAAAGACGAGATTGGCTGGTTTGGTTGCCTAAAGTGGCCACAGTTGCATTGACAGTGATCGCATGGGCCACATTCACAGACTCTGGACAAAGGTCTTCAGAAGGGCTCACGGCAGTGCAGACACATGGAAGTCATCACAAACACAACTGTAAAAGCAAGCAATGCTTGAATAGAGTCCGCCAGTGGTAGAAGAGAGACCGAACGTTCCAGAGATGGTTAAGACGCAAGCCTCACAGATCCTGAATCTAACATCTCAAAAGGAGCCTATCTGAGGGTTGTGTCTCGTGGACTGTGAATGTCACACTCTAAAGCAGGCATCCCAGGGGGATCCATTCACTTAGTTCCGGGAAGATACAGATCCGATTTCATATTCTTTACTTGGAAAATAAAGGACAAAGAAAGCTAAACAATATTAAGGGAAAGTACGCTTAGGAAGATGGGTACGCATTACATTGTCAAGATCCTTTGGAAGTCAACTGAGACACTTTTGCTTTTTCCACTTGAATAAGCTTTCCGTGATGGCTGAAAGACTTTTCTTCAAAATAAAATACAGTGACTGTGTTTATTTTGCAGCGTAGATATTAACATAGAGACACTACTCTGTGCAATCTCACCCTCCTGTAAGACGCAGGGAACACTACTAAACTTGCCAGCTGTTGCTTATACCTGGGTCTGCTCCGGGTGTGCCCCTCTCTGTCTCGTAGCAGGCACCCCTTCTTTTCTCCATCTGTATTTATTCTTCAAGAGCTTCCTCTAACACTGCATAGGCATCTACTCCTCTCTTCTCCTGTAGTTTACACTTGCTGTGTGCTGCAGACAACTATGATCTAAACAGTTGGAGTGAAGACACTTGATTTTTTAGAGATGTATTTTTATTTTATGCTTATGAGTACTTTGCCACATGCATGTAGTGCCGTCAGAGGTCAGAAGAGTTCTGAATCCCCCAGACCGAAGTTGCAGATGGTTGCTAGCCAGCATATGGGTTATGGGAACCAAACGTGGTTCCTCGGCTACAGTGTGAACAGCTCTTCACTGCTGAGCCGTCGCTCCAACCCTGAGATTTAACTGTTTTGATTCCCACAATAACTCTCAGACCTGTTATCACCACTCAACCACGGAGGGAAGTGACTTCTGGAGAAGCCAAATAATTCAGCAAAGATACAGGAACTAATAGATAGCTGCTTCTTGTTCATGACTCAACCACAGACGGCAACATGATTAGCTTTGTATCTTAATCTTCTGGAAACTAAAAGGCAGTGGTAGATCCTATCAGTGCACTGGGGCAGGAACTGTTTGCCTTCTATGCTATTACCCAACTGCTAAAGGCTCATTATTAACAGTTAGATTGGCTTTGACTGAGGCCTGTTATCTTTGAGCTTTGTGACCAAAAACAAGTCCTCTAAGCTCCGGGCCTCAATTCCCAGACCTGCCTTAGAGTTTCATCACAAGGCAGAAACGACAACTCATGTTTGGAATTTAATACAATGCCTGTAGCTGTTAGCACGAGCTAAATTATCGCTTATCATTATGACGGTAGTAACAAGCGAGAAGTGAAATTTCTGCTTTTCCCAAAAGATAGTTTGAAATCGGTGGAATGGCACCATTGACACTGTACAGAATTAAATGTAGTTTTTAATCATATTAAAAATTAGTAGAGTGTCGTAGTTAGTACCAGTTGTCAACTTGACATGCTCAGGAAGTGGGTGCCTCCCTTCAGGAATGGCCTCCAGAAGGTTGGCCTGTGGCCATGTCTGGGAGGCATTCTCTTAATTGCTAGTTGATGTGGGAGAGCCCAGGCCATGTGGGAAGTCCCCTTCCTGAGCAGGCAAGCCTGGGTTGTGCAGGAAAGCTAGCTGAGCAAGCCGGGGGAAGGGGGAAGGAAGCCAGCAAGCAGTGTTCCTCCACGCGGCTGCTTCAGTTCCTGCATACCAGTTCCCATCTTGAATTGCTTCTTCAACTTCCCTTAATGGACTGCAGCTTTTAAGTTGAAGCAAATCTTTTTCTCCCAAGTTGCTTTAGTCAGAGTTTTGTCTTAACCTCAAGAAACCAACCAGAACATAGAGCTACGTTACTAGTCGTTAGTAATCGCCATCAAGCGCCCTCTAGCTAGTCATCAACAACGTGTATTGATTTATTATCAGGCCATCGTCTACGCTTTTGAAAGGCAAAAGGTAGAAATTACATGTTTTCCAAAAAGCCAATACTTGTATTTTAGCCATAAGATAACTGTTAATTCTTTTCTGAAAACATCATTACACTTATAATCCACGGCCTTTTCTGAGTTAAATAGTTCAAATATTTCTGTAGAACATCTCTACATAATCTAAGATATATATATATATATATACTAGCAAATATTACTCCCTTTCCATATGTAGCAAAGTTGTCAGTTAAGTGTAGTTTCAATGCAGATTGATATTCTGCTGATGTGAACTCAAAACCAAATACATTATAGATCTTTTTGACAACAAGAAAATAAATTTAGTGTGAGGAGAATAAGGTTGATTATATTTTACACATATAGTCAACATCACAAAGCCTGCTGTCTTTGCTTTCCCACTATATGACTTGATCTGAATGGGGAAGTCTACCGTTGACGGTTTGTGTGTCAACTACATGGTCCATGTTACAATGTCGGAGGTGGTAGGTGTAAGTAGTATTGGCAGAGCCTGGACGTGTGAGCACTTCCTTTCTCTGTCTCATAGGCTACATGGTAATTTTCATCAGAAACAACTCTCTTCTTTCTGACTGTTTATGTCAAATTAATGCATTTTCAGTCACTGTCAAAATTATGCAGCCCTGCTTGAAGACAGCTATATATATGTGCATGTATCCATAATTGTCGCAGGGAGTGGCTTGATTATCCCATTCGAAGGCAAGAAAAGCAAAATGCAGAGAATTCAGGCTTCGGAATTCTCTTTTGTTCTGAAGTCAAAGCAGGTGCCTTAAGAAAAGCCTTTACGTTTGTTTCAGTGGCGAAGACACAGAGCTGTGGTAACCCTGGCTTCACCATTTCTGCTTGGGGTAGCACTAAACGGAGTACTTATCTTAATAACAGTGATGCTATCAGTTGAACAGAGTTATGAGGCATGAACTGTAACAAGACATATTTATTACCACTTTTATCACCAACACAACTATCATGACCACCAGCACCACAACCACTACCACCATTATCACCATCATCATCCTCATGACCATATCACAACTTCCATTGTTATCCTCATGACTGCTGCCCTCACCATTACAAACTATGGCCGCTGCCATGGTTACCAACAACATCACCATTTACTTCACCATGGTTACCTCCATCAACATTACTATGCCCCTTCTATCACCGGAGAGCAAGTCGTGTACCAGATGATGCAATAAATGCTAGCTTCCATGACCAGTGCTATAATACTTTATTTTATTGGCTTTCAGCTCATGAATCTGCATCTTCTGACCCCATTACCTTGATGCACAATGTACCTTCATGTTCTAATAGGCTCTAGTTAAAGTAAAAGTCTAAACATACATACTATGCAGAACATAGAGTCAGAATGTGTCATGCTCAGTCTTCACTAGTCTCTTCTCTCCATCACAAGTCTCAGGAATAGACCTTGAGCATAGAAGTTCCACATGGGATAATTTCCTTCTGCGGAAGTAGCTCACCAAGTATCGCATGCTATCAATAAACGATGGCTGTGATGTAACTCAGTTGTAGCCTACTTGACTAGCGTGCACAGGACCTAGGTTTACTCCCCAGGGCTAGATGACACACAAACCAAAACAAAAGCCCACAGTAAATAAGACTGTGCATGTGGAACACCCGCCTAAGATAATTTCCAAGTCTTCAGAAGGCAAATTCATTATTATTACTATTTAACTCAGGACGTGTTTAGCATGACTGTCAAAGCAAGGCACAAGATTGACGTTCTGTCCGGAATGGTTACAAAAGCTTTGCACCGTTGACATCTGTCTGGCTCCTATCATCACATCTCCTGGCTGCGAGTAGTAACTATTTCTTTTCTCTGTTTTCTTTCTACTAACTCTTCTCCCTTCGTTTCTCCATCCATGTAGACTTGATTTCACTAACTGCTCTGGCGCCTTACGGAAAGTTAACAACTTGACTAAATTCACATTCTCCAGAAAAGCACATCTATTCTGAATGATGGAACTTTAATGTTGAAAGACATTAATGCACATGGTGGGTAGACTAAGAAGATGTGAAACCACTACTTAATAGGCGAATAACTACTTAGGAAGAGCAAGAAGCTATGACCTGTTTCGGGAGACCTACTGAATGCCGGGTTCTGTGCTATCAATTTCATTATTGCATTTCTTTTTTCACAGGGCACCTGAGATATCAAACTATTACATTCTCTGTTTCAGAGATAAGGATGTTAGTGTTCAGGAGCATTAAGCTGTCTTGTCTAGATTCATACACTCAGTTTGTCAAGTATCTGCCTTTCCCTTGCTTTTTGTCCCAATGCTACATAAATGAACTTTATAAGAAAAACGCTCAACTAATTCAGTCCATTTAAATAGACATATTTTAGGACATGCTTAAGAAGTCCTAGAAATTATTTTTAATTGAGGACCTTCCACATAGAATCCCATCAGTCAGTCATAAGGGGTGGGACGTCCCATTGAATCAGCCTGTGTTCCTGTCAGACAGAACTGTGTGCTGTACCTGTATTGTCTCCTTTAGTCTTTGCAGTGGCACACAATCCCCGTCTTAGGAAGAAGCAAACTCTGCAAGGAGATCCTCACTGATAATTGCCATGGTCCAAAGGCAAAAAGGACAGAACAGGGTTGCTAACGCCTCTGAATACAAGGCCCCAGGTACTTCCTACTGTGCCATGCCGCCACCCTCTGGGACAGGAGCTGGGGATGAAGCTATTAAGAAACCAAAGCTTAATTAAATGATTTGCAATTATACTCCACATAATGTGAGCAGTGCTGGAAGAGTCATGGAAGCTTGAGGGGGAAAGATGCCTGTTTTGGCAGAGATGTGGTACTTAATATTTAACAACGGGATTTATGAAAGCAAGCAACAACCTGACTTGTGGCATTCACTGATTTTTGGAGAGTAATTATGTCTACCTGGCAGATTTCAGGCTATCGGTTTCACCTCAAAAGCCCCTGAATTGGAGTTGGAGAGAGAGAAATACGACCATCCTTCACTCTGAATTTATATGATTCTTTTTCAAACTATTAAAAGCAACACATTAGTAAAAGTAACGTGCCTCAACTAGCCCCTTCCCTTTTTCCTTTCCCAAGTTATTCAGATTGCTACTCTTTTCTTTGTTTTTCAAATTCATTTTCTCCATGACAGAAAGAAAGTACAGCCCCCAAGTCCAACCCCTAGTGATGACTTTGCCATTTTCTTCCACACACAAGGTAGTTGATACCACTTTTGAGTGAATGCTTTGCGGGATTTCAGGAGAGATATGTGCAGCTTTCAAAGAACACAGGGTTCCTCCAATAAACCAGCAGCTGACAATTGCACTGTCAGCTCTGCTGGCAAAGGGTCATGAGGGAAACCTTAAGAGGAAACACTGTCTAATAGCCCTGTGCTCCTGAGTCCTCACTCTCTTGAAGTGTTGCAATTGCATGAAGCATTCTAGAATGCAAGGTGAGTGGCAGGTTTTCGGGAAGTTGCATGCGGCATTTGCATAGTTGCAACTGGAGCAAGCAGTGGTGCTGACACTTGTGGGGATTTCCTCATAAGTGATATTCAGATGAAGCGTCTGGGGAATGCTTGCCAAGACTATTTAAGTCATCTTGTTACTGTCACATGAGCAATCCATAGAAGAATGCAGTAGAAAGGTAAATATGAAGTTTTCTACATCATAAACTTGGCATACATTCTTGATCAGTAACCATATCAATCTGCAAAAATTTCTTCTTCTCTATTAAACAAAGAAAGGAAGAAGATATATGACTCCTCTTCAGAGGATTAGTTAGATCCGAGTTAAGGACAAACTTCCCCTTCAAAACTTATCATAAAGTGGAGTAAGAAAAAATAGATATTCAACTGTTACTTATGACATAACATATTTATGTTTGATATGCCAGCTTGCATATTAAAATTATACTAGAAAAACAAAATAGGAAATATTTTTCACAATAGAAGAATTGAATGATATTTTAGTCTGAAATTAATAAGAAAGAACATTAATATCCTATTACCTGATAGGGACCAAAACCATTACTGAATGAAACTGGGTATCAGAGCTGCTGAAGAATGATTACTTAAAATGTTCATGAAAAATATGTGATTATGTGTAATATCCTTCTTCAAATTCTTCCACAAAGCAAGAATTAAGTTAGAATCATCAAAGTTTCTTATGAGAGTTTATAAAACTCTAAAGTATTCTAAGCCTTCAGCTTCATACAGAACAAAAATAATGAAAGCAAAATTAAAATAGTAGCATGATTCAGATCTTCCAACAGTTCAGAAGCCTCAAAGTTTTAGATTGTCAACTTAAAAATTCATATCTGATTGAGAAAAAAAAATCCCATAGATCTGAGTCAGAGATGAGCTTCCACCAAGTCAGAAGGGTACCAGCAATTCGGTCTGTGCTGGCTGGTTGTATGTCAACATGATTCAATTTAGAGTCATTTGGGAAGAAGAAGCCTGAACTGAGGAAGTAGATGCTCCTGTCAGACTGGAGAGAGCCTGTGGTGTGTTTCTTGATTGATTATCAACACTGGAAGGGCTCAGCCCATGGTGGGTGGTGCTACCCCTAGGCAGGTGGTCAAGGAAGGCATAACAAAGCAGGCTGGGCAACCCAAGTAGCATTCTCCATGGCTTCTCCTTAAGTCCCTGCTTCCAGGTTCATGTCTTCATTTACTCTGCTGATGTCCCTCAGTGACCACCAATGACCTGAGAGTTGTAAGCTGAAATAAAGCCTTTCCTTCTCAAATTGTTTTGGTCATGGTATTTTACCAAGGCAATAGAAAAGTAACGAAGACAGTACCACAGTTTGAAATAGGACCGCTGGTGTGAAATGAGATTTAGAAAAACATCAGCACAGATTAACTAGGGAGAACTAAGGGGTCTCGGTAAATAAGCGGACACATGCCTATATACAGAATTAGTCTGAGCTTGGGTTGTGAGTCTGTCTTTGAATTTCCCCAGTCCCATGTTCATAGCAGACACGCTATTCTTACCCCCAGAGTGATAGACTATTCTTTTGATAGAAGGGATAAAAAAATGGGTTTGATTTAGGTGATTTTAGATTTTGAGACCTTAAAAACAATCATGATAGAAAGGTTGGCTGGGTCAGGAGCTCTGAAGGCAGACACAGTGGAGTGGGTGACGCCAACAAGAAACAGATTTGATGTAAGAAGAGAGGAAACCTCAAGAGCTGATGGGTAAAAAACGATTTGGAGTTTTTCATGGAATGAAGATTATCAGGAGAGAGAAAAGTAAGAAGCAGAGTTACTCTAGACAGGACAGGGTCGGTCAGGCCTGGTCGAGTGATGACGGGAATGCAGCTATGCAGCAACTGTACAAACTGAGGTTGCTTAGCAGACCGCGGAGGAGGAACTGGGAGAGAGCGGAAGCTTCTGTACACCAATGGCTTCTAGAGCTGATTATCTCTCAGAATCTTCCTGAAGATCTTAAAATTACACATTCCCTGTGGCATGGCTAGAATTTTTGTCTTTATCTTTCTATTAGAATCTAATTAATTGTGGTGGAACATCTTAAAATTAAGATCCATTTTCCTAAGTGTAGCTACAGCACCTGAGAAAATAGAAGTGGTCACTATTGTTATAGTATTTAACTGGTCTTTTTCTTTTTTCTTTTCTTTTTTTTTCTTTTTTTTAGTTTTTTGTTTGAGACAGGGTTTCTCGGTGTAACATCCCTAGTTGTCCTGGAACTAGCTCTTGTTGACCAGGCTGGCCTCAAACTCACAGAGATCCTCCCACCTCTACCTCCCGAGTGCTGGGATTAAAGGCTCGTGCCACCACCACCTGGCTTAACTAGTCTTTTTTATTGTTGCTCTCTAAAATAAATCATAGAACTGGTTCATTGCTTAGATACTTGTACTGTGAGTATAATAAAAAAATCAGTAATTCTTTTGGTAACAAAACAAACTTTGGTGATTGGATGAAACCTAAGGGGGTCCTGAAGTGGCAAAAGGACTTTTTCAGAATGTTTCATCGTATCAGGCCCTTTGGACTTTATTTTCAGAGGAAGTTGATTTGCGTTAGAGATGGTTAAATGTGCCAATTGGAGAGTATATATGAGAAAAAAAAAGTAGTTATAGTTGTCCCTTGATAACTTCACTTACAATGATATTTTAAAAGCAGAAGATTTTCAGTTGATTTCCAGTGTTTAGAGGGAAGGGATTTCTGATGTGTAAGAACTCAGAGCTTCGGTCCTGTGGATTTTCTTCACTGACATTCAGTGGAGTGGAATTCATTTCCAATAGGTGATCCACAAGGTGTCAAGGACCATCTCACAGCTAAGGGACACTGCTAGTCCAGTCAGCCACACCCCTCAGTACAGAGTTCCCAGTCCAGGGTTTAGGGAGCAGATCTCCACAGAAATGCCTTCGTGCATTGCTAAATAGCAACATAGCTGTAACTACTGTGCTGGAATAATTTAAAGAACCGAGGCAGACATACGTCTCTTCTAGCATACAGGATGTGCCCTACTTCTTTGAAATGTCAAGCACAGAGACACAGATTTTATTTTTAAAACATAGAAGCACCCATCTTTTCTGAATGAGTCTCAAAGCTAATGTTTTCTCATCATGGAAGAAAAAATTGACCACGATTTTGGAACAGTCATTTTGACATTAGTGTAGTATGCCTGAGAGCTTTGAAAGACATTCGGAATCGAGTTAACCAACCACGTAACCATTTCCACATTTTTCTTTCTTTTCCTTAGCTCTTAAGCATGTAATCAATAAGAATTACTATTGTTATTTTTCATCATTCTAAATAGTCTACAGGCATCCACAGTAAAGGTAAAAAAGGGTGGGCTAGGGAAGTAGCTCAGTGAGTGAAGTGCTTGCCGCGCGCAAGTCTCAGGATCTGAGTTTGGATTCCCAGAATCCACGTAAGGCTATATGCATGCATAATCACAGTCCTGCTGGGGCAAGAGAGGAAGACCCCTCAGGAGACTGGAATGCCCAGAAGCTTCCTGGACGCTAGCAGACCTGGTATATTCTGTGTGAGCAAGAATTCTTGCTTCAAGCGGTGAAGGCTGCTACCCACACGCATGTGCCTACACGCACATGCTCTCCCATGCACACCACCCTCATGAACCTTTCTCTCTCTCATGCACACACAGATGCACAAACACACACAAATATCAAGATGCATTTTATTTACATATGCTATTAAAGAAAAAAAGTGTTCCAAACCTTCTAGTTACACTGATCTCTATGTGTTCATTAATATAAAATGTGTGGAAAAATCAAGCTAAATAAAATTATCTTCATGGCGCTTTTGTTATTAGGCAGAATTATTATTTAACTTTGGGAAATGGAAACAAAATGAAACTTATTATCTTCAAATGAGATAAAAATTTACATCGGAGGAATGCTTTTAATTTTGTTTTCTGTTCCAAGTTAGTTTGTTTAAAAGTCAATTAGGTTTTTGTAGCTCCAAATTTGCAAACAAAATTGATATTGAGTCATTTTATTTTAGGAATGATTTCTTTTGTTTTGTTTTTTTTTTTAATACTCCTGTAGTGAAAATGGTGTAAACACTCTATTTTAATATTTACGAATTTAGAAAGTCCTGGGATTGAAGCACTGTTAGGGGCTGTGGAAGACGTGCCAGCATGTCAAAGAGGTTGCCTCTGTCCCACACGTATCTGCTTGGGATATGTTTATATCGTCCTTTTTGTACTCTGTTATTTGTTTTCTTTTTTAAGATTTAAAAGTATATCATTTTCTCACATAATTGCACCTCTCGTGTCCATCTCTTACTCCTTTTTTTCCATATCATTTATTCCCCCTTTCCTGTTCTGTAGGAGTCGCTTAATTCGTTTGGGCTAAATGTCCCTGCGCATGAGCGAAAAGGTAGCTAGGGTATATTCCTCGTATCTCCTTCAATGCTACCACCTTAGGCAGTTTCAGTAAAACGGAAGAGCCTACGACGCTGTGAGATCCCAAACGACAGAGATGAAGAGAGAGATCCTTTCTCCTCTCTGTGTAGATTCTGCATGCTTACTTTCCTGGAGAGATCTCACACACCTAACCACACACACACTGAGACAGAGGATGGTGGAGACAGGGAGGGTTTACTGGCCACTTAGGGATTACCACCCAGGAGTGCTCAATTGCCTCTGGTAAGACACTTCTGAGGAGTTCAGGAAAGAGCTCTGAAATCATCTGCATTCGCTAATGTGTCTTATTATTCTAACAAAATACCCAAAGAAAGCCACTTAAGGAATAAAGGAAGAGTTTATTTTGGCCACAGTTTGATTGATTGCTGAAGAATTCGGGACAGAAGGAACAAGAATCAGCGGGTGACCCTACACTCCCAGTCAGGAAGCAGAGAATGATGGATGTTTGTGTTCAGTTTTCCTTTTCCTTTCTACTCAGCCCCCCTGGAGTGATACCAGTCACACTTAGCGTAGGTGTAGGTAGAGATTTTTGTGTCACTGCTAGTCACCTCTGCTAACCCGCTCCCAAAGAACTACGAGGAGGCTTCTTATTAATTATGAAAGCTTGGCCAATAGCTTGGGCTTATTTTTAGCTAGCTCTTATAACTTAAATTAACCCATCTATGTGCTGCCCTGAGGCTCATTTGCCTCATTGATATGCCTCCCATCCTCCTCAGTCTATGCCCCATGGAATCTCCTGATTCAAGGGACTCTGTCCCTTTCCTTCCCAGTGTTCTCTCTGTCCTGAATATCCTGCCTAACCAAAGATCAATCAACCTTTATTAACATCTTCTCACTATACAAAAGAACTATTCCACAGTGGGTAGATCTTTCTGCCTCAGGTAACGCAATCTAGATGATCCTTCACAGACATGCCCAGAGATTTCTTTCCACGGTGATTATAACTTTATAATCACAGTAACTTTATAATCAACATTAACCATCACATTACCCTTGCTTCCTCTCTGTTTCTCACTCTCAATGGCAGTCATAGGTCTAGAGCTCCCTTTGACCACTGCCAATATTCAGGTCTGAGCCTTCTCATGGTTAATCAGAGTTATGCCATCATGTAAATGGTCTCCTTACTTCAGCCTTTCTTTTTAGTCAGACTGCAAGTCAACACCTATTAGTCCTTCTAAACCACCCAAGCTCCCGTCTTATTCAGACTAAAAAGTCAGTGTCACAAAGAGTGTCGCAAAATGCCTTAAGAATCCCTTCACAATTTGAGGGCTCCCTCCAAACCGATACCCCGCTGAGCAGGACTCTGGCTTTTCCACTGTGCTCTGGATGCAAAGTTCCCCTATTTCCCTTTAAAACAGCAGGCAGATTCAGCCGTAGACCCTTGAACTTGGAGTCCTCTCCACGAGAAATGCATGGCACCTAAGTGTGTGCACGGTTACCGTCCGATATGCTTGGCACACCGAGCGTCTTTCTGACTGTCTATCTCGCCGCTGTTCCACCTTTATCTTCACCCCCAGCATCTTCTGTCCTAGCACACACACCCTCCCTAGCTCTCCGTTTCTTTTTTTCTTGAGTAGTTATTAGTATGCAATATACTGCTTACCATAGCATATTTCAATTATTTATTTTTTCCTTTTATGTCACCCTACAAGAATGCTAATTTGAGTCAATTTTGTTCAGTTCTGTATCTTTAGTGCCAAAGGCAGTGTCTGGCACAGCCAGTATAGGTCGACTTATTTCTAAGAATGGATGGAAACCTTCAACTGCACCTTGGGGGGGATGGGAGGGGGCTTCTGGATGAGGACAGAATTCTACAGAAGACATTTCCTAGTACAGAGAAATAAACTCTGTGAGCATCAAGACCTGCTGGGGGGGCATCTTCTTCTGTTTCAGGTTGCAGATGAGAAAAGGAATTCACACAATAAATAAGTCCAGAGGACGTTTACTTGATGAGTAGAAGGGCTTCCACCTCCAACTTTCTCCTCTCAGGACTATCCCTAACATTTTCAAGATTTTTAAGCTTTGCCAGAATAAAAAAAAAATAAACAAAGCAATAATCATTTTCCTTCCAACTGCTATCAAATTTATTGACTTAAAATTACCCCAAAATAAGATAGAATATATTATTTCTTACATAATACTATCTCATTTAAATAGTTAGCACTGTGTGTGCCTTAAAACCTTGTAAATTCCCAGACGCCTAAACCTAGAAGATGGGATAGAAAGTGGGGTAGAGGCATGGGTGTTAAGATAATGGGGCAATTGAAACTAGATGAGAAGACACTGTTGCTCTTGGATTTCAGGTCACAGAGAAACCAGACTTGCACTGAACTGGAAATCTCCCTGATGGAAGGTGCTGTGCAAGGGGCTGGGGGAGAAAAGACCAATGGTATTATCAGGCACTGGACCCTGCATGCGATACCAGTGCCATACCAAGCAAGATGTGCCCACTGGTGGAACAGGGCCACGACTGTTTATGGTGGTAACCACGTACTCTGTTGATTGGATTTGAGGCCTACTCCACAGGAGAGAATTCATGCCTGGTCCTGTAATCATGGACAAGCCAACGGCTATGGAAATTATGGATCCTAGGGAGAACCTACTGATATTGTGGGTTTTTTAATAGTCATGCTGTTAGAATGCCTCCTAAATGTCTATAGTTAGCTACATGAATTTGAGCTGCTCCCAACCTTGATGAGAGGAACTTATTGCAAGAGGTAGTGCTTAATGCAGAGATGCTTTGCTATTCCAGTGGTGAAAATGTACACTGAGCGCACAGCCCCTAGGCTGAACAATTTCAACTGCCCTCCCTCCAAGGTTTAGGGACCATCATAGAGAAGAGGGAGAGAATGTAAGAGCAGGAGGCTAGGAAAGAATGCTGCGAAATCTTTTATATTTGACATAGCTGCAGACACAAGAACTTGTAACAAATATGGTTACCTAAACAAGAGATGGTCCAAGATCAAGCCAGTTAAAAATGCCACCTTGGATTGTGGAGAGGATTCCTATGCCCTGCCATCAACTGAAGAACTACTGGAAGTTGATGATTACGAGGGAAGAGAGAATTACTTTTGTTAGTAGTGTGTGGATGACATTAGCATGCCCGTGCCAATGCCCACATAGACAGTACTAAATGAACTCACTGTGTTAATAAGATAATAATAAAAAGAGGACCTGAACTTGGGAGGGAGATGTGATGGAATATAGAAGAGACTGTGGAGGGTAGATAGGATCAAGAGACATTGTATATCTGTATCAAACTTTCAAAGGATCGATACAAATCTTAAAATATAATCAGAAAATATTGACAATTGATGAAGCTAAAACTGGGTAAGAGTTACATGAACACATTCTCTTCCTTTTTACTTTTTATATATTTCTTTGGGTGTGACATTTTCCATCATTGAAGTGCAGGCATGAAAGGCAGAGTGAAAACAAGTCTGAAAGTTTCATTCGTTCCTCATTCCTCCAAAACCCACGTCAGTCAGCTGCCTTTTCTTCATGTTTGCCTCATTGAAGATGGTATCATTCATGTTATTTTGGATGTGTTCCCAAAACACTGACGGCCCTGATAGAGACGAAGTGAGCTTATCTCTTGCAGAGGTCAACTTGAGAATGGGTCTTGATCAAATCGAGCATAAACTCCATTATGCTCCATGCAATCAAACCACAGAGCTGTCTATTTCCTTCCTTACCCACCTTGGTAGCAAAAGCTCAATGTAAAACATAAATAGCACAGTTTTGGTTTTCATAATGAGAGAGAATTTCTAATTGGTAAATTATTTGTAAATAGTAGACACCTACAGCCTTGCCTGTTACAGATTATATATTTTGCTATGAAATCACCAGGACATCATCTAACATTTCTACTGTGTGTTCTTCATTGTTTTCAGCCTCTGTATAGTTTTAACTGTGGCTCTGCAGCTGTATGTACTATTTGTATAGTATCATGGATTCCTGTCATTTTACCCTTGACTGCTGTTTCTCTACATGTCCTGAACTCTTGGATTCTTCGTCTGAATCCCGGGCATCTATGTTTGAAGTCTAGCACTGACAAAACTAAGGTGGAGCATTCACGAGCTCTAGTTCAGCTTAGATTAATGTAGGAAGTCCTTGCCTACAAAAACAAAGCAAACAGAAAAGTCACCGAGAACAATTTTAGCATAATTTAGTATAAGTGACTCATATAAGAGATATGCAATCCAGTTCAGATGTGGAAAGGCGACGTTTTATCCACTTTTCATATCAGGGGCTCCCTTTTCTGTTGGGGGACACTGCCCACTTATAATGCGGGTGACTTTCCATTCAATTTCCCGTCTAAGCCTCACTCACTCCTAGAAGTACTTGTACAGTGCCACTACAGTAATTCAAGACCTTCCCAGTGCACTTAACTGGAATCCATCTCCTTCCTGCCCAAAGTCCCTATAATGGATGTCTTTATGTCCTGCAATCCTAGGCAAATGGGCCTATGCAAATGACGCTATGCAAATGAGTTCTACCCTCTGATGCTGGTATCTTTAGTCAGTTTACTAATCTGTGTGTTCCCACATTTTATCTTTTACTATAAATTTTGACTCTGCTGAAAGCTACTGTAGGAGAAACATATCCTATTTGACAGCCGTTCTCTGTTCAAGGCTGGACATGGAGAAAAAGCAAGGGGAAAATCATTATGAGAAATATTCGTGTATTCAAACAACCTAAGGTTCATTAACATATATTTGATTAATTATTTGTTCATTTTAGAGAAGCAACTTAAGAAAACTTCGGACTTTGTTTAATAACAGAATTCATTAAAATGGATTTCAATAATCTGAATTGAAACCAATCATTTCCTCTTCCTGGAACATGCTTTCTCAGCAAATATTTGAGATCCATGGAAGAAGGATGATATTGACCACCCTTGTGACTTCTTCACCCTTAAAAAATTTCATATATTTTGCTAGAACAAACAGTAGTCTTGGACTTTTTGTTTATCACATTCAATCCTCTAGTATGGCAGAAACATATAGAATCTGTTTTAAAATAACATGAAAATTTATAATTAAAAGCTTTTATTTAAATGGCAAAAAGGGGACACCAGACCTGTTTACTAATTCCAAACATGAAAAATATTCTTAAGAATGTCTGCACTTAGGGATGGAGAGATGGCTTAGCAGTTAATAGTGAATGTTGCTATTGCAGATGGTCCATGCTTGGTTCCCAGCATACAAGATGATTGATCACAACCGCCTTCCACTCCAGCTCTAAGGGCTCTAATGTTGGCAGACATCCATCTGCTTATTCGTTCCCCACTGCCCAGACTTGAAATAACCACACAGAAACTGTATTAATTAAATCACTGCTTGGCCTATTAGTTGTAGTTTTTTATTGGCTAGTTCTTACATCCTAAACTAACTCATCTTCATTAATCTGTGCATCACCAGGAGGTCGTGGCCTACTGACAAAGTTTCTGAAGGTTCCAGTGGAGGAGTCTGTCTCCCGCCGCAGCTACATGGCTTTTCTTGACTCTGTTAAGCCATAGGCTGAAAGCAGCTTCTTTATTAACCAATGGCAATAAAACATATTCACAGCATTCATTACCTCCCACATCACCTCCTCTTTTCTGTCTAAATAAAAGGGAAGGTTTTAACTTTAATATAGCAAGATTACATATAACAAAACAGTATCAAGTAAGAATTATAGTTACAATATGAGCAGCCTTCCTCCAACACTCTAACAGTGTTTCCTGGTCTTAATGGGGACCTGCACACACTTGAACTTATACACACACACACACACACACACACACACACACATAATTTATCTTTTAGAAAACTGTATGTGTTTTTGTTTACCTCGATAGAACATTCCCGTGGTCAGTTGATAGCTTACTAGTCTCATGATGAGTTATAAATATATCACAAATATAATATTTAAACTTATAAGATAAATCAAAAATAACTTCTCATTGCAGTGATAGATTTTTTGGAAGCCTGTTTTCTAGGGTTGCTTTTGTTTACTTGAGTTTTTTGTGGTCCCTATTCTTACAGTGATATTTGTGTATGCATTTCTGAGTCATCTGTAGAATTTAGGAACTCTTTTCTAGTAAGGAGTTATTGTAATTATATGAATGAGCTAAGTTTGTGCACAGGCCAAAGACTGGCTGTCTTACACAGCAGTGTCTCAGACATGATAGCGCCATGTCACCTGTCGCACGTCTTTCTCATATCTCACCCTGAGCAGTCATCCATTGTGCTAGCCTGAAAAAGTAAAATAATTTTAGTTCCAAAGAAGACTCTTTTCATGCTCCAAACAGTTCTACAATTTCCCACTGGTTCCATTTCCATGTGCATGCATTTTTTTATATATTGTTATTTATTGACTTGTCTGTGTATGTATGTATGCATGTATATATAAATGTATGTATATATGTATGCACGTTTGTATGCATACCAGCATCCACATGTAGAGGTCAGAAGACAACTTGCTCCATTATTTATTTCAAAATATGATCTATTATTTATTACATTTTTAATTAATTTACTTAATGATTTTTTAGGTTTATTTATTTTAATATATTTTATGAGTATCACAGGTGTGCCTGGTGCTCATGGAGGTTAGAAGAAGGCATTGGTTTATAGTTACAGATGACTGTGAGCCACCATGTCGGTGCCGGGACCAGAACCAAGTTTCTCTGCAAGAGCGGTGTCCATATTTCACTGTGGTGCTAATTCTTTGGTTCATTGATGCTCTCTTCAAACACAGTACTCGTTCTCATCCCCTGGGTCATCTCTTGAGTCCTTCCTTTTTATTTCATTAGGATCCCTCTTCACAGAACACAAAGAGGGTTCTTGATTTAGTTTAGTTAAGAGAACACTTGCCTTCCCAGAGGTCAGCATCATTGTATTTAACTCTAGTGATAGCACAGACAATGGGCAAACTTTGCCCCGAGCACTTACTGCTTACTTCTTACACCAGGTATTGTAAGCTTAAGTACCATAAAGTGAAAACCACTGTAGAGTCTTTAAAAAAAAAATGGCCTGCATGACGGTTTGCTGGACGTCCTAGGGTCAGCATAGTATTTTCAGTTTTCTTCTCGAAACCACGATTCCTGGTTCCCAATGTTGCAGTCAAAAATAAATTAAAACTAAGAGATTAAATGGAATGAACTCAGACTCTCAACTGTGACTCCTCAATATTAATCAGTTTCTATACTGGAAGTCAAAACTATGCATCAAGGAAAAATAACCGGTCTGAGCAGAATCTTCCATTTAAAGGTCTTGCAGGAAAAATTCAGAAGAGAAACAGGCTCAAGCTAGAAACTGGCAACTTATGCAGAAAGACATATCAGAGCGCCCCCGCCTCCGAAAAAAAGAAAAATGGTTTAAGGTCATGGATAATTACAAAAGTAAAATTCATTGCGAACATTTTCTGCTTTTAAATCAGCAGAATTCTTGAATTCTTGGAGAGTACAATTTGTTTTGAAAAATGCACTATTGCTAACAACATACGCTAGTAAGTCTTTTATAGAATAATTTGGGATTATGTTTGAAACGCTTAAAATTATAAGTCTTCTGTGCCGGCAATTTAACTTAAGAAAATGGGTTTGAACACAAAGGAATGTATACGGAGATGTCAAGACAGCATTGTCTTTAAAAGCTAACCCCTAGAAGTGTTCCCCATGTGCAGAAGCAGGGCGGGTGTTACATTGTTGCAGGGTGGGTGTTACATTGTTGCAGCACGTCATCGTCATCAAAGCAGAAGAGCTACGTCATCACTACGTTTTTGAATATGGGAACTGGTTCTCATTTTACTTTCTGAAATGTTCATGGAATGGTATATACCAGAATATCACAGTTGTCATCTCCCTGTGGGCAAAGAGAACTCTGAATCATGGAAATAAAGCTGAGATTTACACGATTATGTCCTGGTTTCTTATTCTGTTGCTGTAATAAAAGCAACGTAAAGGGAGAAGGTGCAGCCCGCCATGCCAGAAACCAAGCTAGAAGCAGCAGCTCCCTTCTCTCCTGTGATCAGGAAGAGAGAGCGATGGTTGAGTGTCCTAGTGCTTAGCTTGCCTTCTTCCTTTCCTGCAGTTCAGTCTTCCCTGCTGAGGAGACAGACTGACCCACAAATACGATGGATCTCCACACACCAGTCAATCCAGTCAAGATAAACTCCAGGCGTGGGCAGCCGCTTGTCTCCTAGGTGAGTCTAGGCTCTAATGAGATGACAATTAACACCTACCATCACAAATACCTGTTAAGACATACCGGGGAGGAAATAAGGGGTAGCTGGACAAATTTTTCTTAGTGTGACTTAAAATGTTCATTGGCTGAAACTATGGAATTTTGCAGGCTATGAAACTGTGAATGATTAAGTTAAAAAACCCTGAGAGCATTGTGTCTCTGCCGGGTCTAGGGAATACCCGAGGAAGACTAGCAAAGCCTCTACACAATGGCTACCCAGGACAGGCTAGTTATTCACGCAGACGCCCAGCTTGTAGCCATAAAGTTCTGTGGAAAATACAATTACTGTATTTATTCTACTCTGCACCACTACCCGTGAACAAACCTCATAGAATAACCAGAGCTTCGCTTCTCGACAGCGGGTAGTCTGGCTACAACAATTTATCCTAAGGGAATTGAGGAGATGGGGCCTTTGGCTGGAAATAAGAGCCATAAAGAATTATGGTTACAGACTGTTGAGAAAAGGGTATTCTACACTCCAGCCTGCCAAAGGGAGCTCTACATAAGGGAGCAGGAAGTCATTCTATTAAGCTTAGGTTCAGATTTCTCTCGCAATTTTTGGGATGGTTTATTTGCTCTTCATATGCCTTATGTTATTTAAATAAAGAAGCTACAAATACTGTTATTCTACTGTAGATTACACTAGTGTAAATAGCTAAGAGAAAAAAGCAATTTATGTAGCGATTGAAAGAACAATAAAAAAATACATCAGTCCTGTACAATCACAGCCCTGTTGGTCTGTGTCTGTGAACAAGGAAGGTGGGTGGATTTTTAGAGATGTGGTTGCCATTCGCGTTTACTGAAGAAATGTGACCATTAGAATTTATGCTCCAAAACACATTTTTAAATCCCATTGTGATAATACTATTTTAGATCACCAGCAGAGCGGGCTCCATCTTTTAGCTCTCATTGAATTTAGGCATAACCAGATGATTTGTTTGTACCCCAGTCAGAGGCACAGGGATAACTTATGACTTCTAAGGGCAATTTTAAGAGCTCCTGTGCAAATTGCACACTTAATCATTGTTTTCTGTCTACCACTGTGTCCGGAGGACGTGCAGGTACTGTCAGCTTTACCAACCTGTGCCCCATAGAGAAGAGCATCGTGGCATGCTCCCACCTGCTGTGGCTGTGTTTGTGTCTGTGTTATCTGTGAGGGTTTATGCCATGTGCAGAAGAGGATGTCCCATCCCCTGTAGGAAAAGTTATGAGCACTTGTGAGTTGCCAGGCCTGAGTGCTGGGAACTGAACTCTGATCCTTTGTAAGTGAAATTTCTTTCTTAACTGCTCAGCCACAGCTTTAGCCTCATTTCCAGTCAATTTTTGATGGACATATTGGCTATGAATGGGAAAAAAAAACCTCACTATTTTTTAAAAGCTTTTGTTCTCAAAATGGAATATCTGGAGACACTTTGGTTTTTCCAACTTGTACAGAAGTAGGTTAATAACATGTGGCATAGACATGGTATTTGATACCCACAATGCACCAGACAGCTTGCCATAGCAAAGAGCTGTCTATCCTAAGGTGTCATTAAGTATACAATCTCAAATTCTATGAATCATGGAGATAATTTTGTTGCTGCAATAGAATCGATCTAGAATTAACTGGAAGAGTTCATAGGATCCCAAGAGGAACATCAGGATCTCTTAGCAGTTGCTGGTAATAAAATGTATTGTCTACTGTAGGAAATGTATACTCATACCCATTGATAGGATCACGGAACAATTTCTGGGAACTCCTGCTCCCTTCAGGAGTTTAGCATATACATTCTCTGTCCTCTTGGCAATTTTAAATTACAGTTATGAGAGGTGACTTTATGGCAATGGTGGGTGCTAGAACACGACTGATTGGATTTGTAACTTAACACCAAGAATTTAATATTTAATATTACAACATTTGGATCATTTCTAGTTCATTTGCCCTTCTCTCATCCATACATAGTCTGCTGCTTTCACTGACAACCAAGTGTGGTTCACCTGGACCACTGCCGTGCTAGTTATTAGTGCTTTCTACAACATCCCATTCTCGAGTGCTCAGCAATGAACCATGGCTGAAAACGTAGAATCAACTGTTGCCATTGAATGGCTTTGTCACTATAAAATAGCTAACAGAAAGCTTTAAGACAGAGCCCATGAATTTTTTTTATTTATTTATTTATTTATTTATTTATTTATTTATCTATTTATTTATTTATTTATTTTTGGTTTTTCGAGACAGGGTTTCTCTATGGTTTTGGAGCCTGTCCTGGAACTAGCTCTTGTAGACCAGGCTGGTCTCAAACTCACAGAGATCCGCCTGCCTCTGCCTCCCGAGTGCTGGGATTAAAGGCGTGAGCCACCACTGCCCTGCATAGAGGCCATGAATTTTAGAAGTAGCTCAGGATGTCTTTGTTGAAAATTAATGAATGAATGAATAAATAAATTTTTTCCATAGAGAGATTTTGTTGTTAAGATAATTTGGAAGCCTATCTAGATTTTTCTCTCTCTCTGTCTGTCTTTCCGTCTGTCTGTCTCTGTCTGTCTGTCTGTCTCTCTCTGTCTGTCTGCCTGTCTCCCCCTGTCTGTCTGTCTGTCTGTCTGTCTGTCTGTCTTTAGAGACAAGGTTTCTCTGTAACCTGTTCTGTGACTAACTCTTGTAGACCAGGCTGGTCTTGAACTCATAGAGCTCCACCTGCCTCTGCCTTCCGAGTGTTGGGATTAAAGGTGTGGGTCACCACCACCCGGTTAGATTTTTCTCATTTTATTTGTAGATGGTTGTACAAGTCTGGTTCATATAAGCACATTCAACCTTTCCTAAAAGAATATTTAAACCGGGCGGTGTTGGCACATACCTTTGATTGTCTTTAATCCTAGCACTCAGGAGGCAGAGGGAGGTGGATCTTTGTGAATTCGAGGCCAGCCTGGTCTGTAGGACCCAGCCATGACAAGCTCAATAGAGGCCTGAGTCTCAATAGTTTATCCTGAGGCAATACCTCATTCTGAGGAAGATCACAAACTGAGACTTTCCAATCCAATGGACCTAAAAGGCAAGCTGGTGTAGCCATCCTAAGCTAATCAAAGGAGGTGGAGAAGGACATTTCATATTTATCACAGGAAAAATTCATCAAGATAAAGTCTCAATTCTTAATATTTATGCCCCAAATACAAGATCACTAATATATGTAAAAGAAATATTACTAAAACTTAAATCGCACACACTAATAGTGGGCGACTTCAACACCCCACTCTCAGCAATGAACAGATCTGCCAGACAGAACATTAACAGAGAAATAAAGGAACTAACAGATGTTATGACTCAAATGGGCTTAACAGACATCTTTAGAATATTCCACCCAAACACGCAAAAAAAAAAAATTCTCACCACGACATGGAACCCTCTCTAAAACTGACCATATACTCGGTCACAAAACAAAGCAACAGATTCAAAAAAAAATTGGAATAAATCACTGTATTTTATTGTATCACCATGACTTAAAGCTAGAACTCAACAACAATACAAATACAATACAATACAATACAATTACAATAAAGAGCTCCTACAAAGTCATGGAAACTGAATAATGCTCAACTGAATTACCACTGGGACAAGGAAGAAATAAAGAGAGAAATTAAAGACTTCCTAGAATTCAGTGGAAATGAATGCACACCATACCCAAATCTATGGGACACTATGAAAGCAGCGCAAAGAAGAATGTTCATGGCACTACGTGTCTACATCAAGAAAGCGGAGAAATCTCACACTAGCGATTTAACAGCACCCCTGAAAGCTGCAGAATAAAAAGGAGCAGACTCAGCCAGGAGGAGTGGAGGACGGAAACAAAGTGAGGGCTGAAATCAGCAAACAAGAAGCAAAGAGAGCAGTACAAAGAGTCGATGAAATAAAGAGTTGGTTCTTCAAGAAAATCAACAAGATAGACAGATCCTTATCCAAACTAACCAAATGGCAAAGAGAGAACATCCAAATTAACAAAATCAGAAATGAAAAGGGGGACATAAAAACAGACACCGAGGAAAACCAGAGAACCATTAGGTCATACTATGAAAACCTGTACTCCACAAAATTGGAAAATTTAAAATAAACGGACAATTTTCTGAGTAGGTGCCACATACCAAAATGAAATCAAGGCCAAATAAACAATTTAAACAGACCTATAATCCCTAAAAAAAATAGAAGCAGTCATTAAAAGTCTCACCAAAAAGAAAAAAAAAGCCCAGTGCCAGATGCTTTTAGCACAGAATTTTACCAGAATTTCAAAGAAGAGCTAATACTAATACTCCTCAAATTGTTCCAAACAATGGAAATAGAAAAAAACATTGTCACACTCCTTTTGTGAGGCTACTGTTACCCTGATACCCAAACCACACAAAGTTGAAACAAAGAAAGAATATTACAGTCCAATCTCCCTCATGAATACTGCTGCAAAAATATTCAATACAATACTGGGAAACCAAATTAAGAACACACACAAAAAAATCCACCATGATCAAGTAGACTTTATCCCAGAGATGCAGAGATGGTTCAACATATGAAAATCTGTTAATGTAATCCACCATATAAACACGGATAGAAAAAAAACCCCCAACTATCTCATTAGATGCTGAAAAAGCCTTCGAGAAAATCCAACACCACTTCCTCTCCAGGTCATGGAGAGATCAGGGATACAAAGAACATGCCTAAACATAGTAAAGGCAATTTACAGCAAGCCAACAGGTAACATCAATTAACTGGAAAGAAACTCAAAGCGATTTCACTAAAATCAAGAATAAGTCAAGGCTGTTCACTCTTTCTACATGTACCCAAAATAGTGCTCAAAGTTCTAGCTAGAGGAATAAGACAATAAAAGGAGATCAAGAGGATACAAGTTGGAGAATATGATGTCAATTTTTGATATTTGCAATTGATTTGATAATATACGTAACTGACCCGAGGGAACTGTTACATCTGATAAACACCTTTGGTAATGTGGCGGGGGGGGGATATGAGATTAAGATTAATTCCAAAACAATCAGTAGCCTTTCTATGTATAAATGATAAATCGACCAAGAAAGAAATCAGAGAAACATCACCCTTTACAACAGGAACAATGAATACAAATCATCTAAAACATCTTGGGGGTAACTCTAACCAAACAAATGAAAGACATGTATCATAAGAACTTTAAGTCTTTGAAGACAGAAATTGAAGAAGATATTTAAAAAAATTGAAAGATCGATCTCCCATGCTCTTGGATAAGTAGGATCAACATAATAAAAATGGCAATCTTACTAAAAGCAATCTACAGATTCATTGCAATCTCCATTAAATCCCAACACGATTCTTTACAGACCTCAAAAGAACAATACTAAATTTCATATGGAAAAACAAAAAACCCAGGATAGCTAAAACAATCCTTTACAATTAAAGGAACTTTAGGAGGCATCACAATGCCTGACTTCAAACTCTCTTATAGAGCTATAAAAACAGCTAGGTATTAGCATCAAAACAGATATGTGGACCAATAGAATTGAATTGAAGACCCTGACATCAATCCACACACTTTTGGACACCCGATTATTGACAAAGAAGCCAAAACTACACAAAGGGGAAGAGAGAGCATCTTCAACAAATTGTTCTGGCATAACTGGATATCAACATGCAAATAAATCCATATCTGTTATCTATTATCAAGCACAAAACTCATGTCCAAGTGGATCACAGACCTCAATATAAGTCCAGTTACACTAAACCTGATAGAAGAGAAAGTCTGAAGTCACTTTGAATGCATGGGCAAAGGAGACCACTCCCAATATAACACCAGTAGCACAGACACTGAGAGCAACAATCAATAAATGGGGCCTCCTGCAACTGAAAATCTTCTGTAAGGCAAAGGACACATTAAATAAGACAAAATCACAGCCCAGAGAATGGGAAAAGCTCTTCATCAACTCTGCATCTGACAGGTGAAATGCAAATCAAAAGGACTCTGAGATTCCATCTTACACCTGTCAGGATGGCTAAGATCAAAAACACTGATGACAACTTATGCTGGAGAGGATGTGGGGTAAGTAGAATACTCCTCCACTGCTAGAGGGAGTGCAAACTTGTGTAAACAGAGGCTGTGCTTTTGTTTCCTGGCCACCCAGACCTGAATAATCACATAGAAACTATGTTAATTACAACACTGTTTGACTGACAGCTCAGACATATTTCTAGCTAGCTCCTTCATCTTAAATTTACTTATTTCTATTAGCTTATGTACTTTCATGTGGCCCTGGTGTTACCTCACTTTCTACATCTTTTGTTTCCATGGCAGCTGGCTGACATCTCCTTGACTCTGCCTACTCTCTCTATACTTCTCTGTTAGAATTTCCCACCTGGTTTTACACTGTTAAGCCATTGGCTGAAACAGCTTTATTCATTGGCCAATAAAAGCAATACATATACAGAAGGACTCCCACATCAAACTAGTAAAGTCACTTTGGAAATCAGTACTGTGGCTTCTCAGAAAATTGGGAGTCCATCTAAAACCCAGAATTACCACTCTTGAGAATACATCCGAAGGATGCTCAATCATACTCTACTATGTTCATAGCAACATTATTCATAATAGCTAGAACCTGGAAACAACCTAGATGTCCCTCAGAGGAACAATGGATAAAGAACATGTGGTACATTTACACAATGGAGTATTACTCTGCTGTAAAAAAACAATGACATCATGAAATTTACAGCAAATGGATAGAACTAGAAAAAAATCATCCTGAGTGAGGTAACCCAGATGCAGAAAGACAAACATGGTATGTACTCACTCATAAGTAGATACTAGATACAAAGCAAAGGATAACCAGACTCTAATCCATCTCCCCAGAGAAGCTAGGTAACAAGGAGGATCCTGAGAGGGACATGCAGGGATTGCCCTGGGAAGGGGAAATAGATGAGAACTCCGGGGGTAAACTGTGAGTTGGTGGAGGAAGAGGGGAAGGGATTGAGGGAAGAGAACATGAGGGAACAGGATGGTCGAGTTGTGGGAGGGATGGAGTGAGAGAGCAAGGAAAGAGATGTCTTGATAGAGGGAGCCATTAAGGGTTAAGGAGAAAGCTGGAGTTATGGAAATTCCCAGGAATCCACAAGGATGAGCCCAGCTAAGACCCCTAATGGTTGTGGAGAGGGTGTCTGAAACCAGCCTTTTCCTGTAACTGGAATTGTGACTGCCTTAATTGTTACCATAGAGCCTTCATGCAGTAGTTGATGGAAGCAGATTCAGAGGTCTATAGAGAAGCACTGGTCCAGGCTCGGGGAGTTCAGTAGAAGAAAAGGAAGTTGAGCAAGGGGGAGGGGGGTCAAGATCACGATGGGCAAACCCACAGAGAATGTTGACCCAAGCTAGTGTGAGCTCACAGACTGTAGGTCATCTGCTGGGGAGCCTGCACGGGAGTGAACTAGACCCTCTGCATGCGGGGGACAGTTGTGTGTCTTGGTCTGTTTGTGGGGCTCCTGGCAGTGGAACCAGGATCCATCCCTGGTACCTGCACTGGCTTTTAGAGCTTATTCCCTATGGTGGGATGCCTTTTCAGACTTCATGCAGTGGGGAGGGACTTGGTCCTGCCTCACCTTAATGTACCAGGCTTTGTGGACTCCCCATGGGAGGCCTTACCCTTTGTGAGGAGTGGATAAGGGTGGGGTAGGGGAAGATGGGAGGGGAGAGTGAACACTGGTTGGTATGTAAACTAAAACATTAAAATGAAATTTAAATATAGAATATTTAAGTGTTAGTTTTAAAGGTACTTTGATTTTGTGTACTAAACAATTCATATGTTTTTATTGTCTTTTTTGTTTTGTTTTGTTTTGGTTTTTTTTTGGGGGGGGGTTTCGAGACAGGGTTTATCTGTAGCTATGGAGCCTGTCCTGGAACTAGCTCTTGTAGACCAGCTGGCCTCGAACTCACAGAGACCCGCCTGCCTCTGTCTCCTGAGTACTGGGATTAAAGGCATGCACCACCACCGCCCAAGCATATCTTATTGTCTTTAGTGATGCTCCTTTATTTATTTTTATGGAAAATGTTTTCAGAAATGAAGCTCCAATGTGAAGACCTAAAATTATTGGAAATGTGGGTTGGTACATTAACTACATACATGAGCAGGAACAAGGGCAAGCTTAGACAAAGTTAAGACATACCTGTATCACACAGAAATAAAAAATCTTTTGGTTTATTTCCTTTGCTTAGTAAGTAACAGGGATAAAAACTACAGAAAGCTTTTAACAGGATGGTTATTATAATCAAGTAAGCACCAATGAGACAAAGAGACAAGGTTCGTTCTTCACCTTGGAGAATTGTTCAAACATGTTTTCAGTGATTGCATTTTTGTGTCTGCATACAATGTTTTTAACTGTTGCATTTTGGTATTTTCATATATTGTTGGGTGAAAACTACCGAACACACTTCTGTTGTTATCACTATTTCAAATTTATGGGAGAATTAATCTGGAGAGAGTTTTAATTATTCCATTTTGCAGCAACTTCACATGAAGAATGACTGGTCAGTTCAGTCAATGAATGATCCCAGATGGAAAATATCCAACTGCACAAGGTATACTTATCATATTGATAGCACCACCCAGTTACCCAAACATATAATGAAATGGGTTGGTTTATTGGATTTTCCTTCTACTACAAATAAATTCATTGGCCACTCGATGTACATTGGCCACAACATCGAAGGAATGTGTTGCTATGTGAATACGACTGATAGACCCTCCTTGATCTCTCAGTATTTCTTTTCCTCATTTTTCTTCTTGCTCACAAAGATGTAAGACATCAAATTTTATGTGTCATAATAGGGTTACACACTGGAGGCCACAGTGCTGGTCATATCTCAATGGAGAAAGGTCCCACACTATTGCTTAACAAATAAAGAATAAATTTATTAACAATTCTTCCTCTTGTCTTTACCCCTGAGAATAATACTTTACAAAATGCCTTTGCTAAGCTCGGGCTTCTCATTCTTATTTCAATGAAGGCAGATATATTATGCAGTCTGAATAGCATTGCGGATTATAAATTTATACTGTGGTCCGAAAGGTGTGTTCTGAATACCTTTGCGGCCATCTTCTGCGTCCTATGGATAGAACGTTGTGAGGTAGCTAAGAAAGGAAAGGCATACTTGATGCTCCAACTGTATTCTATGTACTTTGTAGATGACTACCATTGTGCCGGCTTTCGGCCCATTAGAAGGAACTATGCAATTGCTGAGGTTAGAAATAGTGGATGATGTTTGAAAATCGCACTTTAACTAGTGAAGGCAGGTCCTTGTGTGTATTGGTTCTCCACTCTGGTCATGACTTGCTGGATGTGCACCTCATGTGTTGAGAAAATACATGGCAGACAATCGAATTTTTTCTGTGGTTATCTTCTGTCTGTCTCTCCCTCCCTCCCTCCCTCCCTCCCTCCCTCCCTCCCTCCCTCCCTCCCTCCCTCCCCCCACCCCTCTCTCTTTTGGAGACTTGAATGTAGCCACAGCTGCCATGGAATTCACTGTGTAAATCAGACTGCATTAGAACGTTAAATGATCCTCATGCTTCTTCCCCCCAAGAATAACTGAGTTTGGATATATCCTTCTAAGGATGGCCTTAAAGAGTACAAACATGACTATTCATTACAAATTGGTGGAAATAAGCATTGTAAATTCAGTCATCTGCAAGTGTTGGCTCTTTGACCTTTGGAGGACCCAATGTGAATTAGCAGAGAGACTCTTGAGTTTAAGACGTAATACGAATGTCAAAATGATTTGCTGAAAGTGAGCAAAGATACAGTTCATAATGAGAATGTTCTCTACAGTGTTGCATACAAATAAAAGTGTCATGGGTTCAATAATCAATTTCTTTCCTTCTTCTCAACAGAACTAGTGAAAGCCATTAACCATGAACTAAATAGTCTTGTCCCATTTTGGATTCTGTTCCGTTGGTTGATTTTTTTTTTATTTTTTTGGTGAGGTCTCATTTCGGGAAAGATGTTTGACTTCTTTTATTCCCCCAATCTTTTCTTTTGTTCTTCTGTATAATCTATCAAATTTGGGCTTCATTTCTAGGGAGAGCTTTGTTTGCACACCCTTCAGGGCTTGACTAAAGTCATGCAAGATTGCTCTTCCCCTGAATACTTTTAGTTTGTGACTCTTTAATCAACTGCCAGCTAACATTTCCTTAGAACCCTTCAGTATTATAGTCTGTGTGTGGACCTTCAGTAAAACATCAGCTATAATGAAAGGAGCAACGTTTCTGTTTCTTCTGAACACAATGATTTTATGTTACTATTTAGAACATCTGAAAATAGATCTTCCATTCCACATAAATATGGAACTTCACATTTTTCGTGTAATTACATATAACCTGGCCTTAGGAACTCCATGATAAGATTAATCTTTGTCCAGGAAATATTTTGAAGTTTCTATCACTATTTAATTTTCTTAAACCTCAAGGTCTTAAAAGCATTAATATAGACACATTCTACTTAGACTTGATAAAAATATTGATAGGAAACTGATTAGTGGACTGTTATAAGAAACAATCTTGAAATATCAGCATCCTTGGACAATAAGAGTTTGTCATTCACAGTCCAGTAGGAGGGATGACCTCAGGGATAGAGAGGAAGGACTAGGACCCATTCAGGAAGCCAGGCCTTCATGCTTTGCCTTCTTTCTCCTCTAAGTTCTTAGCATCATCTGTCAGGAGAAGGTTTAATGGGATACAAACTGGAAATGGTCATTTTAGCTCATAACCCATGATCCAGAAATGACTGTTATAAACCCAAGAAGGAATGACAGACATGGACATTACTGATAATTGGTAATTTCTTAGAGGTTATGAATCCCAAGATCACTAACCTAAAAGAAAAAGAAATATGTTATAAAATATGTTATATTTTATTTTTGTGGGTTTTAATATTGATGGCATAATAACGGCACTATAGCTAATATATACACAAGTGATTCTACTGTCTGACCCAGTCAGACTTGACGTCACTTCCACCATGAGTGTGGGGGGGGGTTCTTGAAGAGCCATGCATGTTTTCTTGTGTCCGTTTGTATTTGGTGGAGTCATTGTCACATGCTTGAGAGGAATTTCAAGTTCAGAGTGAAGCTATGGTGGAAAGTGACACTACCCAGCGTCAATGACATCCTCTAGTGACTGGAATTTATATTTAAAAAAATACAAATGGGCAATAAGGATGTCATTTCATATAAATTATGGAACATACTTACACCTGACCGAAGAAATTTCATGTTTTATTGTTTAATAACCCAGAGGCTACGCCATGTTTAACCATATTACAGTATGTTATGCTGGGCAAGAAAAATGTGTTTATGCTTTTGAGTACTTTGCTTACCACTTGGGAAGTAAGTTAAGCACCGAGAGTTTTATTTTCAAAACAAATTTTCTCTCAGCAGCAGACATCTCCATGTTTTATTTAGAAACCTGGAGATTGCAAGTTGCCTAACCTGAAATATAGCACCCTGGATTCAGTAATCAGAAGACAAGCACTCGGCATCTGTATGTAATGACGGGCACACTGGGTCTCCTGAGCACAGCCAAGGTGAACAGGTTGCGGGTTGCAAGAGCAGCAGAGCTCCTTCAAGACTAGGCTCATAATTGCACGGGGATTCTTTGTTGTTGTTTCAGGAAGAGCCACAGTTTGGTACTCAAAAGAGAGGCTGAAGCCTTGAGGCCATTGTGTACTCTAGAACCATTGCTGACGATCCTCTCTCTGACAACCACTGGACAGTATTTGTATTGGAAAAGAGAAACTTGTACTTCCTTCGTAAACCATAGAGGAACCGGGGGGGGAAATAGATTAATGGAACGGATTTTGTTATTGATGTTTCTGTTTTGAAAGATCTTGAAGATTATTTTACTTAAATGTTCTAAAACCTGTTTGCCTTTCAATATTTTAGATACTCCTTGCAATGGTTCATAAGTAAACAAGGTATTTGATTTTTTTGTATAAACTTACATTCATCAAGCATTACAAATTTAATTGCTTTGAGTCTTTACCAAAATAGTTATACAAGATTTTTTGTTCTTATACTTTAAATATTTTTATAAATTTAAATATCTATGTTTATTTCATCTGTGAGTGATTTTCTGAATGCATGTATGTGTACGGCAGGTGCCTATGGAGGCCAGAAATGACCCCTGAAACTGGATGTAGGGGTTCTTGTCAGCTGCCCTGTGGGTGCTGGGAACAAGCCTGGGTCATGTCCCGGAGCAGCCAGTGTTCTTCATCACTGAGCTGTCATTTCAACACTTTTAGTTCTTTTAAATGGCAGCTGTCTTGTATGTAACCTTGGTAGACTACTTCTGAATGTTACGTTGTACCCGGGACCTTCTGTGTGCAATGTTCCCAGATCAACATCATCTATGAGTGATCTTAGTTTCCACGGTCATAGGAGGGGATGCACGACTTCCTCTTCTTAGCTAGCCATGCTATTCCCCAACACACCTTTGTCATTAAGAATAGAGGGCACATAGAGGTGCATCAAGAAATAATTCTAATACTGTCTTGCTGTGCAACAGCGAAATCACACAGGTTTTGAGAGTCAGGATTTTAGCTTTTGCTTTTCTCTAAATGCAAATAAACGCACCCATCTGCTCTTTTTGTAGCGCAGCAAAATGTTGCAATTTACATTTGACAAAAATGACCTTTTCCACCTCGAGGCATCTAGTCATCCACATTACCAAATAGAGCTGTGTGGGGTCATACGAGAAAGTGCTGCTCACCCTGAAAGCAACAAAATGAAGTGCAGAGTGTTTGTTTTTAGGGCAGTGAAGATCCTCTCCATAAAACTTTAATTGTGGATGAATGGTATTAGAACTTGAACTTCCTTGATGGTGGTTAGCCTCCCACAGAATGTGCAGCACTAGAGCAAATCCTAAGACAGCTGCAGCGCGGAAGAGCCCACGGGAAGCATGAACTCTAACACAAATTTTGCACCCTAGATGGTGACATGCAGACGCAGCTGCACTTAAGGACCAGCCGGTATCAAGGGACCATTCTCACGAGGAGTCAGTCAGTATTCGCTGCATCATGCTACCTTCCTCTCAATTGTGCAGTCAACTTGTTGAAATAAGGAGCGGTGGGGCTGCGGCTGTGTCCCCAGCACCCCAGCCGCCTGCTCGGCTAGCTTATGCCCGAAATAACAACACACAAACTGTATTCATTTAAATGCTGCTTGGCCCATTAGCTTTAGTCCTTACTGGCTAATTCTGATATCCCGATCAACCCATCTCTAATAAAGTGTAACACCGGTCTTACCGGGAAAGATTCAGCATGTCTGACCTGGTGGCTGGCTGCATGTCTGCCCTGGAGAGAGCTGCATGGCGTCTCTGCTCCAGAGCGCAGAGCTGTCGAGACTGAGCTCACTTCCTCTTCCTCCCAGTATGCTATTCTGTTTATTCCTCCCACCTATGTTTTAACCTATGAGGGCCAAGCAGTTCCTTTATTACTTAACCAATGAAATCAACAGATTGATATATGACACTCCCACATCAGTCAACTTACAATTCCTGTAGAAGTGATCAAGTCTGTTCGTACAGATCATCTCTAAGTGACATCTTGCATGCCTTTGCTTCCATTTGGCTTGTCAATCTATTAACTACAATTTTATCCATTTTGACTCTTGTTTTTAATACAAATGGCCTGGTTATCATGAAGATAGATTGTAGAGAGTTATTACTGTTTACCAACCATATGCACAGCCATACCGAACAAAGTAATTCTCAATTTACATGTATAATTCGAAGAAATGTTTTCCTCTTAGACTAACCACTACCATAAATATAAGTCAAAATATGTTTCCAGTAATGGGTGTTATGAATTCTTGATAACGTGTTAGTTTCCAATAACAGGAGAAAAGTACTAAGCTCAGTATGTCTAGAGCTGACATAATTAAGGAAGGGAGAATATCAAAGCCATGAAAATACTTTGATGTTGCATGAAACTCTAGCTCAAGCAAATATAATATTGATGGATTATATGGTTTTCAAAGTTTTTCCCTCACAGTTAAATCCAGACTGAAAAATCAGAGCATAGAAGTTAGAAGAATCTAGAGGCTTGCATTTTTTTTTCAATGAGCAAAGTATTTGAAAAGATCCTCCAAGTGGGCATTTCTTTTGTCATTTTGATTCCTGCTCACTGAACCGATTTCCTGTTGGGAGACTGAACCCTGGATTAGTTGGATTTGATTTGAAAAATGTCACCAATGAAACACCAGGAAAGGGGGCAGAGGAAGTGCTGAGGCACACGGTGAGCAATATTTATGACTTATTTTTATGTATGTGACTCATATACTTAAAAGTAAATTCAACCCAAGTGAGAAAGAAAATTACTACTTTATGTGTGACCAAAATTTGCATAACATTTGCAGATATTTATAAAACGCTGGACGATTTCTCAAGAGTGTCACCAAGAAAAAAAAAAGCACAGTTAATAAAAAATGACAAACCGTTTAGTGTTAAAATTTTGATAGCCGGGACACAGCAGAAAGTAGCCTGGCTTTTGTCTGCACCTAAAACAGGGCCTGTAACCAGTTCCCTTTACAGAGTGAGCTGAAGCTGTGTAAGCTTCGTTCATGCAGATGCTTTCTTCAAAACCTAATGATTCATTGTTAGATTCCATTTGCCATTGCACTCAGAATCCTTCCTAACAATAACGAATTGAGTCATAACAGTAAAGTATGAAATCCATTGTTCAGATGAACAAGTGCACACAGCTATGGACAGCTTTTTAGTTTTTTTTTTTTCTGTTTTTCAACACTTTCAGTGCAAGTCTGTGTCAGTGCTTACAGGAACCAGAAATGAAGTCATTGGTAAAACAGGCCTAAAACCTCCTCTCTGTTTTATAGCAGCGTAAAGGAAAAAAAAAAAAACCCACTTCACCAACTATCAAGAAGAGGGGCAGTGTTAATCTCTTATTCAACATCAAACTGCTGAAACTATATTACAAAAACTATGAGTAAGCAGTAAAGGTAAAAATTCTTCCAAATATACTACATATTTTCAGAGAGGACGTGGAGGATTTGAGCTAGATCTGACCTGAAAACATCCTTCCTGAGGAGCTGCTTTCATGATACCTTCTGAATCGTGAAAGCTGCCAAGAGAGGGAGGCAATCAATTGTCCTACCCACCTGTGGCACCTTGGAACAGAACAAGGACCAGCATGGCAAGATACCTCTAAAGGTACAGCAGTGGCATGCTTATCCTGTGGTAACCAGCAACATTCTAACTGGATCTGAGTCTAATTCAACAGGAGGAAAATTATGTCTGGTACTCGGAACCTAGACAAATTACTGGAACTTGTGAGGTCACGAATCTTAGAGAACCAGCAACTGCTAATTTACTAGACCTGTGTATTTTTTTATATATTATATTTATACACACACACACACACATATATATATAAAATTGAAAATAGATTCTTCTCTCATACAATACAACCCTCCCCTCTCTACTCTGCCAGATCCAGTCCTCTCCTGTTACCTCTTCAGAAAATAGCAGGCCTCTACAGTATGGTGACCAGACAGGACAAAACAGGATGTAATAAGACAAGGCAAAAGCCCTCTTATCAAGACTGGACAAGGCAACCCAAGAGGAGGAAAACAGTCAGAGATACCCCAGCTCCCGCTGCTAGAAGTTCCAGAAGAACACCAAGCTAACAGCCACAACATATGTACAGAGGACCTGGTGCAGAAGCCTGCAGGCCCCACACTTGCTGTTTCAGCCTCTGTGAGGCCCTGTGAGCTCTGCTTTAGCTGAATTGGTGGACCATGTTCTCCTGGTGTCATCCATCCCCTTTGACCCCCACAGTCTTCCCTCCCCTCTTCTGTGGTGTTCCCTGAGCTCTGAGAACAGGGACCCAATGGAGACCTCCAATTTAGATTCTCTTCCCACATAATGTCCGGCTATGGGACTGTGCATCTGCTCCCATCTGCAACTGGAGGAAGTCACTCTGATGACGACTGGACAAGACACTCATCTATGAGTTTAGAAGAATATCATTCTTACTTGTGTTCTGAAACCCATTCTTATTCCCGCAGATAAGGGCGGTTCTCAGCCCTCATCAAATAAGCTTCTCGTACAGCAGATGGAGAACATTACAGGAAACTACAACTGGTCAAATTACAGAGATTATAAAAATTGTGGGATGCTCAGCCTCAGTGAAAACATCTACAATGCAACCCCTAACCCTAAGGAATTTACTTCTGAGATAGGGAGCTCTCTCTCTCTCTCTCTCTCTCTCTCTCTCTCTCATTTTTTTTTATTTTTAATTTTTTTTTTGTTTTTTTGTTTTTGAGGCAGTTTTTCTCTGTAACTTTGGAGTATGACCTGGAACTAGCTCTTGTAGACCAGGCTGGCCTCAAACTCATAGACATCTGCCAGCCACTGCCTCCCAAGTGCTGGGATTAAAGGCGTGTGCCACCTCCGCCCAGCCGAGTTATTTTTCTTTAAGGGCATTACCCCTAATGGGTAATGCTCCAGTGGTTCAGTGGTTGGCTCTACACTCATGAGTATATCAGCAGCACAGTATTTTTTTTTTTTTTTTGGTTTTTTGAGACAGGGTTACAGGGTTTCTCTGTGGCTTTGGAGCCTGTCCTGGAACTAGCTCTGTAGACCAGGCTGGTCTCGAACTCACAGAGATCCGCCTGCCTCTGCCTCCCGAGTGCTGGGATTAAAGGCGTGCGCCACCATCGCCCGGCCAGCACAGTATCGTATGAGAGCCGAAGTTACATGGTAGGTTTTAATTACTATGCCTTAGAGACCAATGACACAAAAATGCCTCCCACGTGCGAGCCCCTTGCCCAAGCAGAGTCCCTGAAATGCTGGAGGCTGTTTTTTTTTTTTTCTGTAATATAACAAGGCACAGGCTTTCACTCCCCTAAACAAGCTTGTCCGACCCATCTGCGCCAGATGTGCTTGGTCACATGTCAGGGCATGCGCTTGCCCCTGGGGGACCTGATGGGAAACGCAATGAGCTATGGGGTTTCCTTTTTAAGCCCTTGTCCTACTGTGATTCTGGGCCATTTCCCAGGAACCTGGGTATGGACCTGGCCAGAGTCCATCCACCTGGCCAGTATTTAATTAAAGTTTGCTTCAAATTTGGCTTTAAAGTGTGGTCGTGCTCTTATTCTCAATCAATGGGATTAATAGTCAACTAAGGAAAGAGAATGCATGAATCTGGAGGGGGTGGAAGGTAGGCGGTGGATTTGGGAGGCCTTGGGGAGGGCAGGAGGGTGAGTGTAAGTCTATAAAAGCCAAAGGAGACTCTGTTACATCAGCAACCCTCTGGTAGTGTGTTCTCAGTATTTCTTTGCACTTTAAGACACTAAAGACTTTGGTCTTTGGAGCTATAGCTAATGTTTATAGTTTTAGATAATGAAATTCTACATCTTTTAAATTATAAATTAATTCACTAAAATGAAGATTCTTATCCAACTGTAAGTGTGAAAATTATATATTTTTAAAAGCATAAGAAGATGGTACAATATTTGAGAATAGCGGAACTATTTTCTTTCATAAACATTTTCCGTTATCTAAGCTAATGGGAGACACTTGTATTCTCACATCTGCTCATTCAGTGATGCAGTACCAATTCCACAAAGCTCCTGAAACACTCCCTTATACACTGATGAGAGAATGACAAGGAAAAAAAGAAAATACATCTCATGCTGTTATAAAGATGAATTTAACTTAGGAATCTAGAAGGTCTTCATACCACACTTTGAGAATTATCTGGCTACACCATGAGGGCAGGAAGCAAAGAACTTCCTTCATTAGGCCACGAGAGTTGGTTCAGTGGTTTTGATCACATGTTGCTCTTGCAGACAGCCAGGGTTCTCTTCTCAGTACCCACATGATGGCTCACAAGCACCTCTAACTCTAATTTTAAGCAGACTTATACCCTCCTCTAGTCCTATGGGCTCTTGCCCACACATAGGAACCCAAGGAGGTGAGTATTTGTACACATAAAATAAATAAACATAAATAAGATCCGTGATAGTGAAACCAGCCCCATGTTTTCCCCTTAAGGCATGGAAGATAGTCCTGGTTCCTGATCAAATGGGAATCTCAACTGATTTTCTACAGAAAATCAGAGTAAGAGTATCCAATGTTACTAAAACCTGTGCTTCAATGTCAGGCTTAGCCTTTTGGATCTGTTCTCTCTTTGGAAAATTGATTTGTTTCAGCTTCCAAGAAGGTGAGGCTGGTCAAGTGCCCATCTGAAATCGGCTGACTTCAGAACTAACTCATAACACTTGTGGCTTCTAGTTTAGGAAAATGGAGGCATGCAGTCTGAGAATTGAACTTTTCTTGTTCAACAAAGAAAGTAATGAACAACCCTTCACAAATAACAGGAATATAGCTCAAGTGATATAAACAAGTTGAGTTTGTGGCTTAAGCAAGTGTCTATCCAAGATGAAGTTCGTGGATTAAGTTCCAGCATTTAGAAGCCTGAAGCAATTGAGATCAGACTAATTGGCAACCCCAGCAGTAACACTTCAAGGATAGTCTGACTACATGAGGCTATGTTTTTGATATGTCAAAATAAAATCAAAAAACGAAATCAACTGACCGAACAAACAACCCATAATAAAAACCCAGTGTTTTTCTACAGATTTCAGTAGGCAATGAGCTGGAGCATGGATGGATATTTCCAAGAAGACTGACACAGTCAGGGCAAATGATTGAGTTGATACAATCCAGAGCGCCTTAGGAATGGGACCTGAGTTAAGGATCGTCTAGATGAGGCTGTTTAAATCAGGCCTGTGGGCAGTCTCTGGGGATTGTCTTACTTGCGTTTTCTGAGGTGGGAAGATCTGGGCGCTGCAGGTGGCGCCATTCCCTTGGCAGGGGATACTCAACTGACTTCCCTGCTATTATGAACTATAACCCAGAACTGTGAGCTAAGACAAATCCTGTCTCTCCTAAGCTGCTCTTGTCAGGGTATTCTAGCACAGCAGCCAGAGACGACACGAAGGAGACATCAACTTGTGCTAGGTCTTTGTGGCTTAGAAAAATTCAAAATAATGATGAAAGGCATATCCAAATGTGAAAACTAAAAAAACAAAACAAAACACACAAAACCCCCAAACACAGCAAAAAGCATAGCAAGAGCAATATACCAGTAAATATACCATATACTTTCTGGAGACAAAACGCTTTGTGATGGATGAAGGAGACTTAAGCCAAGTGGTCAGGGTGAACAACAGAGTCCTTCACTGCAGGTGTTGAAGGTATATGAGCACCCTGTACCACCCAGAAGAACAGTCCTGGCACTGTGGAGGCTACCTACCCAGAGATGGGACAAGAACAAAAGCCTTGATTTGAGAAAGCTCTATGGTCTTAATTTTTAATCAACAATAGGCTGACATCTCTTTTTGACTATTCAACTTCTGTCAAAAGCATATCAATAACTACAGTTGATTAAATTATGGCCCAATATCATCTCATGTTCAAGGTATAATATATCTTATTTATAAATTACTTAAGTATAGCTTAACATCATTTGGTATAGGAATAGAGGGAGTATAAGAGCAGATCTTTAGGAACTGAATTTCAAGCTTATCAATGGATGTGGTTATATCACTGACTGCTCTTTGGTGATTCATCGTTCATGCCAATGTCATGAAGAGAGAGGTCATGGACAGATACATTCGTATTTGATAGGTGATCTACTTCAATACCACAGTCTATCAACTTAGAGTGGATGGGCTTCTTGATGTTTAGTCCTGTCCTGAAGCTTACATTCTCAAGGAAGACCCCTCCGTGCCGTACACCATTAGCTTACCTCCTAGTGAACAATCATTTAACTAGACTGGTACTCTGAAAAGGCTCATGCCCATGAGTACACACAGTCCCCAAGAAACGAATCACTTCAAGGAAAGAGAGTTCTCTGGTATTCAGCATTGGAAAGGCCTTTAAGATCCATAAGTGTGAGCCGGGCTGTCCAACATGAACTTCACATGTAGTGGAGGTGGTATTTTGTTTTCTCAACTGCCTTACCATATTTCTTATTATTCACATGCTTTAGGTTGCTGGCAGAGAAAATGCAAGTTAATTGCTGAGTCCTCTAAAGACTCCAAAATTGTGCTGGGCATTATTACATATTCTTGAAGAAGGAAATAGCATGGGAGTGTAGTGACAGCAATTTTCAGGGAGTCTTGTAAGACTGACTTTGGGGTGTCTGATTTAACCAGATTGTCTAAATTTGTTTTTCAGTCTAAAACATAAAGTCGCTGCCTGAGATTTGGGTAAAGGAACTCTAAATAAGAATGATAAAGCAACTTCTAAATTCTACCTCCCAAATGCTCCACTAAATTATTTCAGATTTCTTTTGTATGAGCTTTAGATTTTTCTTTAATTGAAATCTCTCAGCTCATGTGCATTGCTGAAAATTAAATTATGTCAATTTGTTCACATTTTCCCAAGAAACATGAGAAGTGCTGAAACATTTGTAGAAACTTCTTTAATTGCCATAGAAAGCAACACACTTCAAAACGAATGTCTGTTAATGGAATTGGTATATTGTTTTCCAAAATCCTTATGGAATATTTTTTCACATAATCAGGTCAAGTGACTCAAATTTCTTTTAACTGTTTCAGGACTTCTGAAAATTAAGTTAAAAATCATTTTGGGATGGGAGAATATATTATCGATCATATTCTATTTGTGATGAAATGCCAAGCCAAAACATCTGTGATCAACAATATGTATTAAGATTAAAAAGTACAACTATAAAAATTCAATTGCAAAATTTTAAATCCTATTAAATTAATATCAAATACAAATTAATATCAGGCTCTTTACTCCAAGTGGCATTCTCTATAGTTATGAACTAATACTTCTTATTATTAGATCTCATTTAAAGACCTGAGTAGATATAATTTGTAAGGAGAAAGCCTCATTTTTAAATTAATATTTTGAAATTCAAATATAATTACCTAATTTTCCTCTTTCTCTTTCTTTCATGAGACCCCTCCTATGTATCTCCCTTTTCTCCCTTTCAAATTTGTGGCCTCGTTTTTTCTTCATTGTTGTTACAGAAACACGCACACACGTGCACAATGTACTCCTAAATATGCATTTTGTTTTTCTAAATTAAATATAACATTGAAAGTTGCAGATGATGAAAAGATCAAAATGGTACTAAAGTGGGAAATTGGACTGGAAAAATAATCTTTGTTTTCTTTACCATTCTGGAAAATAAGATGACCCACAATTAAATTTTAGTTCTGAAAATAAGATGACCCACAATTAAATTTTAGTTCTGAATTTAGTAGGCTGGAAACCATTCATTTCTGAGAACTTAAAGTTTAATTATTGTAAAAATTAATGACTATTATAAAATCTGAAATCTTTCAAATAAAAGGTAGAAAATTTTAATCTCTCAAGCTTTTCTGGTAATAGAGCATATACTTTCTTTCTTCTGAAATATCAATGCAATGGTTTTCTTCTGTATTAGAAATTGTTTTTAAAATAATAAATTTTACTTCTTGCTGTCAGAAAAGACAAGAAATACTACCAATTTGAGGACCTCAGGTGATATTCATAAAAGCAGAAAGTAACACAAGCTTTATTATGTGTTATTTATAAACTCTTAAATTGCATGATTGGTAGGTATATTAAAATATGTAATAAAATGGATCTTGAATTTTATTCAGAATCTTGCAATACAAGTACACTTTCATAAGCATGAGTTACTTTTTAGGATTCAAAATACACTTTCCCTCTCTTTATGAAGAGAACGGATCCTTATTGTTTATTTCTGGGGTTAAGAACAGCTTCCTGCCTCCTTCTTGTCACCTAAGTAAAATGCTTCATTACCTGATCACTCCGTTAACTTACACAAAGAAGGGAAGTAGAGAATCACATGGTCCTATTACTATCTGCAATGAATGGAAATCTAATCAAGGCTGGTGCCATAAATCTAAAACAATGCCCAAAATATAAACTCATATTTGACAGGTTAGCAGAAATAATCCCAAATCATTATTTTTGAGTATAATCATAAAAGGTTCAAAGTGTTTTAAGTATGTATCTAACAAAACACATACAAAGTATAAAGTTCTTAAAAGCAACTAAACGTTAATTAAGGAAATAAAGTATGATGACATAAATAACAGACATCTGGGATGACGGTTGGAAGAGCCAATGAATCAGCCTCACCTTGCTATATAAATTTTATGAAACTTCAATTAAATTTTGTGCATGGACTTTCATAGATTTAGTTCGGTTGACTCTAAAGTTGATAGGGAACATGAAAGGAGACATCTATTTATTGAGATAGGGTCTCACTATGTAGACCAGGTTGGCCTCAAAATTACAGAGATCTGCACACCTTTGCTACTTGAGCGAGGAGATTAAAGATGTATACCACCTCACCCTCATGAGCTCAACAGCTCTGTTAAAAAGATTGGAAATCACCCAACGTGATTTCAAGACTCATAAAGGCAGAGTATGGATGGCAGTACAGTATTAGCTGAAAGGCTAGGTACACAGATTGAGAGAAACCCATGGAGATTATGAAAATAAATTCATACAAATATAAACAATTGATTCTCGGTGAATAAATGTGGAGGTAATCTTTTCAGCAACGTTGTTGAAATAGTTAGAAATGCACATTCCCAGATAGGGTGGAAGGACTTGGAATGAAGCCTCACATCACATAAAAAAAGTCTCCAAATGAATCGTAGATCTATAGTAAAACCTTTGGAAGGAACTATAGGAAGGAAACCAATATAAATTCAGGTTAAACAAACCTTTATGAAATCTAACCACAATCCATAATGAAAACTTATCATTTGACTTTATTGAAACTTGAAATATCAGTTCTCTGAAAGCATTTGGAGTGTGTGTGTGTGTGTGTGTGTGTGTATGTGTGTGTATGTATGTGTGTAAGAGAGAGGAGAGAAAGAGAGAGAGAGAGAGAGAGAAACACACTCACACACACACACAGAGGTAGAATGTGTGTACGTGTGTTCTATGCGTGCACAAGCCCAACAAGGACATCTCTCTCCACTGCTTGGCCACAGCACAGTAATTCTTTCTCTTTTGAATCTTCACATTTCCTTTTTGGTTATTATTCAGTGTTGTCTGATTAGCTGCTTCCTCATAAATTGGAAAAGAGTTCATTAAGAAGCCCCCTCCCTCCTCATCACTAGCTCCCCACTTGTAATAAAACAGGATTTCAACGTCCTTTTCTTGGTCTCTGGAAAAGACGTGACTGTTGACGCTATGGTAAATGAGCGAGGCTTGAGGGGTGACTTTGCGGAACAGTCCCGCAGAAGTGAGAGGCCGCCGCTGGGGCGCAGGTTTTCTTCCGAGTGACTTTACACAATCCTGTAAAGCACAGCTTTCCGACTGATCCTGCACCATCCCCACACTATATGAGTCTGCTTTGTTGCTTACTTTTCTGAAGCGTTATTACCTCTGGTACTGGGCCTGGGGTCACAGCTGTGGCTGGCCCTTTGTGAAGCTCTTTTCATGTTCTATGTCCACCACTGTCTTAGCTACTTTTCTACTGCTGTAAAGAGACGCTATGACAAGGTGACTTAGTGTTAGAGTCCGTGACTGTCACGCAGGATGCACAGCAGCAGATAGGTGGAAACAGACTGAGCAGCAGCTGAGAGGTTACCTCTTGACCCAGCCACAGAACAGATAGAAATGCCCTGGGCTTCTAAAGACTCAAATCCTACCTGCCGTGACACACCTCCTCCAAAAGACCACACTCCTAATCCTTCCCAAAGAGTTTCACCAACTGGGGCAAGTATTCAAATAGATCAGCCTATGGGGGGCACTGTCATTCAAGCCACAAACAGCAAAGGCTTTTGATGGGGAATCCCTGTCAGCCAATGGTCTTTAAGAGGTGGGACCAGGTTAGGGTGTGAACTTTTGGATACCCAGAGAAAAAAGCCGCTGCCCAGGGGTTGCTCTCCCTGTGGTTCCCACACTACACAACTGAGGTTAGACTTCTCATTCCTGTTTCATAAGTTTGTCTCTTATAATAAAAATAATAGGAGCACCGGACTGAGCTCCCAAGTTCCCATCGAGGAGTGGAAGGAGGGAGAGCATGAGCGAGGAAGTCAGGACCACGAGGGGTGCACCCAACCACTGAGACAGTGTGACTGATCTATTGGGAGCTCACCAAGGCCAGATGGAATGAGATGGAAGAAGCATGGGATAAAACCGGACTCTCTGATCATGGCGAACAATGGGGGCTGATGAGAAGCCAAGGACAATGGCCCTGGATTTTGATCCTACTTCAAGTTCTGGCTTTGTGGGAGCCTAGCCAGTTTGGATGTTCACCTTCCTAGACATGGACGAAGGGGGGAGCACCTTGGACTTTCCACAGGGCAGGGAACCCTGACTGCTCCTTGGACTGGAGAGGGAGGGGGAGAGGAGTGGGGGGAGGGGGAGAAGGGTGGAAGGAGGGGGAGGAAAATGGGAGGCGGGGAGGCGGGGGAAACGTTTTTTTTTTTTCTCAATAAAAAATTAATAAAAAAAAAATAAAAATAATATAATTGGTTTATCTTGGAGTTAGCTTGGGATTCTTTGACCCACATCTCACAACAGGCTTTAATGTAAATTGTGTATTTCCCAAGATTAAAAAACTGGCTCTTTATCTCTGGCACCTTATATTATGCTTGTTGCTGGTTTGAAGGGATTGCTAACTTTAAATGCTTTCATTTCAGAGAGTATACTACTCAATGGGCCTCTTAGAAGGAATGCCTCAGGCCTGGCTGTAAGAATTTATACTTAATGTATCTCGGTCAGATGGCTCTACTGCAGTCTTAGCTCTGTTTTCCTACTAGAGCAGAAACTCTGCATAAAGGAAGACAAAGGAAGGAAATTTTTATGTGGTTGAGGCTTCTCAGATGACTGCCAAGGAATGTAAATCGGCTTCCTGTGGTCAGGACCAAACAGCTTCGTCCTCACTTTCCTATTGGAGAATGAGACTATAGACCTCTGCCTATGTTTCTCTAATTTCCACCCCTGTGATTGCTATTCCCACTGCTCCCTCCTGCTCCTTCCTGAGAACTCTGCTACTGGAAACCTCAGCTCGAGAGACAATGTCCTTGTGCAGCGAACATCTAGCCTCTGACCATGATCTTGAACTTCAGAAAAGTTAAGTGCGTGAGGCAAGTAAGGTGAAGGACACATTTGTTTAAGGACGATGTATGTGGTCATTCCCTTCACTGTTCTTTCTATGGGTTTGGAGTCTGATAGGAAGTTGGTGAAGCTTTCATCAAACCAAGCCTCTGGAGACCTGCATGCCTGACCACATTGTTTTGGACATTTGACAAATGCTTTTATGTTTCCTAAGCTGTTGGTTACTTTTGATGTGGAGTCATAATAAATGATTGTCTATGCCACACAGTGTTTCTATGCTGTTCTGTGGTAGAACTTTCTCATGTTGGAGAGTCAGGAGACATGTCTTATTTTTTAGTCTTTGGGAATTATGACTCTTGCAGCTGAATTTGTCTCTTCTTTGCCTTTTGTGGTTAAGTTCAGAGTCAAATTTATAACCTATTTCCAACACTTGGCTCTGTTTTTGTCATGGTGTGTCTCTAGGGCATGGATTTATGTAATAACCTTTCCAAAATGTACCCATAAATATACCCTACACACCTATTTGTCTCATATATTTATTTTTAGATTATTATAATACATGCATTCTGTTAGGCATTAAATAGTTTTCAGTTGAGGCAGGATAAAAATAATTGCTAAAGATTTTTATGGGCCTGTGTCAGAGATACAGAGAAGTGGCTGTGTGTGTGTGTGTTCACATGTACTAATTAAATTTGGTTATATGTTTAGAGCCCTGAAATGTTATAAAGTCTACCTAAAGTGTGGATCTAGGCAATGTGCTCAGCCACTGTCTTAGTTCGTAAGAATGCTCTACTTCACCCTGCAATGAAATGCTCATCTTCTACACTACTCTCTGTGTGTCCTTACAGAGTCCTGTCAAAGGAGGTCAAAAGTCAACAATACCAAAGAGACTCCAGACTGGGATCCCAGTGACCCAATGACACAGTTACATGACAGCCATAGAAATCTCAAAGGATTCCTGTATGAGCTCAGGATCACATTTATGGTAATCACTCACTCTACTACTGAACTACATCCTGAGTCCTATCAATCAATCAATCAATCAATCAATCAGATTAGCACCCTCTACTCACAAAAAATTTATTAGCATATTACTAATGAAAAATATTTGTCTATTTCCCTTATAGATAATTTCACTAATTAGATTTAGTTGCCATTAAAAGTTGTGTGTGCTATAGTACAAACAACAAAAGCTCCCCAAATCCAGAAAACAAAACAAAAACTTCTCCTCCCACGTTAGTATCCTTATTATCAGGTACAGTGGACCAGGTTTTCAGACAAAGTCTGTGGATGCCATCAGGAAGATTGAGTCAAGAGATACTGGTGATGCTTTCTGCAGCTTTGTCACTGATGTGGGAGACATCAGTGAGGCTGGACTTGGAAAACTGCGGTCACTGGATGGACAGCAGTGACCTTGAATATTCTAGAGATATTCAGGAGAGTGATCCTTCTGAAAGAGAAATTACATAGTTTCTTTCCATTTTCACTTGACTGTAACAGACCATTAAGAGAGCTAATGTATCTCCTGTAGGGAGATGTATAAATGTGTAATTTTAAATGTAGAAGGAAGACTACTTGGGAACAGAGGGAGACGAGGAGAAGACAAAAGAGGCCAAGGGAAATGTGGTGTGATACATGTACATGACATGCATGTATGAAATTGGAATAATATAATGCGTCATTCTGCATAATGAATACTTGCTGAAAAAGGGGAGTCCTACAAGGATAAAAGCAGGGAATCAAAAGCAAACCTACAGCAAGAATTACAAGTCCACAATGATTATTTTAGGGCTAGTGCGATGTTCAGTGGGTAACTTGCTTGCTGCCAAGACTGACAACTGAGATTGGTCTCCAGAATCTACATGGTGGAAGGAGAGGACCAGCTCCTGCAACAAATTGTTCTTTGACCTCTACATGTGCACGTGGCATGAGTATGCACATGCACACACACACATACACACACACGCACACACGCATGCAAACACACGCACACACATGTGCACACACATGCCCACACACATGTACACACATGCACGCATACGTGCACACACATGCACACGAGGAAATAAATGTATTTAAAGTTACAGAAAACTGTAATTATATTAGAAAAAAAGTTCCTGAAGCAGTTAAGAGATATAGACGATGTTCTGGCGAGTTTCTGCCAACCTGACCCAAGCTAGAATCTTCTGAGAGGGGAGTTGTCAGTTGAGACAATGCCCAGAAGATCAGGTTTTAAGTAGACAAGCCTTAGGGAAAAATTACTCTGACTTTTCATACCATGCATCATCTCATATCTAATGGGTTCAGAGAGTATCCTGTTCTTTCTTTCTCTCTTTCTTCTTTCCTTCCTTCCTTCCTTCCTTCCTTCCTTCCTTCCTTCCTTCCTTC
>JABTXL010001700.1:3150036-3162376 GCA_025134845.1 Neodon shergylaensis
CTTCCTTCCTTCCTTCCTTCCTTCCTTCCTTCCTTCCTTCCTTCCTTTCCTTCCTTTCTTTCTTTGAAACTTCTAGAACCTAAGCATTTTCTGTCCTTCCCAATGAGAGACCTTCTTCTCGACAATTTCTGCTGCATGAAGTCCAGTGATATCACTTAGAAGTAATTCAAACCACTGGGTATGCCAGTTTTTGTACCAAGGCTCTTCAAATCAGTGACAAAGGCACTTATTATTATACTTTCAAGTTTTTCACTAACAAATCATAAATAATATAAATTTGTATATTTCTAAAGATGCTGAAGAAAATATTGCTTTCTAAAGGGGGATATAATTGTTATCTAATTTAACAAATTATTAAAATTCTTAATTTGAATTCAGTGTCTTTCTTGTTTCATAAGACTTTTTTTTTTTTTACCAAGGAATAATATGTCATTTTTAAACTAAATCTCATGCAAATTTGAACACAATGCTAATCACAAGGCAGTGAATGCGGCAAACAAAGGTGCTATTGGAAGTCGATTAGTGATGAGCGTGGAGTTTGGCATGGGTTAGAGCTCCGAACTGTGAGGTCGTAGTCACCTTGGCAACCACTTTGAACCTCTGTTTTGTCAACTACAAAACAAGGGGCGGCTCTGAGACATGCCCGTGAGCAGTCTTCACTCGGTCATTTCACGAGCAGTCACGTGTGCCCCCTCACGCCAGGAGTTTAAGGATGACGGGCCAGGTGCTGCTTTAGGTGGCAAGGATTGACCGCTACAGGGCCCTCCACTGTTTTCCAGAGCTGCCTCAGAATCCACAAAAGGAACATGCAATTCAGCAACCAATTAATAACCATGAAAAAACAAACAGTATAGTAAATAATGAATACTGTAGGCTGTTCCCGAAACAGTACGTTATAATGCATCTGTTACTAAAGTGTTTAACAGAATCATGAGCTGCAGAAACAGGAGAGTTCTACCTATTGCTCTCTTAACCAAATGTAAAACCCTTGAAAGTTTTCGGTATTTCTACCTTATTGCTTATTTTGAAATTTGTTTTTGGTTTTGGTATTCATGTGTACATGTATGCAGGCCCTTGTGTGTACGGGTGCTCACAGAGGCCAATAGAGGACGTCGGTTTCCTTGAAGTTTGAGTTATAGTAAATTGTGATCAGACTTATGTGGGTTCTGAGAAACAAGCTAGGGTCCTCTGGAAGAGTAGCAGGTGCTCTTAACTTCTCAGCCATTTGTTTTTTTAAGAACAAATGCCCACAATTTTCTTTTGAAAAACTATGTAGCAATGCACCGAACTACCTTAAGTATAAATATATACTTAAATGTTTACTTATATACAAATGTGTGTGTGTGTGTTTGATGCCTGGAGGAGTCAATGTCAGATATTGTTCTGTTATTTAATTAGAATGAAATAAATCAAGTTAAGTTCATTCTAGATGTGTCATTTTAAGATATTTATACCTTGTAAAACAGTATGAACCTGGGCTGGGGATGTGGCTCAGGGTGTAAACTGCTTGCAGCAGAAGGACATGGACATTAGTTAAGATCCCTAAGGCCCTCGTACAGGTTGGGTATGGTGCATACATTTGTAATCCCCGCTTTGGAAAATGGCAGAGAGGTGGAGCTCTGTGGTTCCCTGAGCATCAGTCTAGAAAATCAATGAGTTCCAAGTTCAGTGCGAGACCCTGTGATCAAAAGTAAGGGGAAGAGCAAGGGAGAAGGATGCTTAGCTTCAACCTCTGGGTCAGCGTGCACACACATGGGAGTCTGTGCCTGCACACACAACTTACACAGTCACACAGCACAGCATCAACATCTGTCCTCAGTGTGCACACACAACTTACACAATCACATAGCACAGCATCAACATCTGTCCTCAGTGTGCACACACATGGGAATGTGCGCCTGCATACACAACTTACACAGTCACACAGCACAACATCAACCTCTGGGTCAGCGTGCACACACATAGGGAAACGTGCACCTGCATAAACCACTTACACAGTCACACAGCACAACATCAACCTCTGGGTCAGTGTGCACACGCATGGGAATGTGTCCTGCCTACACAACACATATACTGACACGCACGCACACACACACACACCTCAGCATGCACACACACCTCAACATGTATACCCATGGGAAAGTGTACCTGCATACACTACACATACACAGATACACAAACAATAATAAAAATGTGAAGTGGATATAGTGTGAGATTCGGATCAATTGTTTCATACACCAGATGCAAGGGAATTCTGTAGACATTATCATTTCTTTAATTCTGAGTATTGAGCAGCTCAGACACAGAATGAGGTGTTGGCTTAGCTTGCCAACGACAGTACATATTTGCAGTTGACTAAATCTGTTGACACAGGTGTTTGACGTGTCTTAAACATACACCATGCATTAAACAGTCAATTTGTTACTTTTTCCCTGTGGCAATTTTGTAAGAAAGATTCAACAGTGCCACTTCCCATTGTTAATTTCAATCTATGATAATGATATTTGTGGACTGGCATGGCTCCGTGGGTAAGGGTGCTTGCTGTCAAGCCTGATGCCCTGGGTTTTCTTTCCAGTACCCACATGGTGAAAGGAGGGACCTGAATGCTGTGATTTGTCCTCTGACCTCCAGGTGCCTGTTGTGGCACCTGTGTACCCTCCATCTGACAGATATAAATAAAATAAATATAAAGGTTTAAAAGATCACAGATAATGGGCAATGTAGCCCACACCTTTAATCCCAGCACTCAGAAAGCAGAGACAGGAAGATCTCTGTGAGTTTGAAGCCAGCCTGGTCTACTGAGTGAGTTCTAGGATAGCCAGAGCTACAAAGAAAAACCCTGTTTCAAAAAGCCAAAAAAAAAAAAAATCATAGAAAGCTTATATTCTAGTCATCTAAATCATTCTACTCAAAGGGACTTGCCCATCTATAGCAATGGGATGCCAGTGTTCTACATTGCTGTGCTGCCTTTTGATGGGCAACTTTCAGTGATGTTACAGGAACGGCTGCTTAACTTGCTTCTTTTCCTTGAAATACTGGGTATGGTATAGTAATTTCCCCATGAAACTGTATAATTTTTAATCTCTCTCTCTCCTTCTCTCTCTCTCTCTCTCTCTCTCTCTCTCTCTCTCTCTCTCTCTCTCTCGTGTGTGTGTATTGTTCCTCTAAAGTTGGATTTTCCTTACGTGGGTAGCATTTTACACCCCCCCCCACTTTCCTGTTTGTTTCTTTCCCTCTGTCTTTAACAGGACCATTTGAAAGAGTAAAAAGAGTAGTTTTGTTTAAGACCTTGAAAGAGCATTTTTTTTAGGCTTTTGCAGACGTACGCTTATCATACATAATTAACTTGTATCAGAAAAGTGCCCTGACAAGATAAAGGTGGAGCCTCTATCACAGAGGTTTCTCTCCTCCTCCCATTGCTTGCGTGTGAACTAGATAGTATGCCTGCAGCATGCACTGAGCTTCAACAGAAACCACTCTGGTCAGAGATCTCGAGAGGAGAAGAATGTTAAGGCTGAGTTTTCCTCTAACCTTGGAAGTCACGCGTTTGCGTTGACAGCGTGTAGAAAGAAATGCTCTGCTATTGTGTGAGTTTGTGTTTCCCAAATGCAGCTGCTTCAAACCACCTTAAGATACAGGCATACATAATCAAAGCAATCAGTATTCGCTGTTGAAACAAAGGATAGCAAAGTCATCTCACAAGAAAAAAAATGTACTGCTGTAAACAAAATGTTTCGCTTATTTTAAGATTTAAATTATAAAGCAATTCAAGAGGCTGCCAGTCAACTTAAATGACCTTGTTTTAACTAGGTAAGTCCATAGTGCTTAGATCCCCGCTGAGCAGTCACTTAATGGAACTGGTGTCCTCCGAAGAGGATGCTTGGATTTAGATCAATTGCTAATTTAAAGGAATGAGAGTATACTACATCACTACCTACTTCAGCATCAAATTAATCATTCCTAAATTTCAATGAGGTACCATGGTAGATGAAAGGGAAGGAAGATAGATAAGCAAAAATTAGACATGAAAAACAAAATCTTGATGCACCTAAAATGAAAGATATGCCTTTGGCATATCTTACGTGTGTTTGGAACACTTTGAGTGGTAAATCAACACTGAAATTCAGCTGGCATTTCTTTTTATATCTTAATTATCCAGACTTACAGGTATTGTCATTCAGAGACAGGACAGAGCTAGAAGGAACAAAGTGAGGATCTTGCCCAGTGACCCACAAATGGGAAAAAGGATTTCAGAGAGGCCTTGGGAATTCTGAGCAAATGGGACCAACTGTGACCCTAGGCAGGCACACCTCCTTGAGATTTGGGACTCGTATGCACAGCAAGGCTTCGGTATCTGAGATAAAGAACTCATCTACATCTCATTGACTTGAGGAAAGAATATGGGATAAAGAAGATGATAAGTCTAAGACAAAGTGACCTGTATTTTCCCTTAACTGACATAGTAATTTACAGTACAGCATTCAGCTTAACACAGAAACCTCCATTTCTCATTAAGTTTTATTGATTTTTTTTCCAAATTCAAATCATGGCTGTAATCCTGGAAAATGTCTCAATAATAACCGTTATGACTGTGAAATAAGGCTCACCTATTATCAGCTAAACCATAATTTTGTTATTAAAACTTCAAGTCACATTGAGGGTTCACACTGTAACTAATGTTTTCACTCTTTTAAGCCCCTGTGCTCGTGCATGGGTTAAGTTACCATATAAAGTGTCTCTCTGAATATGAAACACATATTTTAACCTCTTACTGATGTATCCCATTGTAATCCCTTCATTTTCTAGTTCCCTCCACTCTCCATTTGTTCAATTATCTGTGATGTGGGGGATTCCCCTCTGTATGCTGTGAATACCATTGGTTAATAAAGAACTGCTATGGACCTATAGCATGGCAAAACTTAGCTGGACTGGAAAACTAAACTGAATGCTGGGAGAAAGTAGGCGGAGTCAGGAAGAAGCCATGGAGCCCCGCTGAAGATAGACTCCAGAACTTCTCCTGGTAAGCTACAGCCTCGTGGTAATACACAAATGAATAGAAATGGGTTAATTAATATGTAAGAGTTAGCCAATAAGAAGCTAGAGGTAATGGGCCCATCAGTGATTTAATCAATACAGTGTCTGTATGAGTATTTCAGGGCTGAGCAGCTGGGAAACAACAAGCGGTCTCCCTGCAATGTATCTGTAAAAAAAAATCTTAAAAAAAACAAAGCATACAGTCCTTTACAAATGAAGCTCCTTTTTTTTAAAAAAAATTTTTTTAAATTTCCTAAAATGCGCTGTCATTAAGTGTACACCCAGGTCTTTATGTGCCAGGGCTAATTGCTTCAACATCCAGAACCTGGTCAAAGACCACACAGACTTTAAACATTTCATCATTTTTTTTTTGAAAATACTTATCCATCCTGGTAGTTATTCCTCAACATAACATTAAAAGGAATGGTCCCTTTGGTTGCATGTGAATTGGTGACATTTGTAGGTTGTCATTACCTGGAGAAAGAGGGAACCAGCAGCTCAACATGAATGAAGGTAAGTGACCTTTAAAACCACCTTTTCAGAGGGAAGCTATTTGCCTGGTGTGTGTGTGTGTGTGTGTGTGTGTGTGTATCTGAAATAGAAACATGATAAAAATGTAACTTGTTACTAAGTCTCGAAAGTTAAAAAACTAAGCTAGCCATTTTCTCTTACACATCCCTTAAGGACAAGAATTCTATAAATTAGTAGTTAAGTAAATTATATTTATAATTTCTTACAACAAAGAGAGAATTAAAAAAAAATAAGTCTGAGTAACATCAAACATCTGACGTATGTTTTAGGATTTTGTCGTTGTCATTTGTTGGGGATCAGTCCCGGAGCCTTGAGCACACTAGGCAAATGCTTACCCATCACCCCATATCCCTGGTCCACTGTCCACCAAGCAATCTTGGAAGCAGGGTTGAAATACAAAGATATATAAAATTCATTTCTTTTGTAGGGCATTTTAGCTTATGAGAAGTGATAGAATCCAGAATATAGGAATAATCAGCACACTGTAAGTGTGAAGGCTGGTGGGAATGAGACGGTTCTACTGGCTGACTACTCTTGTCCCAGCTCCTCACTATTGCTCATGTGTCTGCTAAAACCTGATCAATGTGAATTTCAAGACAAGCCATGGCTTCCTTTGAATTCAGACAGCTGTTGAGAACAAGCATGGTCTTCTGAGGTTGGAAAGAGCTAGAAGAGTAAAGTTGGGGTACCCATGACTCCTCTGTAGTCTATTTGATGTCCTTAAGACATCAAAATGGGGTTTTATGGGTCTTGAGCAAGGCTCAGTATCTAGCCAGTGGTTTTTCAAATCTCCGTGGAGACTCCTGCACATCTGTATCTTGTTAGTGTGGCTTTTTGACATGCTGTTAAGCCCTGGAAGCACCTAAAACTGCTTGTCAATTCTAAAACTGCTTGTCCAATTCCTAGATTGATGATGTCATCTGTTTCTATAAAAAGCTTGCAAAGAAAGTCTGAGAATTCAAATCTTCAGCTTTAGCGATCAGGAAAACCGAGTGCTCTTAGATTACGTATGAATAATGATCTGAATAAAAGGGTGAAATGTTTTATCCTCTATTCCACAGTCAAAATCCTTTTGTTCATTATGAGAAAAATAATGTTCTATATTACAAAAAATTCACATAAGAAACTTACAAGTCCCTAGATAATGTAAATATGACTTCATCTCCATGTCTCAATGGCCTTATAAAAATTGATGTATAACTACATACTATACAACTTATATTTTGAAGGTATACAGTTCAGTGATTTTTAGTATATTATAAACTTGGGTAACCATTTCCCATCATTACAGAATATTTTCATTGTTCCTAATGAAATCCCATGATTTTTTCCTTTTCTCCTCCACCTCAATCGTCTTTCTTTGAGGCGACCACAACTGCCTTCTGTTTCTATGACTTCCCTGGTTCTCCCATCTTCCTTTACAAAAACCCTGCACATGTGTGTATATGTGTGACTTTGACTTCGAAAAATGATTTTAAAATTCATTTATATTTCAGAATGTTTTAGTTCTTCATTTACTTTTTAATTGTCAAGTGATATTCATAACTTCACTGACAAACCACAGTGGAGATATGTGTTATTTTCACTCATGAGCTACTTTAAACAATGCTGCAATTAAAAGTTTTGTATAAATTTTTATGTAGACATGTTTTTACTTAACTTAGGTTAACATAAAAAATGCAATTCCTGAATGGATGTCTATATATTTAGCTTTTTAAGCAGTTGTGAAATTGTTTTTCAGAATGTCTATACCAACAAGTTTTTACCAACTTAATCATGTGGCTCCAGTTTTTCCAAGTTATTGCAACACTTACTCTCTAATCCCCGTTTAAATCTATAATTAGAGAGACCCATCAACCGCTAGCAGATCCTGGTTATGGCCGTACCCTCTGATCCTTCCTACCATTCAAGCTAGAAAGCTGATTGGCTTGAGATTGTGTGGGTCTTATATACTCAACCATAGCTGGTGTGAGTTCATGAGCATAACTGTCCTGTCATTTCCGGAAGATGCCACTCGACAGAAATTCTTCCCAACATCTTGTTTTTATAATCACTCTGTCTGCTCTTTTGATATGTTTCCTGAACCTTGAAGGTAGGAAGTATGATATAGGTCTTTGTCTGGGTGTGAATATTCCTCTGTATACTCTCTGCACTTTGATCATCTCTCTTTCTGTCTCTGTCCCCCCCACCCCCCCAGAATCTGCTGCTTCTCTAAAGAGCAGTTTCTATAGGTAATCCCTGTTCAGCTCACATTTAAAGACTGGAAGGTAAAATCCACACTTGAGAGAAAACAAATAACATTTGTCTTTCAGGATCTGATTTACCTCATTCAGTATAATTATCTTCCTAGTTCCACCCATTCACAAACAAATTTCATAATTTCACTTTTCTTTAGCATTAAATAAAACTCCACTGTGCAGAGGTACTACCTTCTCTGTTCCCACTCATCAGCTGATACACATCCAGGCTGTCTCCATTTTCAAGTTATTGTGAACACGGCAGCAATGAATGGAGTAGCATCTTTGTAGTAGAATAACACAGTCCTTTGGTGTGTACCCAGGAGTTTGTATAGGTATAACCAGTTCATTTCTAGGTCATTATTTCCATAGTGGTAATACCAGTTAGCACCTGTACTAACAGTTTACACCTTATTCTTTTGAGACAGGTTTTTTTCACTGAACTCGAAGCATTCACTTAGGCTAAACTCCCATCTGTCGCCATTGCACTGGAATCCTAGGTAGGTACCACCATGGCTGGTGTTACACAGGAGACAGAGATCTGAATGCAGTTCCTCTGCTTAAGCAACAAGTACTTATTCATGTCCGGAGTTCTGCGAAGTGTTATCTACTTGTGGTTTTTTCAATTATTATTAAATTTGGGATTAAGTTTCATTAAAATTAATTAAAATTTATCATAGGCTTTCAAAACAGTGATAAATTAGCAACTGATGTAGTACCAAGAACTCTGAATGATTTGGTTTAAGCAGCCTGTGAAACCAGAAGTTTCAGGAGCTGTTATCTTATTATACAAATTAATATCAAAGAATTGAGTCTGAAGGGAAATGTTGTGTTGCAATACTCAGAGAAACCAGGAACTTCACACACCTATGACAAACTGATGAGATTGCCAAAGATGCTTTAGAATCCTGTTTAACAAAGAGGATGGAAAGATGGTAGGACATAATGTTTATTGCCCCATAAATAAAAGTTTAGCTTAGTTTGGGTCCTTAGTAAAGAAAAGATAGATATAGCAAGAGGTAGTGCTGGGAATTGGGACTGAGACAGATGCACCATGGAAACAGGAAAGCCCCAGAGCTCACTGGCTAGCCTGTGTAGCCAATAAATGAGCACTGTGTTCAGAGAAACTCTGACTCAAAAGATAGATAATAACATGTGACCTCAATCTCATGTCTCCACACATGCCCACAGCCACATACACATAGATACACTGATGGAGGAAGGTCATTGGTTAATAAAGAAACTGCTTGGCCCAGATAAGTTAGAACATAGGTGGGTGGAATAGACAGAACAGAATGCTGGGAGGAAGAGGAAGTGAGGTAAGACACCTCAGACAGACGCCATGCTTCTGCTCTCTGGGGCAGATGCAATGGAGCCAGCCGCCAGGTCAGACATGCTGAATCTTTCCCGGTAAGACCGGTGCTACACAGATTATTAGAGATGGGTTGATCGGGATATGAGAATTAGCCAGTAAGGGCTAGAGCTAATGGGCCAAGCAGTGTTTAAAAGAATACAGTTTGTGTGTTGTTATTTTGGGGCATAGGCTAGTCAGGTGGCCGGGAGCCAGGTGGCAGGAATGCAGCCCGCAGCTCCCTTCAACAATACACATACATACAGAGACGTGAAATAGCTGCCTGCAGGAAGGCGCAAAACATCTTTCCAATGGCAGAGGATGGGGCTGTGATGGAACTTCTTTTCTAAGTTGGTGAGTCTTGCTAGGACTGAAAACAGACTTCTCATTCTCCCTCTTGCTCTCCTCCTCCTCTTCCTCCTCCTTCATCACCCCCTCATACTTCTCCCACTCATTTTGTTTTCACCAGTTTTTATTGATAGCTTCATTTTTAATTAAAATTTGAATGCAATACATTCTGAACATGCTTCTTCCTTTTTCAACTCCTCCCGGTCTTCCCCGCCTACATAACCACTGACATTTATGTCTTCTATTTGTCTTTCTTTCTCTCTCTTTCAAAAAATCTCTATAGAATCACAAATCTAAAATCAAAATGGATGAGCAAAAGACCAATAAGAAAAAGAGTCAAAGTAAAACTAAAAGTACACACACACATACACACACAAACACACATACACACACACACACTCAACAGAAATCACCTGATGGAGTTTGATTTATGTTGGCCAACTACTCCTCAGCATGGGCCTCTGTCCTAGAGTAGAATTAAGATAGCCAGTTACACTCTATTGGAGATGACTGATTTTCCCTTTGCCACTGAGAATCAATTTCAGATAGCTTCTTGATTAAGAACGGAAGCCTGTGTTCAATTTACCCTTACAGTGCTGAGACCTCATCTGGTTTGTGAAGGACTTTATTTATTTATTTATTTATTAAAGATTTCTGTCTCTTCCCCGCCACTGCCTCCCATATCCCTCCCCCTCCCCCAAACAACTCCCCCTCCCTCATCAGCCCGAAGAGCAGTCAAGGTTCCCTGCCCTGTGGGAAGTCCAAGGACCTCCCACCTCCATCCAGGTCTAGTAAGGTGAGCATCCACACTGCCTAGGCTCCCACAAAGCCAGTATGTGCAGTGGGATCAAAAACCAGTGCCATTGTTCTTGACTTCTCAGCAGTCTTCATTGTCCGCTATGTTCAGCGAGTCCAGTTTTATCCCAGGCTTTTTCAGACCCAGGCCAGCTGGCCTTGGTGAGTTCCCGAAAGAACATCCCCATTGTCTCAGTGTGTGGGTGCACCCCTCGGGGTCCTGAGTTCCTTGCTCGTGCTCTCCTTTTGTTCCTGATTTGGACCTTGGGGTTGTAGTTCGGTGCTCCAATGTGGAACTCTGTCTCTGTCTCCTTTCATCGCCTGATGAAGGTTAATATTCAGGAGGATGCCTATATGTTTTTTTTTGGGTTCACCTTCCTATTTAGCTTCTCTAGGATCACGAATTATAGGCTCAATATCCTTTATTTATGGCTAGAAACCAAATATGAGTGAGTACATTCCAAGTTCCTTTTTTTGGGTCTGGCTTACCTCACTTAGGATAGTGTTTTCTATTTCTGTCCATTTGCATGCAAAATTCAAGAAGTCATTGTTTTTTACTGCTGAGTAGTACTCTAATATGTATATATTCCATACTTTCTTCATCCATTCTTCCATTGAAGGGCATCTAGGTTGTTTCCAGGTTCTGGCTATTACAAACAATGCTGCTATGAACATAGTTGAGCATATACTTTTGTTGTATGATACAACACTAGACTCTGTGATTTCATAAGTACATCAGTCTGCTGTGGAAGGAGCTACTTCCTTGGGGTCACCCATTACCTCTGGTTCTTAAAATCTCTCTGCCCCCTCTTTCCCATAGATTCCCAACTGGGAGGGGTTTAGTGGAGACTTCCTATTTAGAACTGAATCCTGAGAAGTGCTCTACTCTCTGCATATTGTTCAATTGTGTGTCTCTGCATTAGCTCCAACCTACAGCAAGAAGAAACTTCTTTCACAAGAATTTGAGGGAGGCACTGAAATATGGGTTTTGGAATATGTCATTAGGAGCAATCTTTTATTCTGCTCCATTAGCAGAAAATAGTAGTAGGTTTCCCACCAGGCCATGACCTATCTAGTCTCAGATTTTTGGCCACTTTAGCTGTGTCAGATATGAGTCCCATGTCTGGAGTGGAACTCCGCTCTGTGTTGTCTTGAATCCAAACATAAAGTCATTGATTACTTCCGTAACATTTGTGCCATTGTTACACCAGTATGTCTTGTCGATAGGATGTTTTTGTAGCTCACAGGGTTTGTAGCTGGGCGATTTCAATGATTCCTTCTTTCACTGGTAGATCACAGAGAATCGTCCAGCAATGTGAGTTCTAGTCAGAAGTGGAGAGGCTTCTAACTGAGATCCAGCTTGCCCCTCTGCAGTCTGTGTTTTCTTCAGTAATAGGGCCTAATCATCAGTTTGTGTAGAGCAACAGCTAGCCTTGGCACCATCCTGACACTTGGGAGGTTGCACAGGACTTTTTTGGCCAGTGATTTAAGAAGATGTAACCCATTCCTGGCACTGGAGGTTCTACTTGGTAGCATAGGATGTCTGGACGGGTCCTTCTTGCTATTTCATTTATATTTCCTTTATGTATGTACATATTTTGGGAAACATCTACAGTTCTGCAATACTAGGCATCTACGTGGTTTTTCAGAAGGCCTTTAGTGTCAGTGTCCCCTCTCCATATTTTCTCCTTTACCCTTCTCTGCCTTTCTCCTCTCTATTTAGCAATCCTCTTCTAGTTTCTCTTTATCTCTCCATAGCACTATGCTCTATTTCTCTTTCTTTGCGAGATCCTCTCCTCTCCACTGGTCCCTTACTAGGTATATACCATCTGTGGTTATGCTGACAGTACACACTTAACAAATGCTTAAATGCTTACGTTCACATATAAAAGAAAACAATATTTTTCTTTTGTGGTCTGGGTTACTTCATTCAGAATGATTTCTCTCTTGTCCCATCACCTGACCTGGGATTTCCTATTTCTTTTTCTTTCTTTCTTTCTTTCTTTCTTTCTTTCTTTCTTTCTTTCTTTCTTTCTTTCTTTCT
>JABTXL010001700.1:3162386-3193428 GCA_025134845.1 Neodon shergylaensis
TCTTTCTTTCTTTCTTTCTTTCTTTCTTTCTTTCTTTCTTTCTTTCTGTTTTCTCTCTCTCTCTCTTTTTTTTAAGACAGGGTTTCTCTGTGTAACAATCCTAGCTGTCCTGGAACTAGCTCCTGTAGACTAGGTTGGGCATGAACTCACAGAGATCTGCCTGCTTTGCCTCCCAAGTGCTGGGATTAAAGGAGTGTGCCACCACTGCCTGACTAGATTTAATATTTCTTAACACCTGAATAGTATTCCATTGTGTAAATGTACCACATTTTCATGGTACATTCATCAGTATATGGACATCTAGGGTGTTTCCAATTTCTAGCTATTATGATCTGAACAGCAATAAATATGGATGAGCAAATATCTCTGTAATAGGATGCAGAGTGTTACGGATGTAGGTATCAGATTGGTATAGTTGTATTTTAAGGTAGATTAATTTTCAGTTGCCTGAGGAAATGCCATGCTGATTTCCATAGTGACTGTACCAGTTTGCACCCCACCCACGATGGCTAATTGTTCCCCATTTCCCAACCTTTTTACCAGCACATCTGTTTTTCTTTTTTTAAATTCATCTTGGTCATTTTGACTGTGTTAAGAGAAAAATCAAAGTCGTTTTTCTATTATCTATCAATCAATCAATCAATCAATCATCTATCTATTATTTATCTATCATCTCTCTCTCTCTTTCTCTCTCTCTCTCTCTCTCTCTCTCTTTACTGGTTTTCGAGACAGAGTTCCTCTGTGTACCTTTGGAGCCTGCCCTGGAACTCACTCTGTAGACCAGGCTGGCCTCAAACTCCATCTGCCTCTGTCTCCCAAGTGCTGGGATTAAAGGTGTGGGTGCCACCAAGGCCAGGATCAAAATAGTTTTAATTTGCATTTCTCGGATATCTAACAATGTTGAACATTTCTTTAATTTTATCAGTCATTTGTTTTATCTTTTGAGAACTCCCTGATTAGTTCTGTACCTCAATTTTAGTTAGGCTGTTTTCTTGATACTCACTTTTTAAATCTCTTTACATATTTTAGATAGTAGCCATTTGTTAGATGTATAATTGGTAACTGTATTTTCCCTGATTGTTGCCTGACACTTTTCTGAAATAATGGAGTCTGTTGCCATAAGGGAAATTTTCAGCATCATGAGGTTCCAATTATTATTTGTTAATCTTCGTGCCTATGCTATTTATGTTCTATTCAGAAAGACTTTTCTGTGCCATTGAATTCAAGGCCATTTCTTGCTTTCTCTTCTATTAGATTCAGAATATCTGGTCTTATGTTCAGATCCTTGATATATTTGAAGTTGAATTGAGTACAGGATGATAGATATGGATTTATTTTCTTTCTTTTGCATGCATTCAGTTTGACTAGCACCATCTGTTGATGATGCTATCTCCTCCCCGGTATTTATTTTTTGCTTTTTTGTATTAAAAAAAGAATCAGGTATCTGGAAGTGTGTAGAATTATGTCTGGATCTTTAATTTGATTGAATTGGTCATCAGAAACAGATTGCTTCTCACAGGGACAGTAGTAAAGTAGAGAGGAAACAGTGATAGGAAGGTATTGTGGACAGAGAACACAGACTTCTTTCAAATGAACATGATAATCAAAACTGATCTTTAAGATTCTTGACTCTATAAACTTAGGGAAGTGAAGACATCTATCAAAATGGAAAAGTTAATTCTTTACTGCTCAAGAAAAGGGGGATTTGATTCCATTCATCACAATTAAGAAAACACAAAGTAGTTTGATATTTTTTTTGATGAGTGTTTGGGAATAAAATTTGTATGAAATAGAATTTGAAATGAAGGTTCCTGCATCAGAAGGCAAGCATTCCCTGTACAGGACATAGGGGAATATCACACAGTCAGCATTCCCTTGGTTTAGACCACTTTCCTCTGAGGTTTCCATATGATTACCAGAGCAGTGCTTTTGTAGAAGTTTCCAGAAGCTGGAAGATTCCCTTGATGTGCAAAGATCACCTGTCCCAGACAGAAGGATCCTGTCTTCTTTCTTATACACACACGGATGCACTTAAGGCCATGCTGGAACACTGTGGAGTGAACCACACATTTCAAGCTAACATTTCCTCAAATGGCCTATGGTATTCAAGCTTTTGTGGGATATTTTGTTATGTTAAGAATTCCTTAAGAGGCATCTACGCGCCTATACTATTTATGGAAATTATTTCCTATAGCCAGAATACAGATATTTGTCCGAGCCATAGAGAGGGCAGTATAATTGCCTTTTCCCAGAGAGAATCTGGCGCTGGTTAGCTCCATTCCTGCTGTAATAGACGTGCCGCCACCGCAGCAGGGCCTAACATTCTAATTTACCATTTTTACCGTCGCCTTTGTTCAAAATAAGACATTACTACAAATGGCAAGTTAGCAAGCAGTGTGTATTGATGCAAAATTTTCTTTTTTCTTTGTCTACCATATCAGCAAAAGCAAGCACATTTTTTTTTTAAATTTCAATTTTTCTTTCATTGATTCCTTGTAGCTTTCACAGTATGCATCGCCCTAGCCTCTCACATCCTCCCTCTGTCCTTGCACCTCTGTCTCCAAACAAAACCAAATTTAAAAGCAAAACCCAAAAGGAAACAAAGCAAAAAAATAAAACAAGAAGCAACAGCTTCAGTAGAAGGAGGAGGAGGAGAAGGGGCCAGAGGAGGAATATAAGGAGGAAGCGGGGGAGAAGAAGAATCTTGTGGAAACCGTACTGTGGCCCATTGAGACACAGTTTTTCCTTAAGTCCATTCATCTTCACTTGCAAGTGTTCATGAGTCTGAGTCTGGCTTGAGGCTTCTTGTTATCAAAAGTGAGATAAACTTCTAGTATGATGCAGGTGACCCTTTACGCAAAGTCAACCCCACCTTCTTGAGTCAACAACAACAACAACAACAACAACAACAATCATCAGCTGCAGTACATGGAGGTCAGCGTTTGTCTAAAGTTGTCCGATAAGTTGTTGGAAAAGTTGAGAACTGAATGGGGCTCCATAACTCTTAATTTGTGAATTTGTGTTTTCCTAGTATAAGTGGTAGCATTCTGCTAGAGATCTTTAACACTATCCCTTTAAGAGTTTTCATCTCTTTGTGGCACGATTGAGCAACCTTTGGATATATACATGTGCACACATGTGCTCAACTATGTTCGTAGCAGCATTGTTTGTCATAGCCAGAACCTGGACACAACCTAAACGCCCTCAACCGAAGAATGGATAAGGAAAATGTGGTACATTTTCACAATGGAATACTACAGAGCAGCAAAAATTAACATCTTGAATTTTGCAGGAAAATGGATGAAGCTAAAAATCATTATTTTGAGTGAGGTTACCCTGACACAGAAAGACAATTATCACATGTACTCACTCATAAGTGGTTTTTAAATATAAAGCAAAGAAAACCAGCCTACAAACCACAATCCCAGAGAATTTAGACAACAATGAGGACACTAAGAGAGACATACATGGATCTAATCTACATGGGAAGTAGAAAGTAGAAAAAGACAAGATCTCCTGAGTAAATTGGGAGCATGGGGACCTTGAGAGGGTTGAAGGGGAGGGGAGAAATAGGGAGGGGAACAGAGAAAAATGTAGAACTCAATAAAAATAATAAAAAATGATAAAACCGCAGCACTTTCTACCAAAATTTTTTTCATCTCAATGTTTAAAGAAAGTTTGAAACATTACAAAGAAATAATCTCTACAGTAAAACCAGATTAAGACCTGTTTCTCAGAGTCTACGTTTTTCTTTAAAATTGACTTTGAGTTATTATAGTCTAATGATATCAAATCATTAAGCAGACAAGTCTGAATAAGTAGAGACCTATTTACAGCTTCTTATGTAAATGGTACCAGCGTGGAGCTCTCCCATCTTAGAGATGACCTCATTTATTTGAGAGTGGTATTTGCTGGCCAGTGGAATTATTTCCATGTAAATTAATAAATAGAGTTATACTACAGATGTATCAACAGAAGACTTTTGCTATTCTCTGGACTCCTAGTGCCAAAGTCCAGATATAAACCTCACAATGTGTACACTGGCAGTCCCCCTACCTTCAGTAATTGAAGGTGCCAATTCCTTCCAGAGAGCATCTTGGGATGCAGCATTTCTAGTTTGTCACAAGTTCTACATGTTTTCTTAAAATTATACTCTGATCCCCTTCCTTTGTGTTTAACCAGGAACCTAGGATTTATGCTTACATACATAATAACACTGGAAAAATCTTACTGAGCCGAACTGTAATTTATCATAGACCTTCCTATCCATAAATTTATTTTATTTTTGAAATCAATCAGATGAGGTGGAAATTGTTACTTTTCTGTTATTATAGCTGAGGTCTCATCAATTAAGCTATAAGCTCTATAGCAGTGTCAGTGTGTGGCTCAACTTGTAATTCAAAAGTCCCTGTAAAAATATCCCAGTAGGTTGAGCCCCTTAGGAGTTAAGAAAACACAACTTATGAATTACCCCTATCTGTAAACACCATTTTCATAATTTTCTACTCTGTCCTAATTTAAGTTATTTTCTGGCATATACATCCAGTACTTCTGTTTGCTTTGATTACATTCATTTTTCCTTAGTGATTTTTTTTTAAGTTTCCTTGGGTCAATTTGGTAGACTTCTTTACAGATATAAGAACTTTTCAATTTTCATTTTAAAATAAAACCCAACAACCCAAATCACTGTCATTACAGTGACTGCAGTAGCAAACATAGCTGGAGACATAGCCTCGTATTCTTTGGGATATTCGTAAGGTAATTCATTTCTACTAAAAATGGTCTAACCATAATGAAGTATTTTTAACCCCCAACAAGCAGAAACACTCAATGAAGATAAAATACTTGCTCTATAATAATTAAATAAATCTTAAGCTTTGCTAGCATGCTATATAATCTTTTAAATTAAAATTTGTATTTAACTTTAATTTTGTCAATGGAATCAAATTACAAAAGAGATTTCAACAGTGGCTGAGCTTTACACGTTCAGGAATGTCTGCCTTTTAATTTCTTCACTGCTTCCATATTTCTGTCTGTGAAGTGGGCAGTGTGTTTCATTCAGGGAGGGTTTCACTAGTGATCTAGCTGCAAGCATCTGGACAAAAGTAAAACTTCTTAGGCAAGTTCCAATAAAAAATATCCGACTTAAGGTTTTAGTCTTTATTTGCCTGTGTGGAGGTTTTAGGAAATAGCTTACCTGCAGAGCAACTCGGGCTTCCTTGACGGTGCCCGTTGACTCTCCTCAAGCATCTCTGTAGCATTCTGTTCACATCAGTGCTCAGAAAGCTTGACCTCTGAGCTATAAATGGTTAACACTCACTTCAGAAACTCGCTGAAATAGCATCTATGTCAGGTGTAGTCAATCAGATGGTCATGTCTGACTTTAGCTCTACAGCCCTGCTTAGTTGCTATCTTAAAGGTTTTTTTTTTTTTTGGTTTTTTGAGACAGGGTTTCTCTGTGGTTTTGGAGCCTGTCCTGGAACTAGCTCTTGTAGACCAGGCTGGTCTCGAACTCACAGAGTTAAAGATTTTTTTCATGTGACTAAGTATTCAGAAGTCATGAAACTTGAAAACAATGTATACATGACATTCACATGTACACACACACACACACACACACACACTCGGTTTTTGTGGTCTCACGGCAGGACAGTTCAACTAGGAACAAGTTGATTTGCAGATGAATTCATAGTTAGTCCACCCCATGTATCATTTTAAAATTCACCGTTTAGTCCATTTTGCTAACTCATTTATCTTCTCTCACTTTCCTTCTTTCCACAGTATTATGGTTCAAAATTCTAGGAATAAGACACTCTTATGCATTACAGGTTCAGTAAATGTGCCTCTCAGGCTCACTTAACGAATGCTTGACTATGAACGGGCAAATTCTGGGAGGGTTAGATTAGGCCTAATAGGAAGAAATAGGTCACAGGGTGTATCTCTCTGTAGACTATTATCCTGTTCTCTCTTTCTACACCTCCCTGAAAGGCCCTTGTCCACACCTTACTGCCCACCAGGAAATAAACAACCTTCTGTGCCTCATGTTCTTGCTGTCATGATATTCTGCCTAAGCCCATGAGGTCAAGCAACCAAGATTCACACCCTCTTCAACCATTAACCAAAGTAAACTTCTCCTCCATTTCTGCTTTTCTTTAGAGCGTCTTGATTGGTAGATACACAAAAGTATCTAACTCAGAATGTATGTGTCTAATTTCTTTAGAAACACTTCAGTAGTACATACTGCTCATTTGATATGGGATTCTTATTATTCTTATTATTCATGATGAAAGTCATGAAGACACTGGGGATAAAAGGGATGTATTTAAGCATAATAAAGGTAATTTATAGTAAATAGATATCCAAGATAAAATTAAATGAAGAGAAACCCAAATAAATTTTACTAAATGCACTCTCTTCATATCTACTCAACTTAGTATTTGAAGTTCTAGAAGGAGCAATAAGACAACTGAAGGGGATCAAGGGGATACATATTGGAAAGGGAGAAGTCAAATTAGTGTTATTTGCAGATAATATGATAGTATACATAAATGACCTGCAAAATTCTACCAAGGAACTCCTATATCTGATAAACACATTTAGTGAAGTGGCTGAATACAAGATGAACTAAAACCAAAATTCAGTAGGACTTCTATACACAAATGATGAACAGACTGAGAAAGAAATCAGGGAAACAACACCCTTTACAATAGCCACAAATAATACAAAATAACCTGCAATTCTAACCAAGTAAGTAAAAGACTTTCACTTCAAAAACTTCAAGTCTTTGAAGAAAGACTTTTAAGAAGGTATCGGATGGAAAGATCTTCCATGTTCATGGATTGGTAGGATTAACATAGTAAATATGCCTGTCCTACCAAAAGCAATCTACAGATTTAAGGCAGTCTCCATCAACATTCTAACATGGTTCATTACAGATCTTGAAAGGAGAATACACAACTTCATATGGAAAAAAGAAACCCCAGGAGAGTTAAAAAATCCTCTACAGTAAAAGCACATATGAAGGCATCACCGTCCTGATTTCAAGCTGTACTGCAGAGCTATAGTGATAAAAACTGAATGGTATTGCCATAAAAACAGACAGGTGGATCAATGGAATTGAATCAAAGACTCAGAAGTAAATCTGCATACCCATGGACACTTGAATTTTGATTAAAAAGCTAGAGACACACAATGGCTAAAAGAAAATATCTTCAACAAGTGGTGCTGTTATAACTGGTGTCAACATGTAGAAGAATGAAATTAATCCATATTTATCACCCAGCACAAACCTCAAGTCTTAGTGAATCAAATGCCCCAATATAAATCCTGATATACTGAACCTGATAGAAGAAAAAGTGGGGAATAGCATTGAACACATTAGAACAGGAGACGATTTCCTGAACAGAACCCCAATTGCATAGGCACTAAGAACAACCATCATTTAAATGGATCCTCATGAGCTTCCTAAAGCAAATGTCACTGTCAAATATGACAAAAGAGCAGTCAACAGAATGGCAAAGTATTTTCACCAGCTCTGCATCTGACAGAGAGCTAATATCTAAAATATACAAAGAACTCAATAAACTAGACATCAACAAACCAAATTATCCAATTAAAAAGAGGTATGGAGAAATCTCAAATGGCTAAGAAACACTTAAAGAAATGTTCATCATCCTTATCAAACAGAGAAATCCAAATCAAAACTATTAAGATTCCATCTTACAGTTTTCCCAGTGGCTAAGATGAAAAACACAAGCGACAGCTCATTCTGGCAAGGATGTGGAGCAAGGGGAACACGTCCATTGCTGGTGGGAGGGCAAACTTGTACAGCCACTTTGGAAAGCAACATGCTGGTTTCTCAGAAAATTTGGAATTGTTCTACCTCAAGACACAGATATATCACCCCTGGGAATGTACACAAAGGGACACTTGCTCAACCATGTTTACTGTTGCTCTCTCCATAATAGACAGAAATTAGTAACAACCTATACGTCCCTGAACTAAAGAATGGATAAAGATAATACAATGGAGTACTACTCGGCTCTTAAAAGCAATGACACCATGAAATATGCAGGCAACTGGATGCAACAAGAAAAGGTCATCCGGAGTGAGGTAACCCAGACCCAGAAAGACTAACATGGTACGTACTCACGTAGAAGTGGATGTGAGCTGTAAACTAAAGAATAATTATGCTACAATCCACAGGCCCAGAGAAGGTAAATAAGAAGGAGGGATTACGGGGGAACACATGGATTTCCCTGGGAAGGGAAAATAGAAGAGATTTTGTGAGTGAACTTTGGGTATGTGGGATTAGGAATAGAAAGGATCAGAAACAGGTGAGAGGGACTGGGGGAAAGAGTATTAGGAGACATGACTGGAATTGGGGGGCCTTTAGGGGTGATGTAGAAACCTAATGCAGTGGGAACTTCCTGGAATCTAAATCAAACTCTTCATCTTTTAACAAGGCAAGGGTCCTAGGAGTGGGTCTGGGACATCAACCCAGATGCAAAACCGTTGACCTATAATCTGTCTTGTCTCCAGTTGTGCTGGGACAATAGTAGCACAGAACTTGTGGGAGTGGCCAACCCATGACTGGTCCAACCTGAGGCCCAGTCACAAGGGTGACCCCATGCCTAACACTGCCTGTGTGACCAGCAACCAGAGGCCCAAAGACCCCAAACATGACTGGGGAAATAAAATGTTAATGAAATGATTCCTAATGATCTTCTGCTATACTCATAGATCAGTGCCTAGCCCAGTTGTCATCAGGGGGCCATAATTCAACAACCAATGGGAACATATACAGAGACTCACAGCCAAATGCTAGGCAGAGCCAGTGTATTTGGGAGAGGGAGAGGAAGGATTGTAGGAGTCAGAGCAGTTGAGGCCACCAGGAGAACATGGCTCACAGTATCAAGTAAGCCAGGCTCATGGGGATTACAGAAGCTGTAATCTAGGTCCTCTGAATAGACCTTATGATTATATAGCTTGGTGTTCTTGTATGGCTCCCAACAATGGGAAGGGGTGTCTCTGACTCCTGCATGAGCTTGTGACCCTTTTCTCCTGCTGGGGTCCATGTCCAGTCATAACATGAGGGTTTTTGCCCAGTCTTATTGTAATTTGCTAGACCATGTTTGGTGGATATTTCTGGGAGGCTTCCTCTTCTTTTTCTAGAGGGAGAGGAATATTTGATATTGGGGACAGAGGAGGTGAGGGAGGGAGAGACAGGGAGGGGTAGAGGGAGGAGAAACTGCTAATGGGATAGAATGTATGAGAGAATAATAAAAGTTAAAAAAATAAATACAGACGATGAAACAAATTTAATGAATTAGTTACTGAATACCTAGGATATCAAAATCAAACCTGCTACTTTAAAAAATAATACAATGTATAAATAAAAGCAATTTTTTACAGGGGAAATATTCTGAGCAGTAGAACATTTAAGTACAAACACTGTTGCCTTCTAGTTGTTAATGATCCGGTCATTTATTAGTAGCTTTTCTGCTTGAAAGATATCCTTTATTATTCTTATACAGTTCAAAAAGGAGGCAAGGAATACAAGCCAAAAGGGTAAAGAGCGGGTTTGGAAAGGCGTGTGAAAAGGATGGGATAGGAAGGGAGCACAAAGCGATGATGCATGCAGGTGAGAGAAGAGAGAGTTGGGGTCAGCAGTAAGATCACTCTTGGTTAAGCATGAGGACCCGAGTTCAGATCCCCAGCACTCATTCAAAACATAGAGTCAAGTGTGACATGCACACCTCAAACCCTCGGCTGTGACAGGCTGCACGGGAGAACTGCTGGCTGCCAGCCAAGCTAAAATTATCTATCTCCAGAGATCCAGGTTCAGTGAGTGATCCCGTCCCATGGGAATAAGGCAAACGGTGACAAACCTAGATATCCGACATCCTGTCTCACCTCCCCATGAATGCACATTAGTACATGAATGTGTGCACTTGTGTGCACACACATTCATAACACACATGCAAAAGCACATAAATAAGTGAATGAATGAAGACATGAATAAATAAATATGATTTTTTAGAGGAAGGGCGTAGAAAGCACGAGATTATAAAAATTGCTAGAGCCAGGTGTGATGGACAGCTCTAATCCCAGAGCTCAGGCATGGAGTCCGGTGGGTCTCTGAGTTCCAGGCCAGCCAGTGCCGCATATTGAGACTCTGCCCTCTCTCTAAAACATTACTGGAATAAGAGCGGGGTGTAATCTTGTTTCATGATACCCATTGCATCTATTAAAGAAAGAACCATAGAGCAGCTGAAAATACATGGATATCATGAAGTTTTGGACACAAAGTTGCTCTTGCAGGCTCCAGAGGCACAGAGCTTTCTTTGGCAGATATATTCTCATTAAAACGCAATGACGCTAAAAACGACAGCCCCCCCCCCCCGGTGCTGATACCAGTCCTTTCCAGGATGTTCAATAGCTAAGGAACAAAGCAGAAATCCATGACCCCATTATCTACTTATGCACACCGGAACAGAAGGCAAGAAGGGCTAGAGGAAGTCATATGTTTTAGTGACTTTCTAGTGCTGTAGTTCGTGGCATGATTATCAACAGTGCCATTAGCTCTGGTAACTAACACACTTTTCTTTTACTGTTGGTATAATTTTATACATCAGGTACTTTCTTTTCCTAAATATATGTGAAAAAGTCCTAAGTATTTCAAATTGTGATTCTGTTTCCTTTATTCCAAAAAATTAAACATGAGGTATCTGTAGCTGCTTAAATATATAGTATTAATTCTTTAAAGAATTTTCAAGTTTAAATTTAGTCCAGAATAGCCTTCAATCTCTGCTATTCTGGTAACACTGATAGCCCTGCTCATCTGAGATCTTTCTGAATTTCACACAGATCTTTAAATACATATTTTGTGCATCTGTATAAATATATTGATGTTGTAATTTGAACATGAGCCAAACCTTCTGAGACTTTATCTGAAGGAAGCATTAGTGCCTAGCTTCCCACACTCTACCTTTAGAGATTTGGACTCAGTCACTTCTGGAGTGTTTCTATGAACATACATTATCAGTCATCTCCCCATGATACTGATGTTAGGGCCTATGAACAGGCATTATCAGCAATCTCTCCATGATACTGATGTTATGGCCTACGAACAGGCATTATCAGCCATCTCCTTATGACATTGACATTAGGGTCTATGAACATACATTATCAGCAGTCTCCCCATAATACTGATGTAGGGCCTGTGAACAGGCATTATCAGCCATGTCCCTATGACAGTGATGTTACCCATCTGCCCACAGCACATTGAATAGAATCCAGAGTACAATTTCACTTATAGAAGTTTCTCAGTTATTGGCAATGTCATTTATTCTTTAGCTTGTACAAATAATGAAAAGCTACATCTTTAAGAAAGAGAAATGGGTTAGCAAGATGGCTAAGCATAGTTCAAGGCTCTTGTCAGCAAGTCCGGGGATTTAAGTTTAATTCCCAGAACCCACAGTGTAGGAGAGAACTGACTTTTGCAAATTGATACCTGAGATACATATACATACATACCAAGCTACACACACACATGTTTTCTGGCATATATATATATATACATATATATATATATACATATATATATATGTATATATATATATATTTGCTTCCCTTGCCTCTCTCGTGACAGAAACACTCAGTATGTCAATAAAGTTTAGTGGGTACAGGTATTTGCAGCCACAGCTGATGACCTGAGTTTGATCTCTGGAACCCACATGGAAGCAGAGAACTGACTTTTACAGAGGTAAGCAAGTGTGGCCCTATGCAAGTTTCCATATCCCCCCACAGCAAATAAATAATGTAAACATTTTTTTTAAAAAATTAAAAAGCCCTGTCTTTGATGATTCCCGATTTGTAAGTGAGTGTTATCAGACACTGAGACAGCCGAGGCCTAAGGTATCTGTCAGCATCACTTAGTGTGAAGAACATGAAATCTGAAAACAGGGACAAGATTTCCGATGTCAGATTCAACATTTATTAGCTGTGCGCCCTCTGGTGAAATGGTAAGACTTTCTGAATCTCATCTATTTTTGCAGCTCAGGGAGAACTAGACCTATGTGGCTCTTTTAATGCATTTCACACATTGGGAGATTGGCAAATCAATCAGGGAAAGTCCTTCTGAAATTTCAAAAGGAAAAAGTCTTATCTATCACGCCATTTATTTCCTTGTGCTTGATCTTCTTGTCTCCATTGACTCTCCGTAAGCCAAACGCCATGCTTACCTTTCATTTTGGACATAGACTTAATGATTCCAAATAACACCTGGCTTCCTTCCCTAGGCTTCTTCATGAAACGTGTAAGCTGCCATGCGTTCCACATTGCTTCATCATTCACCTGAGCAACACTGGCCGAATTCTGCCTCTCCACTGAAATGACGTTGAGCTATTTAAGGTAAGTGTGGTCATGCAAACATAAGAATGGTTCCTACCACATGAGCTGTCCCAACTTTGTGGTCTCTGTAGCTCCCTGAACAGCCTGATCTTCATTCTCGTGCCCAGTAAATTCTTTCCTGCTTTTTTGCTTTCCTGATTTACCTGGTACCCTTTCCATCCTGAGCCTGCTTTTCTTCAGTTGTGTTGTTTTGAGAAGATGCTACACATGTGTATTCAGTTTCTAGTTCTGCCGTTTGGCACCTTTCATGCATGTCCAGTGCATATCTCTTTCCTAAGCCATGTACCCACCCAACCCCAACTGTTTGCTTTCATTTTGCTTCCTACAGACAAATGGCATGAAGTGATTTAAAAAGTGCCTTATGCTCTCTGTATTCCTCATTCTTCACTAGAGAGAGTGAAAAATTCATCTCTAGGACTTCAGCGGAGATCCAGAGAATTCTCCTTTTTTTTTTTTGGAAGATACATTATCCTAGCTTTTTTTTTTATCGTTTATATTGAGATATATACTTTTTCCACTTCCTTTCCTTCTTCTCCCCTCCCCCCTACCAATCTCTCTCATGGTCCCCTTGCTCCCAATTTACTCAGGAGGTCTTGTCTTTTTCTATGTCCCATGTAGTTTAGATCCATGTATGTTTGTCTTAGGATCCTCATTGTTATCTATGTTCTCTGGGACTCTGAGTTGTGGGCTGTTTTTTTCTCTGCTTTATGTCTAAAACTACTTATGAGTGAGTACATATGATATTTGTCTTTCTGGATCTGGGTTACCTCCCTCCCTCAAGAGGATGCTTTCTAGCTCCATCCATTTGCCTGCAAATTTCAAGATGTCATTGTTTTTTTCTGCTGTGTAGTACTCCATTGTGTATATGTACCACATTTTCCTTATCCATTCTTTGGTTGAGGGGCTTTTAGGTTGTTTCCAGGTTCTGGCTATGACAAACAATGCTGTTATGAACATAGTTGAGCACATGTCCTTGTAGTACAATTGAGGCTATACCCAAAAGTGGTATTGCTAGGTCTTGAAGTAGGTTGTTGCCTAATTTTCTGAGAAATCGCCATACTGATATCCAAAGGGGCTGTACCAGTTTGTACTCCCACTAGCAATGGAGGAGTGTTCCCTTTACCCCACAACCTCTCCAGCATAAGTTGCCATCAGTGTTTTTGATCTTGGTCATTCTTACAGGTATAAGATGGAATCTCAGAGTTGTTTTGATTTGCATTTATCTGGTGGCTAAGAATGTTGAGCATTTCCTTAAGTGTCTTTCAGCCATTTTAAATTTCTCTGTTGAGAGTTCTCTGTTTAGATCTGTACCCCACTTTTTATTGGATTATTTGTTCTTTGGATGACCAATTTTCAAGTTCTTTGTATATTTTGGAGATCAGCTCTCTGTCCAATGTGGGGTTGGTGAAGATCTTTTTCCATTCTGTAGGCTGCTGTTTTGTCTTGTTGACCATGTCCTTTGCTTTACAGAAGCTTCTCAGTTTCAGAAGATCCCATTTATTGTTTCAGTGTCTGTGCTACTGGGATTATATTTAGGAAGTGATCTCCTGTGCCAAGGCATTCAAGTTTACGTGTCAATTTCAAATGGATCAAAGACCTCAACATAATGCCAACCACACTGGACCTTATAGAAGTTCATCCTGTCTTTGTATGGAAGACATCCATTTCTCCACCAGGCCATAGTTTGCCATTTGTATTCTGGCATCCTTTTCTGACTTTCCAATAATCTTCTATAATCATTTCTCCACCGTGTCCCTCCTATTTGGCTTCTAAGCCATTTCCTCAGTATTTGAACTTGTGGAGTACCAGTGCAATTTTCATCTTTGACCAATGAACTATTGGCATGCTTAAAACAAGCATGAGATATCTGATGTTTTGAAATAATGTTTGATGGTTCATCAGGTAAGGACACTTGCCATCAAGACTGACAACGATTTGTTTTTTTTGGGGGTCCACATGAATGCCATGGTGCCCCTCAAAACTATAAATTTACACAACAAGAAAAAGTATTTTTTGATTCCCTTTTCTAAAGTCATTCAGCTGTTCACCCCTCTGACCCCAAACTTCTGGGTATTGATATTGAGTGTGCAGTAGTCAGCAAACAAATGTCCCCGTCAGATTTGAGAGTGTCAGAGACAGAACACAAGTTAGAACTAGCAAGCAATGAGCAATCTTAAAATCCTCTGCATCATGGAAGAGAAATAATTGTATTGAAGAGATACTCTAAGTTGACACTCAGAGCCACGGTCATTTTCTAAGCAGATTTGGCCAACCAAGATGAAACAGCATGCACTCATTATTATATTGTGAAAGACCTGGCTATTTTTGCCTGTGGAGACTCACCTTTCCCCAGTTTTGATGGGATCAAGAGTTAGGGTATGAGAAACAGAAAGAAGTCAGTGTGAGGCAAAGATGAGGAATTAAGCCAATTCCATTCCTCGCAGGGACTTGCTGTCAAATACAAATGATTCACTATTCTCATTTCTGTTCAGTAAAGTTCAATGTTTGAGTCATTGTTCACAGTATATTTTCACCGTGTTGTCTTTCTTCAGTCATCTTAATTCTGTGGAACATTCATTTTGAGTTAGACTTCAGTAATACTTACAGTCTTTTCTGAAAACAAACTTTTATGCATATTGTTATCAGTTTTTTCATGTCATTTTTAATCCCATAAAGAATGTTGAAGAGGTGGGTAGTCATGTTTTTCATTAAGTAATATATCAGAATAACTCTGTGAGTCTAATTTCCATATAAATTCTCTACAATATGCCTAATACATTTGATTTGTGCTATCGCTTTAACAAAGAAAAGCTCCCTATACAGTTACAGTATCAATGAGACCTTGAGGTACTAAAATGTTGTTTTTCAAAAGTAATTTATTTCAGAATAATTTTTCATTAAGCAGTATTGACTGTCAAAATCTCAATTCTCATTTTTTAATATTGTAATTTTATGCAGTACCAGCTCTAATTGATGAATTAAATATTTGCTGCAAAATTTATAATACAAATTTATTCTATATATGGACATCAACTTTAGATTTGACATGGTATTTGAAAATTTTGAGTCTAAGAAAAGTTTTGAAAGTGTAATCTAAAGGCATATGTTGAGTTATCACACTAAAGCCTATGAGCTAAAATAATTAATGCCTGTGACTAAAACTATAATAAAGTAGTGTATAATGACTATTGTCAATGTGAAACATGTAAGTCAGAAGAAGATTGTTTGGAATTTGGATTATCTTTTCAGGGTTTCCCACCATGGTCCATTCTCACGCTGCACAGCTCTTTTCAGCAGAGTCAGTTCTGTGCACTGCGGATATCAAGTCGCCCTGCTCTAAAATGCCGTTTGCAACTACCAGGCCCTCAGGTGTGACAAGCAAATGCTTCCTTTAGAAACACCAGTCAGTATGTTTCAGTCTGTGGAGCTTTCGGTTTGGGACAGAATGTCATGTCCTTCCTTGCGCGGTTGGGCATGCCTGCGCTATGTCACTAAAGTCCATCAGAGTCTTCATGGCTCTGCTGTTTGTGCAGGTAAACATGGCTGTGCAGATAAACAAGGATGACGCTTTTAGAACGATTGAGGCTTTGTAAAATCACCTGACTGTCTTAGTACTGAGAATAGAGAAGATTTCGAAATGATAGACATTTTTCTACATAAAAACTACATAAAACATGAAAAAAGTATAAAGGCTATGAACATAACTTAAATAACTTCCAGCATGCCGAAATGTTTGTGTTTTCTACATTTTTAAATAAAATTTGGTGAATTCATATTTGCAATTTTATTCATATATGTTTATATATGTATATATGTTCATATATGCAATTCTGTTTAAAGAGTGTAGTTCTCTTATTTAATCTTATTATATATATATATCTATATGTCATTAAATATTCATTGAGAGAACTTACTTGTTGTCTCTTATAAGTATGAACAATGATTTCTCTTTTGCTATTTATTAAATTTTTTGCTTTTACATTCTGAACACAGTTTCTTTTCTATCCTCTCTTCCCAGAACCTCTCCCTCCCCTCTTCTTCCCTTTACTCGTCCTCCTTGAACAGTGATTTCTTAACCTGTTCCTTTTGTTGTGTGCTTTTCATATTTTTTAACAGAAATCTCCAAGTGTGGAGAGACCTTTAAGGTACTGTTTGTCAAATGTTGACTTTGCATTTTTGTGTTAAAAAATGCATTTCTGAGTCAAGTTGGTGTTCTTAATTTTACTATTTTATTTTTATATAGTTTTGACAATATCTATATGAATAAGTAAGCTTATATAATTGTGTATACGTGTAATGTGTGACATAAAAGACAAAGAATATAAACACAGAAACATACATCATTTCAAATTTAAAATTTCATAGTAAAATAAGTTTGGAGATGTGTTATGTCCCTATTCAGAATTCTATATTCAGTCATGAAGGAGTGATTGCTTTTCTAATAAGGTGAATTATTTATACAATATAAAAATATAAACAATAAGATAATTTGGCCCATCATCTTTTAGATCAAATGAATAAATCAATCTATTTTCCTGCAACTGATGGGTGAGTAGATGTAGGGACCCACTGCCAAATATAAGATGAAGAGACAGCTCAAATTGGAGATCTCTATCGGTTCCTTCCTAAGAACACCACCAAAGAGAGGGAGGAAGAATTGGAAGAGGCAGAGGGGTTGAGGAAGCCAGGAAAACTGGGTTCACAGAATCAACTAAGCATGGGTCTGTTCTAGGTCCTCTGAATATTCATTATGGTTGTTAACTTGGTGTTTTTGTGGAGCTCCTAACAGTGAGAGTGGGGTTGTCTCTTCTTTCTAATGGGCTGCCTTGTTCAGCCTTGATATGTGTCTAGTCTTAATGTAGCTTGTTATCTTTGGTTGATATCCCTGGGAAGCCTTCTCTTCTCTAAAGGGAACGGATGAGGAATGTATCTGGGGACAAGAGGAGAGGTGTGTGTGTGTGGGGGGGGATTAGAGGGAGGGAAAACTATGGTTGATTAGTATTGTATGAGAAAAAAATTAAAAAGAAGAGTTTATTTCATTCCTAGCTACACATCAAAAAAAAAAAAAAAAGAAAAAGAAAAGAAAAAAAATAGAATCTTTGTACACAAATATATTTAAACCAGTGGTCACAGTCCCATTATTAGTATTATACACAATAGTCAAAAGGCAGGCGTGACTCCTGTGGCTATTAACTGAAGAACTGGTGTAGCAGGCTTTCTTAGACGGCCAGCCTCCAATTCAAGATGCAGAGTCTTATTATTGATTATTAATGCTTGATCTTAGCTTAGAATTGTTTCCAGCTAGCTTCTTTAAAACTTAAACCAACTCATTTTTAGTACTCTCCGTGCTGCCCTGCGGCTCGTTTTTCTCATCTGTATGCTGTCCACTCAGCTTTGCAGCCTCCTCCACGTCTTGCTGTTTGGATCCCCTTTTCTCTGTCTGCCAACCCTGCCTATCCCTCCTCTGCCTAGCTATTGGCCAATCAGGTTTTTATTAGACCAATCAGGTGCCTTAGGCAGGCAAGGTGAAACAGCAACACACCTTTATATAGTAAAACAAATACAGCATGAACAAATGCAACACATCTTTACATAGTTAAACAAATATTCCATTCTGCAACAAAACCAAACAAAGCCATGGTATCTTCAGCTAAAAGTGATCCACACTATGACCTGGTAAGTCCTGAAGCCTCATGCTACCTGTGAAAAGCCACATACTGTATGATTTCATTTGCAAACACTCAAACGATAGAATCTAGATTCTTGGCTTCTAGGATAGGGTGGGTAGGAGGAGAGGGAGGAGTTAGGAGTAGCAGGTCTGGAGTTTCTTCAAGGATATTTGTTCTGGAATTGTAAACTAAAGCTGACTATGCATCATTAAGCACAACAAAACACACTGGATATCCACTTCTAAGGAACAGATCATTGTATACAAATTAGATTTTAACTAAAAATGGACAGAAGAAAATAAAACATAAGCAATCCATTTTGCAATAGTTTGATGGATAGTTGGAGAAAATGTAAAGCTACCATCCTCAAGAAAGGGGAGTCTGTGGGGATAAACTGGAAACCTATTCCACAGCTAAGTAACAATGCTTTGAAGCTGAGTCTCTGTTTCAACTACAATGGGAAAATGACTCTATCCATTACCCATGTCTGCTTGCGATAAGAAACTATTTCCCTTGAAAACTTGTTGTTCTAACCACAAACTCATATCTAACAGGAAATTATCCCATAAGCTTCACTTTCCATATTCTAGAAGGATCCCTGGAAAAATAAAATGCATGTCCTTCAAATAGTAAGAAAGCAACAACTTAGTGTTTCAGTTTTTAAAATTTAATTAGTAAATCTGCTTCATATTGCTCTAGGTCAGGATCTGAGCTGCTGTCTCCTGCCAAAATCTCCCTCATCTTAATATGTGCAAAGAGTCCAAGCTTTATCATTTTAATAAACTGTGTGGGAGAGTGGGTCAGCTCTAAACCTACACTAAGACCCCCTAAGCCTACGGCCTTCGGTTGATATAGTTATGTCAGTTTTTAAATCACTCCAATGCAATATTGAAAAATCCCCCCAAGATTTAAATGCCATGGGAGGAAAGGTAACGGATGGTACAAATTTCAAAGCCTACAAAATAAAACATAAGGCCGGCAGCTGTGAAGTTACTCAGATGGGGAAATGCTGTAGCTAGTTGTGGGGGAAAGATTTCAGGCTAATCCAAGACAGATGTCCAAGAAATGGCTAGGAAAAACCTGTGACTAGTCTAGAGTTAAGCAGGCATAAATATCATGCCTATTGCTGACCTTGACCTTGGCTTTAACTCCTATTGCCAGGGTGCTGTTTTCACCCGGGAAGGGCTCACAGGCTGTATAAGATTTCAGCTGACTCTTAAGAATGAATCAGGTTACAGGAGAAGCTGATCTCATTCGAGAATGTACAGGAAGAAAGACATTTTGTAAAAGATCTAGAAAGATACTATGAAAGGAAAGAAAAATGGTAAAGATTACACCAGTGAGTAAAATTTCAGACAAAACCGGGTATTAGGAACAAAATGAAATATTATTAAGTTGGTAACAGTTAATCTTACTTAATATCCAATACTTTCGGGGGTCTCAGATGTACTGAGGAATGATGATTTTAACAGAATAATCCACCTGAGCAGGTTCCATTCCATGTTTACATTTGCAATGCTATGCCCAATTGAAGCCGGGGAAGTAATATCTATCACATTGTGACTGAACAAAATGAAGCGAGAACACGTGCTCAATTAACCGTACAGTCATAAAGTGGTGGAGCCACGCTGTGGACAAATGATACTTTTTCAAAATGAACAAAATTTAGTTCCACTTCCATCTCATTTCTCAGACTTGATACACTGTGATCTTTGAAAAATGCCCTCTTCATGCATTCTAATCACGTCAGTAAGATGGGTGAGCATTCTGCAAACCTTTAGGAGGAAAAAATGGAATGCAAACAGTGTGTGTTTTACACTCACAGTTGGCTGTATGCTGTTGACTTCTAATCTGTCTGCCTTTAATTCCAAAAGGTAATGCTTATTGTACTAGCAATGTTTTATCTTGTGAAGATAACACCGATACCACCAAGAAAGGATGGTGAGGAGCATTCGACCAATTACTGGGCTCCTAGACATTCTTATCTGGAAGTGATAATTTTGTAAAATTTATTCAGCTTATTTATCATAGAACCCATGTTTATTAAACTGCCTCCTGGAACTAATGCCAACTGCAAAAATGAATCAGTTATAGACTTAACTTGCAGTGCTGTCTTTTAATGTTTTCTTTTCCATATTCAGATTACTTGAATGATTGGAAGTATTTCTGTCAGTAATCATGGGCTTAGGAAAGCAAAGAAACATGATAGGAAGATGTGTAGTCCTTTGTGAGTGCACATAATAATAAGTGCTCGTCATGTAATTCTTGGTAGGGGAGGAGGTTCATAGAAAAGAAAGAAAGGGAAGCCTGAAAAAGCTCCTTAGGTGGTATTTATTAACCCACCCACACACCCCAGGTCTTTAAGAACCCTCATTTTGAAAATGTTGAGGCTTGGATATAGACTGTGGCCCCCAAAGACTTGTCTGTTGATGTCTCGGTCACACTGTGGAAAGATAATTGGATCATGAGGGCTCCAAATCCATTAATGAATTTGCCCATTAACGAGTTCACAAACAGGCTATTGGGAGGTGTGCCCGGTTCAAGGAAGTAAGTGTGGAGGATGATTTAATGAGTGCACCTTGTTCCTTGTCCTTGTCCTATGCTGTTTCAAGCTTGCTGGTTGCTCTGAAGTAATCAATCCAACTCTATCATACCCTCTTCATCATTTCTGCTGCGCCATCATCCCCAAACAACCATAAACAACATCTGATTCTCTGAACCAAAATCTATCTTCCTTTGAGGACTCTTGACAAGTACTTTGTCATAGGGGCAGACAGAGATTTTTTTGTTGAAACACCTGTTATCGCCAGTTGGTATAATACATGAGAGATTATAGGTAGCTGAAATATTGTAAAATATATCAAACAATGATGACTCTCCTTATAATTGAACATACTTAACAGAATTAAATATCAATACAACAATTAAAATCATAATTAAAGAGCTCTCTTTCACTCAATCTGTGGTAGTTACTACATGCTAGGTGGTGTTTTTGAAGTACAAACACGAGTTAGACACAGAGTATCCTTTAGGAGAGATTGCAGTATTAAGCAGAGAGCTTTTCAGTCTGCATCTATTACTACTGGAGAGGCTAAGATGCTTAGTGTCTTGGGAAAATCACTTTTAAAATGAACTTTGGGGAAGGCTGTATTGTGTATCTTCTATATAAAAAAAATGGGACAAACATGAATACGCATGTCTAGGGCATGAAATTATCTTTGCAGAGGCTCGCTGACTTGCTTGAGAAACTTCACCGAGAAGCACCGAAGGGCACTGCAGTTAGTGTCACAGGACACAGGAGTGAGGCGGTAGGGAAGATTTAGTGGACACAATCTGGGTTGTGAGATGCCAAGAGCAAAAATTCCAAGGACTAGGAAGACGACTCGGTGGGTAAAGCCCTTCCTTCGCGATGAAGCCCTGAGCTTGAAGGAGCTGAGTTCAGGTTTGTGGCATCCACGTAAAAGCCAGGCAAAGACTCACGCGTTTGTTACTCCAGCTCTGGAGGTGGGTACGGGAGAGGCCATAGACAGATAGCAGGAATGTGCTAGATAGTTAATATGAATGAAACAGCAACTTCAGGCTCAGTGAAAGACCTTGCTTTCAAATTTAAGTGGAGAACAATAGTGGAAGATGATCATGTCAGCTAGCAGCCTCCACAAGTGCATACAGGAGAGAGTGCCTATACACACGTGTATATATCATGCACCCATGTTTGGACACATGCATACATCATACACACATCTCAACTGAGAATTCATGGATGCTGTAGGTCATTTCCAGACGCAACAAGGATGAGGTGGAATGCCAAGTGGAAGCCAGCATGTGGAGCTGCAGAAACAACATATGTAGGTGTTGCTTTGGGGTTGGGTGTGGGGAAAGGAGACATAAATGGTTTGAGTGAGATGCATCACATGGAAAGTTTCAAGGTCATTACGGATGAGGAAAGAAATGGTTTCAAGAGCCATTGAGATGGCTTAGTTGGAAAAGGCACTTGCCTCTTGGCCTGATGAAGGAGAGAAACTATGCCTGCAAGTTGTCCTCTCGCTCCTGCATGCCCAGTGTCAGACTTTCCTCAAGTACATAAATGAAATCGAAGAACAATTTCAAGAACAAAGGTACGGAGCTTTCCTTAAACCCTTCGTCAACAAATTACTGTTCCTGTCAATCACAGACAGCAGCAAACCTCTTCAAAGATGAAACTTCTGATTTTTAAGATGGATACAATACTCAGTCAAGGTCTCAGAGGCGGATCAGGAGAATTGTTCATAAGCATTGTGATTTTATTCTCTCATCGATCTTTTCCTGTATGCAGCAAGGGATGCAGTGTTATATGAAAACTCTCAACTGATACATCATCTTGACTTACATCTGAACCCTGAAAACCTTGCAGATTATGACATCTTAGCTGTGCTTGGTGCAGAATTGCTGCAGATCTTCACAACGCAGCCCACAACCATCCTCACAACTATCATGGTCCATGATAATGTGAATTGCTTCCTGTTTATGCAGTAAGTGGACTGCGTGCCTGTCTTTCACTGGGGAGTTGATGAGTAGATCCCCTGGGGTTGTAGAAGAAAGGGCAATGTCACTATTAGTGTAGGCTGATAGATATAATTAACAATGTACAGTGTTTTTCCTGGGCCATTTTACAAATAACAAGTGGAGATTTAGAGAAGTAGAGTAATTCACTGATGAACACATATGCAGGCTCATTCATGTGGTTCCAACATACAAGAGGCCAAGGCAGGAGGATTGCTATGAGTTCCAGGCTAACCTGGGCTATAGAATGAGACCCTATTTCAAAAGGAAAAAACTCTTATAGGTAAAATGTTTGGAATAAAAATCAAATAAAGACCAGGTCCTCAGAGATGCTTTCAAACCACTGAGTGATGCTTCCCCATGTCTGTTTCAGATACCTCAGCTGTACTCAAACAGGCAGAAACATCAGGTATCATCACTGAAATTAAAGAGGGTTAGAGTTGGAAACTGCATTTTCCCCTAATGTTTTACACAGTTTAGCAATGGCCATATAGGTACCTTTGTTGTGTAGCAGGGTTTCCTCCATCTTTCCAGAGATGCACACTCACAACTCTGCACCTTCTTCCTTCCAGTGACACACACTTACAGCTGCAACTTCTTCCTTCCAGTGATGCACACACACATCTGTCAATTCCTTCCAGTGATGCACACTCACACTGTCACTTCCTTCCAGCGATGTACACTCACACTGTCCCTTCCCCCCAGCAATGCACACTCACACCTGTCAATTCCTTCCAGGATGAGCACTCATAGCTGTGACTTCTTTTGCGGAAGCCCAAAGCCCTTCCTTCTTCTTCTTTGCAATGTTGGCTTCTGTGGCTAATGATACAGTATCAGGACCCACCTCCTACCCTTTCCATAGGAAACGTGTCCTAGGAGTTGGCTTTCTGTTAGGGGATTCTGAATCTTTCTCTTGTGCAAAGCAAGCTTGTGCTGTGAAGGTACTACACCCTCGCATTGTGATGTGGAACACTGTGCATGATACTTTAACTATTCAGTAACAAAGACTGAACTTCAACAGTGAGCCTGAGAACACACAGACTGAAGAGGTTAAACTTTAATTTTCCTGAGTGAGATTTTGTTGGAGAAAAAAATAGATATTTTGCTTTATTTTTAAAAACAAAATGATTATAACATGGCTGGAAATCTTTCTATAATTGCCTCATAGAACTCCAATATTATTGCTTAATATAAAATTTTAAAAATTGCATTTTAGTGTTTATTGCTTCATTATTATGACTAGGTACTCAACACAAACACTTTTGCACTCTATCACAATGTCTTGAATAAAGCAACAAAATAATGGAACAAAGGCAGAAATTATAATAGTAAAAAATCATGACTTAATGTTGTTTATTTAGCAGTGATTTTCCAAAAGGATTTCTTTGAAGCCTCCAATATTATTATTATTAATCCACTTAACAAACGTAAACAACCATGAAAATCAAGATCTAAGTGAAGACCAAAGACTTTTCTACTGGGTTATATCAGTTCATAGCATGCACTTACATGCTGCCAGGGTGTGTCCTGGAGGTAGCTGGGGTTATGAAACATAACACTGAAACAAACAAGGTGAAAATACCACACACTATAAAAAACAGTATTCAAAGATCATATATATGTGTGTATATAATGGACACATGTATATGTTTAAAAATATATATTCCTCTACCCAAATTCTACTCTATCTTCTATCTATCTATCTATCTATCTATCTATCTATCTATCTATCTATCTATCTATCTATCGTCTTAATTTGCATTTTTATTACGAATATAGTTGAGCTTGTTCCTATAAATTTTCCTATAATGATGTTTATCTAGTGTGTCTGTGGTATGTTTGTGCTTGTGTCATGAACACATCTGGAGGTCAGAGGCCAACCCTTTACATGGTGAGCCATCGCATAATTCTTACACATAGTTTTACATTGTCATTGTCCATTTGTGTTTGCTTTCAATCAAGTATCTATCAATTATTTTGGCTATGTTTTCATTGTAATATTTATATGCCCTTATTCTTTTATAGGAGTTATTCAAAGTTTAAGAGATTTCAGGCATTTATCAGCTATATATACAGTAGATACCATTTCTGACTTTCTGATATATTTTTTCATGAGAAAGAGACTTCAAACATGATTTATTTTTTATTGTTAATAGTTTAGTCTGTGATCGCATTTTTTTGTATGTAGTTATGAGCTATTTTCACACTCAAGATAAAAAGACATACTTTTATGTGTTTTCAGAACTTAAGGATGTATCTCTCGCTCATAAGAATTTGGTTCAGTTGGAACAAATATTTGTTTATAGTGTTTCCTGGTCAGTTTTCCAGAATCATAACAAGTACTTGAGATAATTAATTGGTTAAAGTGGAGAGGTTATTTGGTGTATAGCTTTAGATGTTCTAATCCATGATTAGCTGCCTTCTTGCTTCAGAATCCTGGAAACACAATATTGTGGAGAGGATGCAACCAAGTGAAACAAGTCACTCCAGGAATTAATTGTCCTCCACCGAGCTCCACCGTGTCCCAGTAGCACCAACCAGGGAATAGGCCTTTAATCCCTGGACCTCTGGGTACCAAGGACAATTCAAACTGTAGAGTAGCATAAGGAAGAGATCATTCTGGCATTTGCCCATGTGCACGGCCATCCTCATAGCCCCTTCCTGGCACTTAAGCATGTAACAGCACTCTGGAAAGGTGCCTCTATTAAGTACTACATTCTCAGTTTGGATAAACACATTCAGGTTCTGCTATTAGAGATCACAGAAAGCAATGAGTGATTGCTTACTCAAGATTTTAATGTAATTTTGGATATGTAAAAATTTCTCAGTCCTAATTTGGAGAAGAGATCAAGAACAGAAAGATCAGCGGTTCTACTTTAAAAGGTCTTCCACACTGGAGGGCAGCAACTAGAAAAGAAGGTATTGTTGATTTGGGTTATCAGTTGGTCTCAGGAAAACAGAGCAATTTTTACTAAAAGAAAATTCCTAGAGAGTCTAAATTAATGGATTTTTAGTACAGTGATAAATAATATTCAATTTAAAGCCACTATTCAAATTTATCCCTTCAGTTTTTGGTGCCTTCTATAAATGCCAGCTGCACATGGTGTCTTGGGATTGGGTGGTTTCCAGTGAGGAGCAGGAATGGATGCAGGTGACCAGCACATTAGATCTGGAAGGGATGGGAAGTGACCAGCACAATAGATCTGGAAGGGATGAGGGTGACCTCGGTGTTGTCACTGAGAAGCAGGTTGGGTGTAAAGGCTGATATGCTATAGAGATTTGCACTGGTTATGGATCTTGGTTTACTGATACAAATTTAAGGTCAATTTTGTTATATGTATTTCTGCTCTTGAATAAGGTATTGTGCTTGTGCAGCTCATTTGAAAATATGATGGGGTCCTAGAGCTGAAAGAAGCAGACACATGCCCTATCCCAAACCTAGATGCTATCTCCAATTGATAGCCACTCTCAAATGAAAACTCAACTTTCTCCAAGAACTCTCACCGGGTAGACCAACCATTTTCTTTTCTTAAAGAACATTTATGTATTTGGATCATTTTAAGTAAAGAGATCATTTTCTTTTTTTCTCTGGGCTCAGCTTGCACGGTAGAGAAGCCGTGATCAGAATAATTGTGACAGTGAAAAGAAAGAGTGCATTAGAGTGTGCAGGACCTGTGTGCATGCTCCTCACCTTTCCACACTCACCACGCCCTCAGCAGCTGCAGGTGAGGATTCTGTTCGACCCCTGCCCTTGCAATATTTCAGTCTGAGACTGAGAATGGACTTCTTGGAAGTCAATAAATAGAGCCATATCAGGTTTCGAAGCACTCATGAAATGACACTGGTGACGTCATTTTGGCGAAATCAAACAGGCTGATTGTTAAAGATCCAGAGAATCCACCTCTGATGTGGTCTGCCTCTGCCTCCCTCTAATTTAGAGTTTCTCCCCAAACAAGACAGAAATATATATTTAGCATCTGGGAGGCCTCACTGCAAATTCATCCTCAGTGATTTCTGAGATTACACTATTAGATGCATTTAGTGAGAAAGTGTTATTTTTTAATAGAACCCTAATAATATCTTTATATTTAAAAACATTAAATTTGATCACAGAAGGCATTTATGTACTTGTAGGAAACAAGAAAGACAGCAAGCATCTGAAAGTTTATTTTTCAGCCCAACCTTTGATTACATAGCTATTGGACCTTCAAGTTGGTAGCTTTGTTTCTGGAGTCACTTACTACAAACAAGAAGACATTAACAATATCCTTTATTAGATAAATGACAGATATAACAGAAATATTTAGATACAACAGAAAGTTATATGCATAGAACATAAACAGCTACAAAGGCATAAGTATATGCATACATTCTTTGTACATTTAACTTTGAACCAATTTTATATTTCATAATAGTAGAAAACATACACAATTGTGTTTTAGGGAGCAGGACCCCTTTTTCTGTCCTGCCTGGCTAGCTTACACCTGATATAATCACACAGAAATTGTATTAATTAAATCACCACTGCCTGGTCCATTAGCTCTAGCCTCTTATTGGCTAACTCTCATGTTTTGATTAGCCCATTTCTATTAAATCTGTGTATCACCATGTGACTGTGGCTTACTGGCAATATTCTAACCTATGTCCATCTCAGGCAGGGGATTCATGGCATTTGCCACACTGTATTCAGTTCTGTCTACCCCACCTACCTATGTTCTGCCCTATTAGGCCAAGCAGTTTATTAATTAACCAATGAAAGCAACACATAGACAGAAGGACCTCCTACACCACAATTGACGAGACATGCATATTAGCCAATTCATTTCAGATTGTGATGCTTTTGCCACAGATTCCAAAACAGACTCATCATGCCTTCCATTGAGTTTTTATACTATTTCTGATAGGTCTGATATAGAGCTTAATGCCTCTCACTGGATCACATTCACAAGAACAAAATAAGACAGCAACATTGTTGATTGGATAAATGAACTAGTAGATGCAATGCTTGAGTCAGTTGAGAAATTAAAATCTCTGTTTGAAATAGTTAAAAATCCCTTTCACTATACTCTGTAGATTCATAAAGATTGTTACACAACACAGTAACATGAAGTCATGTACTGAACAAGTAAGAGCTTTTAGGTAAAGGGGAATGAAGGAAAGAATAAAGAGTAAGGAGGAAAGAAAGGAAAGGCAGAGAAAGAAAGAAAGAAAGAAAGAGGGGGAGGGAGGGAGTGAGGGAAGGAGGGAGGAAGGAAGGAAGGGAAAGAGGGAGAAATAGGAGGATAAAGTATTTTGTATTTGCAATATATTTGTCTTTAAAATTTGTCTGCATATTTAATTAATATGTCCTACTGAAAATTAGTATAATTTAATGACAATCTTAAATTAACTGCTCTGAACAAGCCTTTGGATTGCTTTACAGGTGATGGTTATTAATTAAGCAAGCAAGAATCTGAGGAAGGTGGACTTAGAGAAGTAAAGCAAACAGCAGCATAAAACATTCTACACAGAATGAGCACCGTGGTAGTTTGAATGTGTCCCATTGGTTCAAATATTTGCACACTTGGCTCAAAGTTGGTGATACTGCTTGGGGAACCTTAGGAGGTGTGGTTTTGCGAGAGGGAGCATGTCCTGGGGTGGATTTTGAGAGTATAAACCTTTCTTTCTGCTTTCTATTTGACGATCTGAGCCTATCATTTGCCGCCATGCTTCCCTGCCAAAATGTATCCATCCCTCTGGAACTGTAAGCCCAAATAAAATCTTTCTTTTATAAGTTGTTTTGTTCATGGTGTGCTATCGCTATCACAGTAATAGAAAAGTAACAAATACAAGCACTATGATGGAAGTAAGGGCATTTTATTTTGTTTTCATATTGACTCTGTAATGATAGATTCTCAGAAAGTACCAAGGAGAGAAAACAATCTCCAATGTTTCCCTTCCTTCCCTTTGCCTGGCTTCCTTAAATTTAAAATGAAACAATCGGTTATATAATCATGATGGTAACCCTAAATGACTCAGAACAAGTGTTCCTCATTATTCTTATGGTCTGTGTATCATTTAACACAAGAAATAAATTGCTGAGAGGTTTAATTTACAGAAATACAACATAATGCCTAAAGAATCATAAGAACTAGCCACAGAAGGCTGAGGATGGTTCTAATATCTTATTTAAGAAATAAAGAGAGGGAGGGAAAAGGGAGAGGGGGAAAGGAGAGGAGAGGAGAGAGAGAGAGAGAGAACACCTATGACAATTCTCGTCTGCATAATGGCCCTTGAATAAAACTTACTCCCTCTCTACTGACTTCCACTCCAAACCATTGGGTGATGAGCACATGAACTTGGGTTTAATAACAGAAGAAAGCTAACTTGTGAGCATAAAGAAAATACATCTCAATATTTAATCAGCTGTCACAAAAATAACACTTTGTTTTGGCAAGAGGAGTCCTCTACCATATCATGGACTTTTGTGGATTGCCATTTATCCTGCTAGATGACAATCATGCAGGTGAATTTCTGAAATCTTGGAATATAAATACGACTTTATTCTTTGTTATAATTAGCTAATATAGATGAGCCATCTGCATGGTAAAGAAAGACCAAATGGAAGCTTCAAATGAGCGGAGACTTAGCAATGAAATTGCCCCGGAGTGGAACATCTGGCTGTCCATGAGCAAATGATATGAAAGCTCAGTGAAAGCATTTTCTTTGTATGAAGCAAGTAGTTTGGAAGTTTCTGTCACAGGATTATCTGAATGCCAAAAATTAACAATGCAAACATTTTTGTATGTGTAGCAGATTCTCAGGAAAAAAAAATAAGTGTCTTTCCTTCCAACCCTTTCTATCTTCTTCTGTGTTAGATTTCTAGTACTGTTGCTAGTAATTCTATTTGTAAATTCCCTATTCTAAAAATACTTAGCAAGGTTATTTGTACAATAGGCAGAAAGCTGTTTTTTTTTTAATTTAATGAGTAAACCAGTGCTTACAAAAAAACCCTGTTTTTTTGGGGGGGTGGGTTGGGTAAAGTGGGAGAATAGAATGCAGCTGATGATAATGTCATAACTAGTCTGAGCTCAGAGTATGAGCCCAGAGTGAGGTTTTTCACGGAACAATTATAAACGTGACATTTGTATAATTTCCCTTTGCATCAACGCATGGGACACTCCCTCAGGTTCAGAACAAATGACTCAACTAAGTTATCTTTAGCAGGGAAATCTCTCATGAGTTTTGAGTAAGTTTACTTAGGAAAAGCTTTATTTATAGCTCTACTCTCAAAAGTTGTCCTGTTAGAAAAGCAAAAAATGTAATTTCCTGCTTGTAAACTTCACAAAACACAGTCTTTAAATGAGGAAAGATAAATTAACCTTATTTTTAATATTTGTAATATGTAATTGCAATTTACATTACATAATATTATTTTTAATTATATGCATATTTCTTGTGTCTTATGCTTCAAAACGAAGATATTGTTATTTCTTACATTTTGAGTAAATCATCAAAATGCTTCTATGATCCACAAAAAAAATACATGAATTTCCCTCTGTTTCAAGCTCAACTTCATGTTTTATATGTAGAGGCCTAACCAATTTACTTCTTAGAGGTTTGTTCTCAACTCTGAGCTACTGGACATGAGTTTCCCTTCTCAGCAGAATCTCTTCTGTGGACTCAGCGAAAGTATTAACCTTCCATTTTTAAAAGAAAACCGTCGATAGCCACAACACATAGGAGGAATGGGCCATTTTCCTATCTGTTAGTGCAGCTTATATGAGAAACGACACCGCAGCCCAGAGAAGAAAAACATGGGCTCACTCCTCGAGAAAGCAAGATTTATAGCACCTCAGATTCAAACCCTGCTGAACACCCAGAGTAGGGCAACATGAAGAAACAGCGGTTGTAACTTAAATTTTGCTCCCATAACTCTAATAAAGATTAATCTATTTTGTAATCAACAAGTTTTCAAAGCAAAAATGCCAGATAAACCAGATTTTCCTTGAATTATTATTTTACTATACAAATTTTAACTTATTCTTTGAGAATTTCATGCAGTATATGGTGAGATGTGCTCAAATCCATGCCCATTTTCCTCCTCCAGATCCCTTCTCAACATGTATGTCACCCTTTCCCCTTCATATCTGCTTTTTTAACAAGAACCCACTAAGTCCTGTTAGTGACACCGTACATATATGAGCATGGGCATACTCCTAGCCACTGACCACATCCCCTCAAAACAAATGTTTTTCCTCCCCCAGCAGCCGTCAGCTGCCGATAAACCTCAGTTTAGCATTTGGTTTGAAATTTGGGCTGGCTTGTGAAAGTTACATTTTTCTTTTCTTTTTCTTCCTCCCTCCTCCTCCTCCCCTCTTTCTTTCTTTCTTTCTTTCTTTCTTTCTTTCTTTCTTTCTTTCTTTCTTTCTTTCTTTCTT
>JABTXL010001700.1:3198419-3223804 GCA_025134845.1 Neodon shergylaensis
AGAAACTACCAGGATTGGGCAATAAAGTGCTCCACTGGTATCCTGACAGAGAAGTATTACCACTGCCAGAAGAGAGCAGAGGCAGAGACAAAGAGAGGGAGCAGGCAGTGACCTCTGAGGCATGTGACATCCACAGACGCTCTTACACCCTTAGAGAAAAAGCCTCCAGAGAAAGAAAGTAGGAACGGACGGTTTATCCTACCCTTCAACTGAGTTACAGTGAAAGCCAAACTTTAGCATCTTTCCAGGGTTCTCAGAGTTGTGTGATTTAGAAGATTCCATGGGTCTTACTTAAACACACTCTACGTGCTTGAGAGCCCAAGGTATGGGTGGGGGTGCTTTTCTGTAGTCCCAGCAGTCAGAGGATGCAGCTAGAGGACCGAGTTTGCTTTCATTCTTAGCTACATGATTTCACTGTGCGCCTGCGCAAAATAAACCCCCGAAATGACTTTTCCATAAAAGAATCAATACTGCTTACTTAATAAATTTTATTGTGAATATCTTTCTGTTTTTGATGAGCTTCCCTCCAAACACTTTTGGTCCCTCATGGAAGACCCACCCACCACATAGATTCAGTATCAAAAGGTTAAATAAATAAGTAATGATCTCTGAAAACCCTTCTTCCTTCATGAACACAACTTTAAAATATCCTGAAACAGTTTAACATTAGAACACGTGAGCCACCAGGAGATCTTCACCCACTTTAAACCCCATAATTTTTAGTGCCTTGAGCATCCCAACACACACACACACACACACACACACACACACACACACACACTCAGCAATGCATCCATGATCTATCCATACCTTCTCCTGCTTGTAAAGAAAATGAATCCAGCAAGCAGAATTAATGTGTCCTTTAAGGTACTTGGGACAGTTTGACCAGGATTTCTGGGTTAGGAGATGGTATAACTTCCAGACTCCTTGCCCACTGTGATATAAGCCTTTATTTTATTTTGCAATAATATTTATTTTGTGTGTGCATACATGTGCATACCTGTGTGTGTACATGTGTTTGTATCCGTGAGTGAGGGTATGTGTGGAGGAGAGAGGAGCACACTGGGTATCCTGATCTATCACTCTCGGTCTTATTTCCTTGAGATAGGGAAGGGACTGGTGCTGATTCTATAGCTCACTGGTGTTTGACTAGCCTGGCTGGCCAGCAAGTCCCAGAGAGCTTCTCTGTTCTCTGTCCTCCTGAGCTCAGCTAGAGTTACAGGCACATGCTGCCACAACGCACTATTACAGTCTTCTGGCTTGCCTACAGCAATGCTCTTATCCACAGATCCAACTTCCTAGCTCAGGAGAAGCCTATCTTATTCAGGTCTAAAAATCAACCCGACTGCCTTTTTTATGATTGGTGTATCTTTCTGGTTGTTGGCTGTCGTACCAACCTTCAATTCTTGTATTATTTCCAATGGTTTCTACCTAAACAGAGATGCAAATAGGTATTTCCTTTAGAAGTTAGTCATGCTTATTCTGAGATTTTGTCCTCAGTACTTTGTTATACATATGAATGTCTGCTCTGTTCATCTTTATTATTTGCTTGTCTTTCAAATTGTACATGTGATTTCTCCGTGCTGTCATGTCACCGATAAATATGACCATGTTGTTGCACTTCCTAAAGGGTTCATGCACCCTGGATTAACACCCCAGTATCTGGATCTCTTCAGCAACCTTATCATCTTAAGCTCTGGCTACAATTTCTAAAAGTAAAAATATTAATAACTGCCATGGTATTTCTCCAAGACGGTTTTAAGGAAAAAACAAGAATATATGAGAAAGTAATCTTTGAATACCACAAGATACCATATAAATGAACAGAATTATTGTGGCTAACACTATATACTGCCTCTTAATAATGAATTAGTGTTCCTCTTCAATTCCCCACTCACCTAATTTTGAATCCTCATTTACTACTTTATTGCAGAAGTGATTTGTGTTTATCTCTGAAACGCGAGTGCATTGTGCATGACCAATGACAGTAAGAGTGGTGTTAAAATGATGCTCCGTCCTTGCTCGCCCATTTATTCATACACAGTGCCAATTAAGCCAAATGTACACATGACAAAAAGCCCGTGCACAAACTCAATAGAAAGGAACAGAAAATTTACTGGTAGGCCTCTCGGATCCTACTCTGAATTCATTTGTACTGCATTATTAGTTTTGCAAACAGATCTGTTTGTTTTCCTAACTCTTATTTTCTCTCTTCACCTTTTGTAGCTACAGAAGTTTTATTTGCCTGCAAGCTTCTTGCCAAGTTTTCAACGTGCTCTTGCTTCCTTCTCTCCTATGGCACAGTTCTCAGAAGATGCTCTTTTACTAACAGCGACAGAGCACAGTGTCAATAGCAAGTATTAACCTGCCCCCCAATTCTATGACATGTACATTAATGTCTCCTAGTACTGACTGTAGATAGATGAAATTGAAACTGAACATATGAAAAATTAGTTTTCTGGATATTTTCCAAGTTCATTCTAGGTACTTTTATGGGTTAATTTTGCTTATAGATCTTCTTGTAGTCCTCCTCCACCATGAGATTTGAGTGGGGAAGTCCTTCCTCATTACAGTTTTTATTGGGTGACCTACATTTATCAATGAACAATCTTAGGGGTGCCATCTCATGCCATTCATGAACCATCTGTCCTTACCTTTCTAGGTATGTTAGGCACAGAGCAAATTGGCTGTTCCTAACTGATCCTGAAGGAGTACCTCTTAAGGAAATCAATAGCAAACCCTCAACTTAGAAGTTGCCAATTTTGCTGAGTTAGTTGAACATCGTTTTGCTGAGACACCATAGACACTTTCCCCACCTTTAATATAACAAACTCCATGAAAGACTAAAGTAGTCTTCCTCAAGAGTCTCTTTTAAAAAAAAGGTGTGTTATTTAGTGTGTGTGCCAGATGGGACACACACGACAATGCAGGAGTCAGTTCTTTCTTTCCACCAAGCGTGTCAGACTGCTTGACCTCAGGTTGTCGGTCTTGACAACGGGTATCTTTATTAGCTACACCATCTCCCAGGGCTCCAAGAGATTGATTTTAATATGCTACAACAGAAGACAACATTCGAGGAGATGTGTCTCAAAATGCCATCATGTTCTCTGGTCGGTACTAACAACACTAGAAAGACAAGATTGATTGTGAAGTACTTGACATCTGAGCCCAATCAAAGGTTCAAATAAACTTGAACAGAAGTGGCTATAAAGAATTAAATTAATTACAAGTAATTCAAAATGTGACATCAGTGTTTCCTATTAAATTTCAAAAGCAGAAGAGCAAATGGGAAATGGAACCTCAGATAGAGACAGGTTCCTATGCCTCCTGTCTCCCTGGGTCTACAAGGTACTCTGGTTGCTTATCACCGTGCTCATACACTGATATGGATGGGTCACCTAGACAGTAGATGGTTCCCCAACCAACGAGCCAAGGAATCATTTTGTGACAGTGCTTTGCTAAGCACCCCTTAGAGTATTTATGGGAAATACACACTGTCTGGTCTCTTTTCATGAGTTTTCCTCTGGAGCAGCTGAGAGTCTCTTCCATTCCCTCTTTGCTTTAACTGAGTGAGAACTTGTTCTGGGAAGGTGCCCTTGTTCAGGTAGAAGATCAAGGCCAGCAGTCATCATGGGGCTTCTCAGCTGTCACGGAAGTCTGAGAGAAAGAGGCAGGCTTCCCGTAAATCATGTTACACATGTGAACCATTTCTAGTTATGTTTGGCTTGACTCATTCCTTTCATTTGTGTTCTGCAGACATGATACTAGGAATGAAAAATGACTAGTTTTTAATAGTATATATTCTGGATGAGATCAGTAAAATATTGCTGTTTAGGAGAGCATGTGCCACCATATCTGGTTATGCTTACCTTTACAACAGAAATGTTAGGTGTCTGAAAGAATACCTGCACTGTTCCCAGTGTTTCTATATGTGGCTACTAATGAAATTCTTTATGCTTTTTTATGCACACATGCAAGCTTGCAGAGACATCACTCTAATGAACTGATGCCTGTTTATCACTCACACATTAGCCACGGAGTGTATTAATTGTACATTTTCGCTACACATTCTGAAGCTGGATTGGCATTTAAATGAATGCTTAGATCACTGGTCTTATAAGAAGCATTTTCCTCTGGTGAATGGGTTAAAGCAGGGCTGTCAGATTGAATATAATTAGCCCCACTGATATGCAAAGAATTGTTCTGTCAGGAAATGTCACTGTCTTTGAGTGCGGTTCCTTGTCTGCATTCAATTTTTTGTCTAGCTTGGAAAATTTTAATCACAGGTTGGAATTCACATGTAAAATTTTAACAATTTTCATAAAAACACCTTATTTCATTTGCTCTCACATAATCTTTGGTTGCCGTAAAGTAAGATACTAAACACATCTTATTTCTTTAACTTTCACTGTATTTTTTTGTCCTTTGAAGAAAGATGCTCATAGTTCATCTTTCCACCAGAGCATTTTCAAATTTTTAATGGAAGTTTTAATTTCATTGGAAATTGCAGAAAAAAGGGGGTAGTGGACTGCAAAGTTACAGGAAGACACAAGGCTCACATTGTCCCCCAGAGTCTTAAAGGAGAACCATTGATGTCTTACAAACATCAACTCATGCTTACATCTCCAAACTCATCTTCCCAATTCAAGTCTTGATTGACGGACTCTTGTTCACCAGAGTCTAGTGGTGTCAAGTACTTTAACCATGAAACCTACTTGAGTGCAAATGTGGAATGTCTCTACTGATTTCAGAGTCCTTGCAGGAACTCAAAATCCTGAGGACAGAGGTGCTGTTTCCGTTTCTGGTATTTGAAGTGTATAATTTTAGAAAAGGATAGAAGTGGGATTTGGAAAACCAGCTCCATGGTGTAAGAAAACACACATACAGAGAGAGAAGGGGTGGGAAGGAGAGGGAGAGAGAGAGGGGGAGGGGGAGAGAGAGACCTGTTATTGAATTCATAAAGGCTTCTTGTCAAGCAACTGTAGATGGTTTAGGAATACTCTGAGGAGCCCTGAGTTCAAGGGGACTTTGAGAAAGCTTGAAGGTCTGAGGGAGAATGTAAATTTCACACTGTAAAGTACTAAGGAGCAGAAACAAAAGGGACAATCCTGATCATTGCCTCCTTAAGAAAGAAAGATCTGGGAAGGTAGTTGGGTTTCATTTATGGTCTCTACGTTTATAAAGTAATGTACAGAGACTGGGTAATAAATATATGGCCTTGACATCAAATCATAAGATGAGGACTTTAATATAATTTTCCATGAAGCATAAAGGGACATAATCAACTGAAATGAAACAATGGGAGGCATGTCTGACTTAAAAGAAGCCGTCGTGAATCATAGAAGGTACAAGAGAAGAGCATTGCCTCAAAGTAAATATGAGATCACAAGTAGAGATGTGGAAGTGACATCATTGTATAAGAAAAGAATCATTTTCTACAACCAACCTCAAGAGCCAGCAGTACAACTGTGGGGTATCTACCCAAAGGATGTTCAATCATACCACAAGGACATGTGCTCAACTATGTTCATAGCCAGAACCTGGAAACAACCTAGACGCCCTGCGACCAAAGAATGGATAAAGAAACTGTGGTACATTTACACAACAGAGTACTACTCAGCTGTAAAAATTAACAACATTTGAAATTTGAAGGCAAATGCATGGATCTAGAGAAAACCATATTGAGTTAGGTAACCCAGATCCACAAAGACAATTATAACATGTATTCACTTAGAGGTGGCTTTTAGACATAAAGAAAAACCAACCTACAGGACACAACCTCAGAGAAACTAGACAACAAAGTGGATCCTAAAAAAGACATACATGGATCTACAAAGTAAGGTAAAAAAGACAAGATTGCCTGAGAAAATTGGGAATCTGGAAATCACAGGAGAGGATTGAAGGGGAGAAGGAGAGATAGAAGGATGGGAGGGAAGCAGAGAAAATTCTATAGCTCAAGGAAAACAATTATAAAATCTCCAATGAGAAGCTACCTCAAAAATAAATAAAGAAAGAAAGAAAGGAAGGAAGGAAGGAAGGAAGGAAGGAAGGAAGGAAGGAAGAAAGGAAGGAAGGAAGAAAGGAAGAAAGAAAGAGAAGTAAGAGAAGAAAAGAGTCATTTGTCCATAGACTATATTGGGTACAGGTTAGTCAACTTCAACTTCTGCAAATCTATTGTACTATAGAGAGAGCTGGAATTTCCTGAGCACAGATAACTGTGGTCAGGGAGAGGTTATGAGTAATGATAATTTTGCAAAGATCATAGATGAGCATATACTAGTGAGGAATAAAAGAGAAGAAAGAGGAGAACAACTTATAATTTTACAGAAACTCAGGGATATGTGTTATAGAATATTATTTTAACTAGAAAAAGATGTGTTACATTTGTTTCTGCTGCAGAATACGTTAGCTGTGTGGAGGAGTGTTATTTTTGTTCATGCTGCATTTGTTTAGTAAGGTAAGGATGTGTGTCTAATTATGTAAAGTTGTGCTGCATCTGACATCTGTTTCACCCGCCTAAGGCATATGATTGGTCTCATTGAACAGCCAATAACTGAACAAGAGAAAGGATAGCTAGGGCTGGCAGGCAGAGAGAATAAATAGGAGGAGAAATCTAGCTTCAAATGGAAGAGAAGGAAGAACAAGAGAAGGAGGAGGAGGACAGAACTAGGGAGACGCCAGGGGCCAGAGGTCAGGCAGTTGCCAGCCAGCCAGACATCAAGACAGCAAGGAAGCAAGAAAAGACAAAACGCTCTGAGGCAAAAAGGTAAAGAGAAGCAGGCTAAGTTAAAGAGCTAGCCAGAAACCTGTCTAGGCTAGGCTGAGCATTCAAAACTAATAATAAGTCTCTGTGCTGTGATTTGGTAGCTGGTTGGTTGTCCAAAAGAAAAAGTCTGGTACAGGTATGTGTGGGTTTTCATATATTAATCCTGATAAAGGAGGGAAAGTAAGTTGATAATTGGGTTCGAATTCAGAATCTTTGGCATAGCTATGATCATTATTGACTCGAGCAACACAAGGCATTTGTTACGCACTAAGTTCCTGTCCTGGCTACTTAGTACTCAGTATTTCTGTCATCAGTCTTTATTATTGTTTCTTTTTGTGTATGAGAAATTCTCTCTTTCGTGGTGCGTGTGTGCGTGTGTGTGTGTGCACGTGCACTCTCAAGTCAGTCCATGCTTTGGTTTGCCTGCGGATGTCAAAAGATAACCTCAGGCGTCAGCTTTCTTCTACCTTGTTTGAAGCTGTTGTTCCTCACTCTGTGCACAAGTTGGTCTGTGGGAATCTGAAGATTCTTGGGTCTCCACCAACCTCATTTTGGCACACTGACAGAAGATGCAGGCTCTCACATCTGGCTTTTGCATGGGTTTTGGAGATCTGAGCTCTAGGACACAGTCTTGTGCACTCTGTGCTTTTACCTACAGAGGGATCTCCCAGTCTGCCACCAACCACTCTTTAGAGATTGTAAGTTGATTCCTATAGCACTGTGGTGTTTTTTTCAGATATACAGCCTCTGAAGGGAGTACCTAAGTCTGGTCCTAGAACCAATCCCGTAGGCAGGGGCACTTTGGTGAATGAGTGAGTTTTCTAACCGGATGGGCATGACCTAACCTGTCCTGAAGAAAGCAAATTGTATTGTCAGATTTTCACAAATAAGTTTGGGAAACTTTAAAAATATGAGCATTTTTGATCCGAGGACATGTTAACTGAAATAAGCCAGGCACTTTAGGAAGTACTGTACAATTTAACTTCAAAAGAGTAACTAGTAAATTAGAACCCCTCAAAGGATAGATTATAGAATATATTGCTTAATTTGCTGAATGTAAGTGGACCAAACATTATAACTATAATTCTTGCTTGATCACTGTTTTGTATATGTAATTTTACTATGTTAAAGTTAAAGCCTTCCTTTTTATTAGACAGAATTAAATTTAAATTTAAATAAAATTTAAAAGAAGAAGAATCTCATTGTGGAAGCTATAGTGTGACACAGTGTGTCAGTGAGTATACGCTTTAGTCCACATATCATTATTTAAACTGTTCATTGCAATAGGTCATTGGTCTGGCTGGAGGCCTCTGGTTCTGCTACACTATCAGTGCTGGACTCTCACCGGGACTCCTCTTGGATGTCCTGTTGTTGCCCTGCGATGTGGAGATCCTGTAGCTTTGGATCTGCGGGAGCAGCCCTTTCCCATGCTGCTGCAGTTCATAGATGGAGTGGATACAGGGGTGGGCCAATTCAGCCCTGGCTATTGGCCTGGTTCTGGGTGATAGTTGGGTTGGTCAGCCTACCAGCTTTCCCTCATGGTCACCACCAGGATGGGCACCACAGCGCTGCCCTTACTAGCTCAGCCCATGCATCAGGCAGCAAGAGGCGGGGCCAGTTCTCCTCACACGTCCTCTGGCTTATCCATGTTCATACCAGCTCAGCTCTGTTGCCCAGGTAAGGTGAAGTCCCACTCTCCTGAGTGCTGACACTGGTGAGGGGGAGGGTCAGCTCTCCAGCTCTCCCACCTGCAGCAGGTGACTGAGGGGCAAGGGGCAAGAGACACGGAGGCGGGGCATCTCTCCCTCTTGCAAGCACACAAGTAATGGGGCCAGCTTTCCCATGCCCATGCCCTCAGGGCCAGCTTACCCGCAACCCTGCCAACAGGGTCAGCTCTACCATGCTGCCCAGGCAAGGTTCAGGGCCTGTGCTTCTGAGGCCTGCAGCTGGTGAGGGGCAGGGACTTGTTTATATTTTTAACTTGCTTAGTGACACGCACAATATTTTCTCCTTTGTACCAACCACCTATGACACAGGGTATGGCGGTGCTTAGTTTGCAGAGAAGGAAGGTTTAGAAACGACGTTGGAAGTATGAGCTGGTGAGAAACTAGAGTGTGAGCCCAGGGATGTCTGTGGGCAACAGCGTGTCTACACTTGGTAGTCTATGTGACAGCGCTCAGAGACACGTGCACGGAGAATGCTGGCTGCATATACTCGGTGGTGTGCAGGGCAAATCTCCTGTGTTAAGTCATGAACACCAGTATGAGAGATAAGAGCTCCTTTGTGGTGGGGGTGAAAGGGCAGATGTGGAAACCATTTCAAATGCAGTAGAGTGCCAAGGAGTAAATGCCCAAAGCGGAAATGCAATGATATAATTACACGCCATATAAAAGACATCATTAATTATTGCCAGATAATCACTGCCTATTGTGAGCGCAGGAGAGAGTCAGCTCAAAAGCAATTATAATAAATTGAGGGACATAGTTACTAACAGAACAATGAAAGCCTAATGTCTTTTTTATAAGAATGGCCACATATGAAATACAGTAAAAAAAAGATTTGATTTATAATAACAGCAACCATTATCAAGAATATAAACATAATCCAACACAATGAAATGTGTTAGATTATGAAAATAACTGCTAATTTTGGGGGAAGAAATGACGGGAATATACAGGCATATAAGGTTGCTAAAATATCATCATGAACTTTAATTTCAAAATAACTTCCAAGTAAAGATAGTAAAACAAGAATTATTTATTTAGACTGGTACTATATTGAAAGCTCCACGTATGTGTGCATGCTGAGATACCAAGTCAGACTGTCAGGGTCGGGTCTGCCTTCTCCTCACAAGAGAAAGCAATATCTGTGACCCTTCTCAAAGCCTCTTAGAGAATGTCTCTAAATCAGCATGCCACCTCCATTGATTTCCTTGGAAGAAACAAACAATACAGGCTCAGTTGATATCCTCAAGGCACCAAATTAAAAAAGCAGTAGTTTGGCCTTGAATGAACTTGACAGTGACATTGTTGCTACACACCACGAGGAGACAAGCACAGTCTGGGGTTAAGTAACCTCATTACCAACCAGAGCATACCAAATACACAGTAGTTCTCAAAATGACAGAAGAGTGCACCTTGTCACTATGAAATAGCTTTTAAAATGGCCAGTTTCAGCAAAATACTAAGTACATAAATGACTAATGGCCCATATTCATGAGAAGAAAGATAAAATAAATAGAAATTCATCTAAGGAAGTTTAGCTGCTGGACACAGAATTAAATCAGCTGGTATAAATAGTTTTAGAACAAACCAATCCAAACACAGCCTTACTGACTGAGCAGACAGGGATAAAAATGTAAAATGATTGAAATTTACAGTTAAAAATCATTCCACTAACTGTATATAGGATTAGATAGGGCAGAAAGATCAAAAAACCTAACAGTGTACTGATATTAATTGTATTTCAAATATAAGAAGAAATATGATTGTAAAAATTGAACAATTGTTCAGAAATTTGGAGTGGTCTCAGTTGATTCAATGCATATGTTATGAAGGTTCCGGAGAATGATAAACCGTGAAAGACAAAGAGAGTAGGTTTGAATAAATAACGAAATAAAAGGCTCTCTATTGGGTTGAAAAAAATCCCATACACATTAATTTACAGAATCGGGAGTTTCAAAGAATCCCAGGTAGCATAAAAAGAATAGCTCAATTTCACTGTAACTATAGAAAGGAAAAGAGGAGGATGAGGGAAGAGAGAGAGAGGACGTGAAGGATGGAAGCAACAAGAGGAAAACAACACATGCAAAGGAGTTGTTATCGGGTTTACTGTTTCCTTATCAGGAAGAATGGGAACAAAATTACAATGAAATCACAAACAGCACTATTGTTTTATGGTACGGATGTATCTTATTCTATTTATACTCTTTGGAGAACTTCCACACTGATTTTCATGGTGACCACACTAGTTTGCATTCCCACCAGGACTGTAAAATACATATTTTCTGTTTCCTCCACACTCACTGTTTTAGTTAGGCTTCTCTATTGCTGTGCAAGACCATGACTACAGAAACTCTTACAAAGAAATCATCTATTTGGGGGTGGCTCTCTCACAGGTTCAGAGGTTTAGTCCATTATCATCATGGTGAGGGCATCGTGACTTGCAGGCAGACATGGCTGTTATTCCTACATCTTGCAGGTGACCAGAAGTCAACTGAGACACTGGCATTGTCCTGAGTACAGGAAACCTCAAAGCTGCTGCCCCCCCCCCCAGTGACATATTTCCTCCAACAATGTATACCTATTCCAACAAACCACACTTCCTAATAGCTGCTACTCCCTATGAGATTATGGGGTAACAATTATATTCAAACACATTCCAAGCCCTGTTCCCCATGAGCTTGTAACGATATCATAATACAAAATTCATTTAGTCCAACTTCAAAAGTTCCCATAGTCTATCACAGTCTCAACAATGTTTCAAAGTCCACAATTCAAAGTCTCCTCTGTGATTCATGTTACCTCTTAACGGTAATCACCTGTAAAAATCAAAATCAAAGAGTAGATCACATACTTCCAACACATAATGGCACGGGATATATATTACTATTCCGAAATGCAGGGAAGGGAACATAGTGAGGAAATACGGGACCAAAGCAAGACCAAAAACCATCTGGGAAAACCTCCAACTCTGCATCTCCATGTCTGATGTCAAGACGCCCTTCAGGTTTCCAACCCCACTCAGCTTTTGTTTTTTTACTTTACTGCAGAAGCAGCACAAACATCACAAGAACAATCTCTAGGCAACATACCACAATTCCTTCCTTCTGCAACCTCTTGATCTCCAGAGTTTATCAAATCATACTCAGCACCACTGTCTTCAATGTTCCGGCTACTATGACCCATTAAGCATCGCTTCAAGCGTTCCGAACCCAAAGAACCAAAGTCCAAATTTCTCCTGAGAAAAGTATGGCCAGGCCCATCACAGCAACACCCCACTCCTGGTACCAACTTCTGTCTTAGTTAAGGTTTCTATTGCTGTGAAGAGACACCATGCATCGCCACAGCAACTCTTACATTGAAAACATTTAGTTAGTGTGGCTCACTTGCTGTTTCAGAGGTTCAGTCCATTATGATCATGGCTGGGAACATGGCCATGTGTAGAATCACATAACTGAGAGTCATACATCTCGCAGTCAACTGAGACACTGGGTAGTATCCTGAGCATAGGAAACGTCAAAGCCTGCCCCTATAGTGACAAACTTTCTCCAACCTGTCATCCTTACTCTGACAGACCTTACCTCTTAAAAGTGCCACACCCTATGAGATAATGGGGGCAAATTATATTCAAATCACCACATCACGAACCCCAGGATAATTTGTGGTGGTTTATCTTTTTCATGATGATTTTGAAGCTGTGAGAGCACAAGACAAACGCATAGACAAAGGCTTTCTGAAACGACTCTAACAGCTGCATTGGTGATTTGAAGAACTGGCAAATGTGATTGCATTTAATTAGAACTCTCTGCACAGCAAAGGGAACATCTGGCAGAGGGAGACGATATTCTCTAGAATGAGATTACATTTTTGCTTGCTGTTTATTTGAGAGGGGATTAATTTCTAGAATACACAAGGAACTCAAAAACATTAAGAGCTAATAAACCAAGTAATCCAGTGAAAATCTGGGCAATTGAAGTAAGCAGAAGGTTCCTACAACTGACTTTTAATAAACTATGTTAGGTCATGCCTTGTTAGTTTGTTATATAAATCCAAAAATAATATAGATTCTATACTTGTAAAATATTAGGTGAATAAACTAAGTTATAAAATTTGTGAAATGATTTTAAATTTAATTAACTCATAATCATGTCAGTGATAACAAAGCATCAGGGCAAGCTACTGGCAAGAAGCTTTACTTTTCCTGTTTGTTTCCAAATTTTAACATTGCTACATTTTGCACAACAAAGAGCTTATCAAGAACACTAAATAAGGTAAATGAATATAATTAAACATCATTATCTCTATCTGACTTTATCTACCTTTCTTAAAATGCAGTGTATAGAAGAATGTATTTTAACCTTTTCAGCCATCAGAGCCTTTAAAAAAATAACTCATTCATAAGTTCTATGTATCAGGTTTATCACAGGAGAAAGCAGTTTTGCTGAAGACCAATCAATATAACTGAAAGATGGTTTATATTCATTAGGTGATATAGGTTAGTCAGGACCATTGATATCAGCTATTAGTGAGAGGTGTACATTAAAGTTTATTTGGAAGTTAATAAAGGTCTTAGGGCCATTGTTCTCCCACCTGACTGCTCCTATCTAATGGACTGAACTGGGAAAAGCGCACTCCTGGTCACTGTGCCTTTCAAAAAGCAGATTTTCTTCTTTGCCGGGCACAGTCTTTCCCAACTACTAACAAATTCTTGAATTTGAAAGGCTGCCTGTATTTCGGGATGCTCTGTGTCCTCTTGTGGATCACAGGTACGACGCTCCTCATAAATCTTAAGATGGAAGAGACTGTGTATACTGTCTGAAGACACACATGCTTTTCTACTGGATGTAGACAAGGCAGACTATAGCAGAACCATTCTGTAATAAATAAAAATAGGAGGTAGACAGCTACTAAAATCTGAGCTATAAACTGATGCAATTTGATCCAAGTTGAGACAAACATACAACAAAGGAAATACAACTGCATTAAAATTGCCTAGTTTTCTTTTCGGCAATGCAAAGTACAAGAATGGAATCATTACGCATGCAGCATTCAGGTAAACCATGGCTAGGAAACAGGGCAAATATGAAAATGCATATTGATGGGGAAGGAGAAAAAGTCACATTTGCAAATCATTTTATATCAAGCAAGTGTGTATTCTATAAACATGCCCAAACAGTAGTGCAAAGTTAAAGGAGGTAAATTAGTACAAACGTATTGTAAGTTTTATAATTTGATATACATATATGCCATATTGAGACTAATATTGAATTATGAAACATTATGCATGTCATTGCAATACTCAAAAGTCATTTAAAATAGTTCTGCATTTTTTCCCATTTGTAAATCTTAATTACTTTGAAATTCTTATTCAAGATCAGTTGCAAAGATAAATCCTCAAGAGACTGAGCCTTTCTAAAATATACCTGAGAAAAACCTTATTCTCGCAGGCGGCCATCTTACAGTACACAATATTTGTTCAAAGCATAATTCTTTTCCACTGATGTCAGTTGTCAACAAATTTCATTGCCCCTGGAGTTAATGGAGTCATGGATCATTGAAGAGGATTTACAACTAACCACCATAATCTCTCCCTGCATTCTGAATATGTGTCTTCAAGGCCAAGAGAACTGTTGGTCTTGCTCCTCTCCAAGGAACTTACCTTTGCAATGAACAGAAGCCGCTTGAGAAAACTGCAACCAGTCAAAATTCACAGTTGTGGAGCCCGATTCCAACGGATACATCGACAACATGATCCCATGCCTAAGCCTCAGGGAAGGTTGCATAAAAAGGGGCAGAAAGACTGCAAGAGCCAGAGGATCAGGCAGTGTGCTGTGGGATTGGGTTTCCTAATAATGCCAGAAGCAACATCCATCAAGTCTCACCAGCATGACTGCTCAGAACAAGGACCACACCGACATACAAGTCAAAATGGATGGGCAAAAGTACAGAGGCCTTAAACCTACATAAAGAACTATAGGCAACTAAAGAATCGACCATCAGGAGTAAAAGTCTTCCCAAAGAATGAGGATACCAACTCTTTGCCCGAAACCATATGGTCAGTCCTGAAAACATACCTACATGGAATATTATACAGATTGAACCAGTTGTCCTTATGAATGAATGTAAGTATGTATGTATGCATGTATATGTAAGTAGGTGGGTAGAGAGTAATGAATGCCTGCTAGTAACAACTGATGAGGTTAACCTCATTTATGTGGTTGATGTCTTTTTGCTCTACTTTGCTGTCTTTCTTTCTATTCCGTAATGTGCATTCCTAAGGCAGATGCTATGTGCAACCCACTCTTAAAGGCAGTAGATCTATTGCACATATTTGGAACCTGTTTGTAAATAAATTTGCCTTTTATTCTTATTTTTCCAAGATTTTTTTTATGTGTGCACATGTGCATGAGTGTATGTACGTGTGTGTGTGTGTTGATGCTGTTATGCTGCCTGTATGTGGATACCTTTATAGGTTAAAAGAGGATGTTAAATCCCATGGCACTGGAGGTCCAGACAGTTGTGAGCTCCTGAATGTGGGTTCTGGAAACCAAATGTGGGTCCTCTACAAGAGCAGCAAGTACTCACTCAGCTATTATTCAAGTCCCTGGCTTGTTTATTTACATAAACATTTATTTAGATTATTAGTGACTTTGGAGATGTCTTTTAATGTTTTGGGTTCTAGTTCATGTCTGTGTTTTATTCTGTTGTCAAATTGTCCTAGGTTTTGTCATTGAAACTTTTATCTGTTGGATTCTCTCATATATCCACTATTGTGGAATTTTTTTCTGGTATTTTCTGTAACTACGAGATATCACAACCTTACCTCTAATGTTATTAATCAGAGTATAATAATTCTCTTGGAAATGCATTTTATGTGATGATTTAAGATTTGTCAAACTCACGGGAAATGATGTAGCTTCTACAGTGTTCCAAGTTAATATGAAATATGAAATGGTAAGAGCTTTGTTGTCTTATGTGTTGTATCAAATACAGTACACCTATTACATGTTTGACAAGGGTGGTAATAGAATGTTTGGTAAGTTCAAGGAGACAGGTTGTATAACTTAGTATGTGCAGTGAAGTCTTGGGAATAACTTTCTTTGTATGCCTAGAGTACTACACTAACAAAGCAAAACAACAAGGAAACCTGTTTGGGAAGTTTTTGTCCTGGAGACATTGACACATAGGTCCTTCCTACATAGCACACTGGGACTCAATCATGAGGGGAAATAAGAATTTTTTAAAACAATATTTTAGTTCTTCTTTGAAAATTCCATTCAATAAATTTCAATCATATTCCTTTCCACGCCTTTAACTCCAAACTTGAAAGGCAGAAACAAGCAATCTCTGTGAGTTCACAGTTAGCTTGATCTACACAGTGACTTCCAGGACAGCATGGGCTACATAGAAATGCCCTGCCAAAGGAGGAGGAGGAGGAGGTGAAGGAGGAGGAGGAGTTGAAGGAGGAGGAGGAGGTGGTGAAGGAGGAGGAGGAGGAGGTGGTGAAGGAGGAGGAGGAGGTGAAGGAGGAGGAGGAGGAGGAGGAGGAGGAGGAGGAGGAGGAGGAGGAGGAGGAGGAGGAGGAGGAGAAGGAGGAAGAAGAGGAGGAGGAAGAGGAGGAGGAGTTGTCCATTCCTATTTTCACTGGTCTTCATAAATCCTGGACGGGGTTTACTTACGAATTTACAAGTCCTTTTGAGTGTGAGGCAACATAGATAACTTTGTTACAGTAGTATTTAAGGGTATTTAAGGAAAAGCTATTTCCTCCTGGCCACAAGAACTGAACCCACCTCTAGGTGGATATCTAACATTCCAAATGGGCAGGTCAGTCACGCTGTCAAGAGACCTCTACTGAGGAATGCTGATTCACCTTAAGCTATGCTAAAGGGTCTGGTGGAGGAATTATCCCTTTAAGGAAATACTGTACTTTCTTTGCCAGGAAACCTTCTCCTGGTGAAATCTGTTATGGAGTCGGAGTCATGAGGCCTGTCTGTCTTTCTTTGTCCTGTGTTCTTCCTTCCTTCCTTCCTTCCTTCCTTCCTTCCTTCCTTCCTTCCTTTCTTGGTACACACATGAGGTATTTAATGTTTCTTATATTTTCTTCTATTAAGGATTTTAACATTACCATTGTTAAAACATGTTGAGAAAACACCACACATTTAGTAGTTTTTCATCGACCCTTAGACTTATACTTAGGAGGCAGACACACAGGAATCATGAGTTCAGATACAGTCCTGGATAATTACTGACATCAAAGTCAGGCTGGGTAATGAATGACAAAATCCCAGGGAAATTCGTGAATGTGTGAGGAACAAAAGTAGGAACGCCAACCCCTACCCTTACATGAAATGCACGATCACACCTTACCTGATATTTAAATAAAGAATGGAGCACTTAGATGATGGGCAGCGGGGAAAATGACTATCATTAAGTGAGAACACAAGAGATGAACAAAAGTCACAGAAGGAATATAAGGACCACAAAATAAACTTCACTAAACGGATTTGCCACACATCTAGCTTTTATACTTTAGTATCTGTCTCAAATGTCTCAAAACAGAAATCCCAAGGCAGTGATGCCCACGCTCAGCTGTGAGCATGGTAAGTCACTGACTTTTTATAATCTACAATAAAGTTGATCAAACACCAATGGCCTTGAGTTTTCTTTCTACCTCTTTTTCTTTCATTTAGATTCTGAAGACAGACCAGTGTGCTTTCTCCCACACTCTGAGCTTCCTCCTTCTCTTTCCATGAAGTTATTCTCTTAGCTGCTCCCCCATGTGGGTGTTTACCAGTGGCAAGCTTTCCTTCTTTCCCACCTCCCTCATCCAGACAGGTGGTAAGATTTACAGCTTGCCAGGCCCGTGGTATACAAATATGTACACAATAACAATTAATGAACAAAGTCCCCGTGGATTTGAAATTTTTGGGTGATGACAATTCATCTACAGTAACGAAATGTAAAAAAAAAAATTCACTACTCTGAAAATTTATATTACTCTCTCAAATGAGTTAACACTCTGAACGAGAAAATAATGATACATGAAGATGGTTCAGAGAGTTGGGCTTTCAATGACATGCTTCAAACTTGTTATCTCCTAGGAACTCTAATTGAGACAGCAAGGATATTTTATAAAGTAAATAGGTCAGTTCTGGAGCCAGGATCCACAGCTGATAATGAGTTCTGAGCATCTTCTATAAATAGAAGCCTGAGAACTAAGTGTGTACTCTGTATAAAATATACCACCACACCTCGATGGATATAAATGCAATTCACTGCAGCAGGTTTGAAGATAGTTACCTGCTTCCCTGTTGTACATTAAAATCAAATGAAATTGGAATTCTCACCCTCTGCCGCATAGAAATCACCTTTCTCTCTTTAGCAGTAGAGACCAGTTCAAAGAGCAGCAAGTAAAATCTTGAACATTTTAGATCTTCGGTAGCATAGCTCAAGGACGGACTGTGCTTGTTGATCCTGGACCAAATGATTTGACTCCAGCTGATTGATTCTCTTTAAGGGCAACAAAGCAATCTACTGCTGTAGTACAGAAAGAATACAATTGCTTGAAATCTTCTAAGACAGCTTCGCCTGAGATGGGGAGATAAAGGACCAGCAGTCCGTGTGTTTGCACCCCCAAATCACCCACAGAATTCTTCATCGCACTTGCCCATCCCCTGCAGAAGTGTTTGGCTCCACCTTAGAATGTGAACGAGGTGATTTGCATATTAATGCGAACAACAGACTGAGCGATTAGGCAGGTGGGACTCCAGTTTGGGAGATGAAAATTTTAAACACTGGCAAGTAGGAATCCAGAAAAAAATCAGAAGATAAATTGACTTTGCATTCCTTTCTCCTTTAACCTAGGCTACATTAATGAGAAATTAATTGATTCTTGACAAGTTAATGAGTCCTTATTAACTGCATAATTAGAAAGAAAATGTATTGATCTTTAAGAATAAGTATCTTACTTTCATTTTGAGTCCGCGTGATTGACAGGCTGAGTCGTGACTGAATGTGAAATGCCCAGGAGATTCTGAACCTGTCTCTCACACTATCCAGGAAAGTAGAATGTAAACATCTATGGTTCGCCCGGTTGAGTGAGAAGACATCTTTAGGGGCAATACTGGGGACGAGAATGAGCAATGGGTGGAGCGGTCTTGTCTGTTTTCTATAAGGAGCGTTCTATGTGGCCTGTAATTTCATAAGTTTTTCACTAACTCTTTGTTAAGTTTCTCCTCTCTGCTTCCATTTTCTCATTTGGAAAATGATGAGGATTAACTCTAAATGCCCTGCAAACTCTTAATTACGTGTTTCTAATTCTAAATTACAGGGTGACTTTTGTTTCTTAACGACCCATCCAGTAATCGCCATCCTGTCTTCTACCCGGAATAAAGTCTCTTTCAGCTAACGTTAGCCACTTTTGCTAAATGAACACATAGCCCTAAAAACCCTTCTCATTTATAATATAGAGCATCCTCATAACTTGTGTTAGTCAAACAACTTTAAGTTCATCATACAATTTTCTAGAAATATAATATGTATGCCCATGACTTCTTTAACATATTGCATATTGTATAGAAGAGTGTTGGTCTTATTTTTCAGGCTGCACATTAAATTAGGACATTGCATTTTACAAGCAGCTCCTGAATCCACTGATGAGGGAAGGATAACTGCAGCCCCAAGGAGCCCACAAACCACGACTCTGTCAGGCACCACCATCCAGCGCAGGTAGGTAAGTGATTTACCTGTTCCTAGGAATAGAGAGCGAGCCGCCCTATAAACCAAAGGGTTGCATGGGTATATTAAAGTGCCAAGAAAACCAGGCTCAGGAACTTATCAGATGTCTTAGAAGATTTCGGTGTAACTCCCTCACCAGCATCCTGGAAATGGATGGATACCTTGTACTATACTGGCTGGTCCCAAACCCGTCCTCTGCTAGCTGGTGTGTGAGTGTGTGTGTGTGTGTGTGTGTGTATGTGAAGGACTGTCCAGCAGGGGATGCAGACTGCTCATGGAGCTTCATTTCCTCTCAGTCTTCCACTAGTGACACAGTCACGCGACTGTTTTCCTGCCTCTCCACCTGTTCACTTATCTGGACTTAGACCCAAACCTGTTCTTTCTGCTCTGACATTCCCGTTTTATCTTTCCAGTTTGCGGCTGGAGTCTATACCTTTGCTCTCAAACTCCGACTCAAGCAGCTACTGCAGCAGATCCCAGCACTGGTCTGGCTCGTTATCAACATAGACTCTCAGCCAACTTCTCAAACCTTTCCAACGCTGTTGCAATTGATAATTCTATAAATTATGTATTTGCACGTATATATACAGATATATTTGCTGTGTGATATGTGGTGTGAACGTTAACATTAATAATTAAGATTGAAATAAAAAATTTACCGTGGGCAGATAAATGTCATTGCTGGTATTATCTTGTAAACTGCTGCCATGGGAAGCTGCAAACCTTATGGATATAATATTACTCAGTACATTGTGACCCTGTGGAGTGGCATAATGTATTTGTCTATGTTTCCAGCTCAACAATGATCAGCTGGAATTAAAAATAATCATTCTAACTTATAATGTAGAATGGTGGTTCCCAAAATGTGTACTGGTTTAGCAGCTTTTAGTTCACTAAAGACCTTTTAGGAAACATAATTTCCCAGTCAACGCTGATGTACTGAATCAAAGAGTCTAGCATAAAGGTCCAGCAATGACTGAGTTAGTAGGATTTCTGATGATTCTGTTGATGTCATGGGTTTGAGGTCCACTGGAACAGACCAATCTTTCTGCAGCATGTCTTTGTGCAAACATATTCTTCCATATACCTCCCTCCCGCCTTTTTTTTTCATTTTGTAATTCCTATTTCTTCAGTTTAACTTCCTAAGGAAACATGACATTGCTAGAACACTTTAGGACACCCAAATGACTTTCTTGGATGACTCAGCGGCACAAGCAGCTCAGCCATGTTGGACTGGGCGGGGCAAGCCCGCAGTTTTTGACCTAGGAATGTCACAGCGTAGATTCTTAAGCACTTAGTGATTTAAAAGCGCAAAGCAAAAATGTTCCTGTACAGTAAAAGAGTTACAGGCAATGCAATAGGACAGATTCAGACAAAAAAGACCTCTAAATGGGTCATAGTGTCAGATAAACATACTAGGCTGGGAGAAAGAAAGCAGAGTCAGGCAGACGCCATAGCTCTCCTCTCCAAGACGGACACTTGTTAGACTCATGCCAGTGAGCCATGACTCAAGTGGCAATACAGATTATTAGAAATGGGTTAAACTAATATGTGAGAGTTAGCCAATAAGAGGCTAGAAATAATGGGCCAGGCAGTGTTTAAATGGATACAGTTTCCATGTAATTATTTTGGGTAAAGCTAGCCGGCAGGTGGGCGACAGGAAGTGGCCCACCACTCCTTTTACAACACCTTCTACATAGTGGACTCAAGGACGTTAAGTCATTTTCAAAGGTCAAATGATCACTATATGAAAGAACTGTGACTTGAGTTGTTACTGAGATGCATTGGTTTTCACTCCAATGGGCAACCAAACTTTAGAGGAAAAAAAATAATACCTGGTGGTTATTTGCAACATTCATGCCTGAAGCAGGGGAAAAAATGGGCCTGGACTGAAAAATAATAGTATTTTCTAAATAGAAATTAATGAGTGATTTACTTCCATGCAATAGCTCTTCATTTTTAACACAGATGCCAAAATTCATAAATATGATTGATGGTAATATAATTCCTAAGAAATCCATTTCATTCAGAAGTCATTATACAAATGGATATGAATTTTCACATCTACACAAAAGCAGTTTTAAACTGAAGATAAAAACCGATTTATGAAAGGTAATAGCCAAATCAACAGGGAAAGTAGAGGAAAAATAAAGGAAACACAAGCAAATTCAATGGCATGTTTTAGAAAATGTTCTTAACTGAGATGTCCAAAATGAAAGGTAATAGAAAGAAAACATCCCAGTAAAGGTCACAGGTTTGGTTTTTTTCTTTTGCACATTGTTTAAATCAAGATATCTTTCACTACCTGCAACATTACCGAACAATTCTTAACCCTAGTCACAAAATCTCCAAAACTCGAAAAGAGAAAATAGAAAACATCATTTGCCTAGAAGGTTCCCATCAATTCTTTGTTAGTTTTTGTATTTCACAAACTGCTCTTTCATGCAGTAATGACGGAGGACTCGAAACAGGACACATAGTGACCAGAATTGCTTTATAATATATCAGTGCAAAGCTTCAACTGCAGAAGTGCCTTCATTTAATGCACAGGAGAACACTGCTATGCATTAACCCAAACCTGATTCTCTTGTGGCCTGATATCTACAATTTTTTTCAGGTTCTATGTTCATCATTATATTAATATGGACTAAGCAAATTCCCTCCCAATGAGAAAGTTGGGTACGCTGGTGTGCTAAAGTCAGTGTAAAATGCCTTTGAATACCACTTGTTCAGCTCTGGGAAGTTTTGAGAGGTAGGAAATAATAGAGCCATTATTAAAAATTCAACCATATACTGTAATGATCCAACCGGAATTAAAAACAAAAAGCAGAAGAGAGTGAAGCTCAGTATTCCCGCATATAGAACTGGATATGACTACCACTTATACCCATGGATATTTATTCACAGTCTCCCTCTTCCTTTGGATACTTAGTCATCTCTTGGTGCCATCATCACCCATTCCTGTCACATGACACTCTTCAGCCATTTGTTCAAATTTTTTCTACACAAACACTGCAAGAGAGGATGAATTCTATTGCTCTTTTGCCCTCATTGGAAACCTCGCATCGGAAGAGGATGGGTACAGAATAGGACACAGAAGAACTCAGGCTACTTAGTCAACTATGCAGGGCTCACAGGGCCTCGCAGAGACTGAAGCTAAAATGACAGGACCTGTATGGGTTTGCACTAGGTCCTCCACATATGTGTTACAGTTGTTAACTTGGTGTTTTTGTGGAACTCCTGACAATAGGAGGGGAGGGGGGCTCTGACTCTTTGTGACTCGTTGCCTGTTCTTGGGACTCCTTTCTTCCTATTTGGTTGCTTCACCAACCCCTAATATGAGAGTCTGTTCCAATCTTATTATATCTTGTTATGTCATGTTAAGTTGATATTCCTGGGAAGCCTGCTCTTTTCTGAAGGGAAACAGGGGGGTGGATCTGGGAAAATGGTGTGTGTGGGGACTGGGAGGAGAAAATGGAGGGGAAGCAGAAGACAGGATGTATTGAAAGCAAAGCAAAGGGATAATTTATAGAAATATGATTATCACCCAAAATTAAATTTCACTATATGTGTTTTAAATTAACATTTAATTAGTGTAGCATTTTATGTTTAAATAAATCAGAACAAGTAATTATTCTTAGTAAAACAGAAGTATTTCTTGTTTGTTGAAATAAATATGAAGTGTGGATTAATAGAGTCCCAATCCCCCGAGACTCAGAAAATTCTTTTGGTTCATTGATTAAAACAGCAAGACCAATTAGTTTTACAACAGATGGCAAAACTAAAGCCAAGCAGCTATCTTGCTACTTCTGGCATCTGTCACAAGATGAATTAGGCAAGATCTGCACAGATCAGCTGCGATTCAGCAGCAACACAGGAAGCACACCTTAACCCTGGGCCGCGAGCATCTTCATTTTCATAAAATCCGAAGAAAGCCATCTGACAGTATCCATGGGAGCAAATGACGGAACCAAACCAACTGAATTCTGCTCTTAGGCATCTCCACCACAATGCCATCCTGTATGTGCTGTGTGATTTAAAACAACCAAGCTGGAGTAATACACCTTAATTTGCTAATTTTCTTTGTAATAGCTTTCCATTACTAAATCAAACAATACTATAGATAGAGTGTTCAATATTATGCAATCAATATAATGGATATGTGTGTCTGATACAATACTTTCAAAAGAAAAGGAAATGTGCACCTTTTCATCCACAATACAGACTGTATCTGATGTGAGTAAAAGTAGACACCCCAGTATTGTAACAATATGTTACTATATACACCCTGGTGATTACTTGCAGGGATAAAGAAAGCTCTCTTCCCTGGACGTCACCAGTTGGGGATGCTCTCAGGAACACGTTGTTGTGTCTGTATCCAGAGGCGTCAGAGAGGGCTTCCATCACTGGGACATCTCGTTTTTCTTGGTGTCATGTGGTCACAGTTAGATTCTAATGAAATATGATGTTATGGAGGTAAGGAGATTCACATTCACCATGCAGGAAATTAAGCCATCATTTCTTGTCAGACAGAAAGTAAGTTGTTTTAAGGATAAAAGCTTCTTTTAACATTTAGTCAAATTTTATTCTTTCAGGAAATAGGCCATTCTTTGACAGAAAAATATGTTACTGCCAGAGGATATGGATTCCTCTGTTATATTTCACTAGTTTTCTATTTTCTCAGCACATAAGGAGCAGATGGGAATAAAGCTGATCCAATGGAATAGTTTCTTTTACATTCCAGCAGTAAGGAAAACTAAAATTCAGTGAACTAGTCTAACCAAATTTACCACACATATAAGGAGGCATTTTGGAAACTTTATAAGAAGTGTGAAAAGGAGAAAAATTATATGAATTATTAAAATAATATTTACCTTTTCATTTCCTTTTGGACAGCTTTATAGTTGTTATTTGTATTATTCTCTAAATACTCATAGTCTCTGAATATGAATGCAAAAATCCATACTACTTGTTCCAAAATGATGTTTAGCTTTCCTCGAGTCAAACTCTGAATACATAATGCTAGAGCTAGGCCAGTAATACCATTTGTAGAGAGAAGACTAGTTCTCTGAGCTTGTAGGATGGTAAATAGTCATCTACAGAGCCTCTCACGGTCCCATTCTATCCACATCATTATAGCCATCAGATTATAAAACATGCAAAATATATCCTTTCATAGCAAAATTATTTTCTTTCAGAACAAACCAATTTAATTGCTACTGATTAATATTTTGTTAGCATAAATAAATAACACGAGGCAATATTGATCGAAATACATTTGTTTCTAGTCAGCTCTTAGACCACCCTAGATCACATCTGAAGGGGCTCACAGCAACTACAAATGGCAAACATTCAAAGGAACAGAGTATTTTTCACCTCCCAGCGTCATTCAGCTCAAGCTACCAAGGACTATATAAAAACTACAGGAAACCTTACATATAGACACCAATACATTTAATTAGTCGTTTGCCTGTCTGAAATGGGCTAGCTTCCTTTTTGTATAGAAGTATATGTCCTATTATTAGAAATATAATAAGTAAATATATCAATGGTACAATTCCACAATTGATTTCCTGATGGGAATATTTCCAGGCAACCAACGAAACAAACACTAGAATTTATGAAGAGCTAAGCAGTCAGAGAAAGAGCAGAGGAGCTACTGAGATAATATATGGCACACTGACCATCTTAGAGACAGGACCCTGGCAAAGACTGTTTCTAAACACACAGCTTTCTTGTCTTACTCCTCCATGGCGGAAGCCTACACATTCCCAAGGTTGCTCCATCTGGAAGGACAGGAAATGAGAGAAGACAGCAGTCTTGTTGGGCTGCTGTTAGTGTATCTCTCCCAAATTTTACAAAATCCTATAAGCATATGTTCATGTTTCTAGGCTCCTTTCTCAGGTTCCCTGGAAAATGTGTGTCTTAAACTCCACCACCTTCATGGACCAAATGCCACAACTGATAAAATACAGTGGCAGCATCCATAGTAACCATTCAAACAACAGAGTAAGAGCAAACAAAGTCATAGCATTCTTTCATTCTCTTAGTTTCAGGTATCACATGCCATAATTCTTAACATGCTTTTAACAGAAATTCTTATAAAAAACTTATTGTCACACACCCATTTGCATATTAATTATAAAGTTAGATTCTGTGTA
>JABTXL010001700.1:3223814-3380802 GCA_025134845.1 Neodon shergylaensis
TGGGTGTGTGTGTCAGAGAGAGGGGAGACAGGGACAGGGACACAGAGAGATAGAGATGAGACAGAGAGAGAGGAGAGAGACAGAGACAGAGAAACAGAAACACAGACAAGACAAAGAGAAACAGATACAGAAAGAAAAACAGGGAGAAAGACAGATACACAGAGAAAAAGCAAAAGAGACAGACAAGAGATAATCATTGTAGAATATCATTTTAAGGTGTGCTACATAATCAAGCATTTCCTTAATGATTCAAAGATGTGTTGCTTCCCTTTATGCTGCATTTGTTTACCTCTGTGAAGCTGGGTTACTTTGCCTGTCCCAAACACCTGACGGGTCTAATAAAGAGCTGAACGACCAATAATGAGGCAGGAAAAAGGATAGGTGGGTTGGCTGGCAGGTAGATTAAATATAAGAAAAAATCTGGAAAGAGAGGAAGGAGGAGCAAGAGAACAAGGAGTGAGAAAAGAAGGGACCAGGCACCCAGCTACACAGTCAGCCATGGAGCAAGAAGATTACAGAGGTAAGAAAACAAAAAAACCTAGAGTCAATAGGTAGATGGGATAACAACAAGGCAAGCTAAAGTCAGGGCATGCATAAATAATAGTAAGCTTCCATGTGCGATTTATTTGGAGCTGGGTGGCGGGCCCCCCAAAAGACCAAAGAGTAAAATCAACCAAGAACAGATAATGGACTAATATTGGCCACAAGATAATAGAACAAAGTTAATAGAACGGGATAAACAGAGAAGAGAGAAAGAAGCTAGTTCAGTACTTTGAAAGACAAAAGATAAATCATTAGTTAAGTGAAGATCTATACCCATCTTTTACCCTATTCAGTGCCCCACAGGCCAGTCTACCAACTCATGTCTCACACTCAATAAGCTGCAGGGCATTTAATATGGGACGGGGCAGTGAGGCAGAGAGTATAAAGGAATCTGGCAAATGAAACGATGGCCGGATTAACATGGATTAAATTACCAAATTTCAAATATATCCAGCAACAGAGAATCTTTAAAAAGTTTACAAATTTTGAAGCCCCCTCAGAACTGGGATATTTTTCTTGTCCTTGTGAATTATTGGTTTCATTTGAATAACATCTCCTGAACGAACTTCATTTAGGATATACAAGAGGAGGAAGAGATGAGTTTAAAAAGCAGTAAGCTTCTCCAGGTGGCCCTGGCAAGTCACTGGCCAGTGATACCGTCATTACCTGACTCGGCACACAGGATGGCAAAGTTTATGACTGTTTTTCTAGATGTTCAAAAGTATTATTAGAAGCTGTGACAAAATAAGACATTTCCAGATGAAGAAAGAGGATGGAAGGAAATTTCCCATAGTGTTCAACTCGGAGTTAGTATAACATCTTTTTTAAAGCTATAAAAAATCAATAATACCAGGGGATCTGAAGCATGAGAGGAAACATCTGCCTTTACTCAGAAGAAGATATAATCAAGAGTAAGTCCCATATAAGATAATGTCTTTAAAAGTTGACATATTCCTTTGCAGCTTGTAATTAACACTGCATGCATATTCTGCCAAGTGATAACGTCGTTCCAAATGTTGATTGTTTACAAACATTTCTAGGGAAGTTAAAGACGATAAGGTAAAAAGAAAGCATCAAATTCTACAACACTAAGTTTTTATTTATTTATTATTCTCATGTTGAAATGGCTCATGGTCTTCCTGGATCCTCTTCCTCCATTCCCCTAACATGCAGCATTTCTCCTCAGGGTTCTCCATGCTTAGCATTTCTAAAATTGTTTTTATTCTCCTCCAAAGCCCTTTGTCTTGCTATTCCCTTTAATGATGATATATATGTCATTCAACCCAACACCTCTCAACTCTACACGCTGGTTTTAATGATCCCTCAATCGGTCATGTCATTTTACATATAAGGTTAAATGTGTCCAGAGTGCTCTTGAGTACCTGGCTCGAGCCTGACTGTGTTGTCTGATGGCTGCTTGGATTTGGTTAGGTCACACAGCCTCTCTGTACCTCTGTTAGGTAAGGTTAGGATGATTAACTTGATAATTTATGGTCCATACTTAGATCACTGCCTGACGATTAGTAAGTACTACATAATTGATTACTGCTCACCTTCATGCCTTTATCCATGCTGTTTTCTCTACTTAAAATGCCCTTCCAGGATTTTCTCATCATTTAGATGCCAGGATGATGATATCACAGAGAACAGGCATCTGGGGAGCTGTCATTCCTGACAGATGTGCTTCGGGCTGCAACAAGTGCCCCATGAATTATACAGAATAAATCTTCAGTTTAAGGGACGTGTGATTTGGTCTGCTACTTTTCCTTCTGGCAAATCTCTGAAGTAGAAAGGGAACGCACATGTGTTTGTGGAGGTGAAGGCAATGAGATTCCCCCCAGACGCTGCCCAACCCCTCAGCAGTGAGTGAGTCTCTGGGTTGTGTGGAATTTTGAGTTTTTCACTATAAACGAAAACATCATAATGGTCAGAACAGTGTTTTCCTGCCAAATTCATACTTCAATCACTAAGAGAGTACCTGGCTCAGCAGAGGAGTCATTTGTAGTGGAAAAGAACTGAAAGAAAGGAAAGGAGAATGGAAGGAAAATAGGAAAACATGAAAGATGACATACACATTGAGGTATATAGGAAAACATGAAAGATGACATACACATTGAGGTATATACCCCTTGTGTATGTTTGGTGACTGTAGGAGTCAATGTGGGTATCTGAGCCCTGGAACAACAGTAATAGATGATTCCCATGATGTGGGTGCTGGGAACCAACCCAGGACCTCTGCAACAGCAAGTGTTCCTAACTGCTGAGCCACCTCTCCAGCTCCCACAAGACATTTCTGACCATGGAACTAAGATAGGAGTAAAGTCACATGATTGAAACGTGGACATGCAGAGTGCTCTTGGAAAACATAGAATTTCGAACAGTGTACCATCTCAGTTTCAAAGACACAGAAAATGAACACACAAACATCTCCATCTGAGGATAAAAACTATTTGAACTTGGGAACATGAAAAGGAGATCTTAAATGCAGAAGTCATTTTCTGAAACGGGAGAAGATGTTTGTATCACTAAGCTTAAATTTAGAAGTCCTAGAAAAAGTGAAAATTCGATATCATTCACTTCTTTCTAGGCAACTCCTAGCCCCCTGATAATCAACCCAATACATATTATATTAGAAAAATAATCAAAACATACCTTGAAGAAAATAGGTACTATGGAATATAATTCTGATACTGTAGTGGGAGACTGCTCATTCATTCCCTGGCCATCTATACCCAGATAATAAAACAGAAACTATATGAATTACAACACTGCTTGGCCAATAGCTTATGCATATTTCTAGCTAACTCTTACATCTTAAATTAACCCATTTCTATTAATTTGTGAATCACCATGCGGCTGTGGCCTACAGGTAAATGTTCTGGGATGTCTGTCTCCTTCACCAGCCACATGGCATCTCCCTGACTCTGCCTACTCTCTCTCTATATATATCTCTTCCAACCTGGCTATATCCTGCCCTGCTATAGGCCGAAGTAACGTCTTTATTAACCAAATGTAATAAAACATATTGATAGCATACATAGAAGAATCCCACATCAAAATATTGACTAATTTTTAAAAAGTAAGGTTGAAATTCTCTATCTAGAGGACAAGGAGTGTGTCTGCATTATTTCAGAAGCCTGGATTTCCCGAACTCCATCTAGGGTATGAAGAAAGGTGTCAGAACACAGTGATGCAGGTTGAGAAAAGTTTCCATGGTGATAGCGTAAACTGCACATCTCAATCTCTTTGTTACGGTCCTTAGTGTGGGTAGCAGTCTCTGTCATAATAGAATGGCTCTGTTTGGGGAAGAGTGAAATGGTTTGCCCTCCCCTTCATTTTCACACAGCTATCTCTTTGTCCTATTTATATCATGAGGGCAATCTTTGTAATAAACATTTATTATCAGTTTGGGCGTTGTGATAAATATTTGGTTTCGTTTTTCTGTCATCATCATCTTTATCTTCACTGTCATTATTCTTAATGACTAAGATACTGATGCTGACTTATTTTTATCAACTGATAGTGACTTAGTCATGTCTATGCTTAAGTGTTTATCATCCCCCAGGGAAGAGAAATCTGCCTACTAACATGACTTACGTATTTTTTTTTCTAGCTTTGAAACACTGGAGCTTTACTGTCTCATTATGGGTCTAGTAATGAAAATTTGTTTTTTATACATTTGTTAAACTTTATTCTTGTTTTCTGTAATTTTAGAATAGGCTAAATTATAGCTAAACCAATATTTATACTTTTGCTTCAAAATCAAATCATCTACTAAAACTTATGAAGGTGTTAATATATCTCTAGGCTCAGGTTCTAAATGAGAGCTTCATATGCACGCTAAAATATGTATTGCATATTATGCAGAAATACCTATAAATGATTATTCACAAATTATATATATGTAATATACAACACATATTAATATTTTAAAACATATATTATATATGTAAAAGTAATTACTGTCATTAATATTTAAAACATATATAACTATGCATATTTATATGTTTATATATAATATATGTTTTATATGTGTATGTATATATATATATTTATGCTTTAAATATTGATGGCAATAATTGCTTTGCCTTATGTTTTGCTTTTCTTCTGACCTAAGCATAATTGAGTATTATCGTAAAAGCTAAAAATTAGTTGAGCTTTGATTGTGTCTAGGAATTGAGACAATGAGTGTATGTGCTTAAAAAGATACCCACAATTGTTGCTGAAGTTAAGTCTGAGAATAGAGGTGGCAGAGAACAGAGGGGGATTGTTGAAAGCCCAGAAAACTAATAAAGACTAAGAAGAATGTGCAGAGACAGGACAGAAGCAGATGAACCAATTACAAATAATTTGAGTCTCTTTGTTTCACAGAGTTAGCTTAAGGAAAAGGATCTCTGTTATAATTTGAGAATGATCCCTAAAAGTTACTGCTTTAAATTTAACCTTCAAATACATATATTAGTTAATTTTGAAAGCCTAGAAGATAATTCTTGGGAAGGAACCAGAGTTTGGTAAAGTGAGAAGGGTTGAAATAAGGGCCCTGAGCTTGCAAGGGCCACCATTTCACCATGCTATACTGCAACACGAGTCCTTCCCAAATATGTCTCCTTGATAAGATTTTCCAATTCACAGTGCAAGGAACAAATTTCTATTTTAATAGCAACCTAAAATTAATTGAAGTTAGCAATTTTTTAAATTTAGTTCTCTTATGTCAAATGAGAAATTTTTCTTTTGTTGGGTTTTGCATAGGAAAGGGGAATGAAATTTTGATTGATATTAGTATATTTTATCAAAATTTGATAAAATTATTAGTCTTGTAGTTATATGCTTAATTTTTTCACAGTTCATATTACTGAGTTTCACATCTTTTCTTAGGTTGGATTAAAATCTTTATAGATTATCATCTGGGACTTTTTAAACATATTAAATCAATTTTGCCAAGCTTACTACAATGAAGGACCATGAAGTTATAAACTTCAGGGTCGTTTTTAAAAAAAAATACTCAAACATCCTATATGAGAATGAGTTCTACAATGAGAAAGATACAATTTAATTCTGCTACTAATTCCTTGTGCTCTCAGAAAGTCAGAGAGTCTAAGGATATATATCTGTAACTTATTTTCTACTGGACTTAGAATTATCTCTTTACACTCAGCAATGATGCTTCTAGTGTTTTTTTCCCAATCACATTGGAGACAGGTGAATGTTCTCCATGAAGACAAGATGTTTCAGAGGTTGTGAACAGGTCCTTTAGAACTTCAGGACAAAAAGGATGCAAATTAAGACCAAGCTAAGATATACTTAATCATCTGAAACATTGGATACCTCTCTCCTCTCTTGCATCTCTCTCTCTCTCTCTCTCTCTCTCTCTCTCTCTCTCTCTCTTTCTTTCTTTCTTTCTCTCTCTCCATCCCTTCCTCTCTCCCACCCTCTTCTTTTTTTCCTTCCTTCTTATTCTCCCTCTCTCTTTTTTTTCCTGAGGGATGCAAAGAGACCATCAGAGAAGGGAATATCAAGCTATACATAACAGGGAAACTAAGAGATTTCTAATAATAGAAATAGGGGAGAGAAAGGTAAATATAACGGCAGTTGTAGACACAAAATTAGAAAGAGCTATGATACGCATGAAAATATGGCTTTGATGGAGAAGAAGACAAGGAAGTTGAAATACATGATACAGTTAGAGTCCTGTGAGCCAAGACAAAATACCACAATTACTATAAATGAACAGAGGGGGAGCCATCCCATTAATTAAGAAGAAAATTATTTCCACTCAATTTGTTTTATGAAACACACCTTACTTAGACTATGAAGGAGGAAACATATCAGGATTTTTGTCAGTCTGTGGAATTATCTCAGTTGCTACAAATAACATTATTTATTAAAAATTTCTATCGTGAATGTTGGGTACCTTGTTGATTATGCAGAATGTTTTATTATTTAACCAAAAGTCAGGTTTCAGTCTTCTGCTATTGATATAAAATGATTATGATGATACTTTAAAGTAAACATAATATATATGTATATATATAATGAGAAATTAAATATAACTAATACTCAGATTAAGAAATATCATTTAAAAATAACTTGTCTCCAGAAACCAAATCAATGGAGAAAGAAAATAAATAAATACCAGGCACTAAGAACAAATCGCAAATTCTAACCAAATTCATCACTGAGTGCTGTGTGAAAATCGGCAACTAATCAAATACTTCTGTGGTAGTTTGAATGTAATTGGCCCCCATAAACTCACAGAAAGTGGCACTATCAAGAGGTGTGGCACTGTTGGAGGAAGTGTGTCACTATGGAGGCGGGGTTTTATCTTCTATCCTCACGGTATCATTTCACATCAATAGAAACACTAAGACAACTTCTACAACCAATAGACATACCAATATCCATTGAAAACATATTGTAGGTCCAATATTTTGCTAAAAGGCAATCACTATAGGACTACATAGAGAGAAAATAGAAAGAAACTAGGTACAGACACGGAATCCTCTGCATGTTGGCCCATTTAATCTTGAGTTTAGGGATTCAGAATTATAGTCAACCCATCATCCATCATTTGCAGCGGGGTAATCCTGTCCTAGGATTTCCTTACCTAAGAAGTTGTGAGAATCTATGTGAGCCAACACCCAAGAGCAGCTTTTTCATCAGTCATAGACATGGACTGGTGGTACCTCTAACTGACGTTGCCAAGAATTGGTGCAAGTTGAGGTATAAACAGACTCAGCACGGGGCACTTGCGTAGCCTGGTATCGCCAGTAAAGAAAGCGAATTAGGAGTGAGTGCTAGCGGCTGGTATAAAAATGACACCAAATATACGCATGGCCCTCAAGCTGAAATTGCCAACTCTAAAATCCTCTCAGAGCGTGTGTATTTCCTATATTATTTTAGTCCTGATTTGGGGCATTTTACTTCCTCTTGACTTTCTTTCCAATCTTTTGAAATAATATGACAGGGAAGAGCTCATATTTTTTACTCTAGAACTTCTTTTTCTGTTATCAGCTGAAGCAGTGATTGTGTAGTGGCAAATGAACCCATTACACTGCACGTAAAAATAAGTTACTGTTTGCAAAGAAAGCTTAGGAAGCCTTTTAGGACTCCTAAAAATAATATTTCACCATAAACATACTCATATTCATATGCATGCACAGAGCATCTCTGAAAACATATTTGGATTTCACAGGAAGTTTAAAAATAGATGCATATGACAATCAAAGCTTGACATCAATCAAGTGAAACCTCACCTGAATTCTTCATTTGGTGTCCATTATGCAAATAAAGGAAAGGAGGACATGGACTTGAGAGAGAGCAAAGGAGGAAAAAAAAGGGAGTAATCATGCATTTATAATATTAAAAATATTATGAAAAAGACGTCATAGAGGCAATACAATACGAACTGTTTCAGCTGTTTGGAAGTCAGCAGAAACTATAGAAGGTGGGACCCAGTTGGAATCACGTTATTTAGGGCGTGCTCTATCGAATGGGACTTATTATGACCAGCTTTCTTTCTCTGTTTCTGCCTCCTGATCACTTTCAGTGGAACCACACTGTTCTCCACATGCTTCTAATCATGGTATTCAACCTTGTTATGGCCCAGGAGCAATGGGACTAAATGAACATGGATGAATGCTCCAAAAACAGTGAGCCAAAATAAATATTTATTTTTCTCAAAAAAATAGTCTATATCAGGTATACTGCTGGCAGTATCAGGTATAAAAATTAAAAGCTGTCAAATGCAGGTGAGTTGGCCATCTTTGTCATACTGCAACAAATACTTGAGCTAATCAGCTTATAAAGAAGAAAGGTTTATTTTAATTACAAGTTTCTAGTTTTCGGTACATGATCAGTTAATTCTATTACATGTGATCTGGGGTAATGTTATGACAGCTTAATGGTAGGGAAGCTTATTGGTGTCATTGAGACGTTAAGAAATGGGATAAAATAGGGTCCCACTGTTTTCTTTATAAACGTGCCTGAAACAACCTAAATTTTTCCGCTGGGTTTATTTCTGGGGCATACCATCTCTGGTTATTTGCACAACTCTGGGGAACAAGGCTTTAGCACACAAGTTTTTAGGGAGCGTTTAAATCACCGATTATAGAAGATGTCACTGTGATCAATAAGACATTTTACAGATCACTCTGTGTGCATTACTCCACATTCGCCTACAAATCACAAGTGAAATGAATTAGATTTTTTCATACTGTGGCTATTTTACTTATAAAGTACTGGCAAAATGAACCATATATTCTTTATGTCACTTATATACTTTCCCCAAATCATAAAAGACAGTTCTGTGAAATAATTTTGATCTGTCTTTCATGGCCCAAGGTAATGAAAATTATATTTGCATTTTCCTTAAGAAATATAAGATCAATCAAACTGACACTTAAGATTAAAAGGGTTGGAAATGGATTTACTTAATAAACATTATTCTTCATTAGGGAGGAGTTACTGTTTTGTGGACTTTATTCCATACAAGCAGAAAAACATTACGAGACTAGTAAACAGAGGATTGGAAACACTGGGTGTTGAAACATATCATGTATGGCAAAGAAATAGTTTTCAACATTGGATATTTAAAGGAAAAACTATATCCTTGGTCATATTTTATATCAACTAGACAATGACAAAGAGATAAACCAGTTTCCCATAAACTATAGCAGGACATCATGTCAAAGACACAATTGTATTCTTGAGTACCCTCAGAATAACAGAACATACCTAGATCATTTATAAAATTTCATTTAATTGTAAATACTATTACTTACAAATCTTTTATTTCCCTTTTGTTTACTTGTTTGTTTTGAGACCAATTGTACCCTGTAGCTCAGGCTATCCTCCTAATTTCTCCTCCTATGTGCTGAGGCTACAGGTATAAGTTACTATATCCAGCTCCACAGTTTGGTTTATGAATCACTTTATTTAGCATCTAACTAGGAATGGATCAAGTGCCCTAGAGCAATCCTTCCAAGTTATCTCCAACTCTGTGGCTCTTCATATCAGGAGGTCACTCTTTGCCCCCACTGTAATCATTGAGAGGACACAGCTCATGCTGGAAAGGCAGAAGACGAGCTGGGGTGTGAATAACCTCTAGTGATTTAATCATAGCCATTAAAGAAAGCAGGATCATGATCACTGCCAGCCACCAGCTGCAAATACAATAACTGAGATTTATTTTTCCAAACATATTGGCAATTTTACAGCAGCCGAAATGGATTCTAAGGAGAGCCTATCCGCACAATACATTCCCTGAAATAGGCATCGCAGTCCATAGTGTGTAACTGCAGCTAGAGTTCTATTTTAACATTTTTCTTGTGAAGGAAGATGCATATAAATAAAATTATCTTTTAAATTCCTACACAGAGTAGGCAACTCTCTTTACAAAGTAAAATCTTACTCTACAGGAGGAGGTCTTTTTCCTAATTTCTCTATATTTGTAATTGTTTCAAAAAAATGAGTCCATGTTCTCTTCAATTTAGCATGACTTAGAATTAGTCCTAGTTAATTTTCATAATGATGAATGCATTTGTTTGTTTAATCTCAGACCTGCTGACATAGTATGATGGATAACTTCTTTTTCATTTAAAATGCAGTTATTACATGTGAGTGCTTCGATAATGACATGCCAAGCGATATGAGTTCTGTTATTTTGCATACCGCTTTCAGAAGTCTTCTGGGAAGGTGACTTGTATGAATAGATACAAACTATTGGAGGTAGACATGGGCTACCTATCTTACCATACCAACTATTTAGAACCAGACATTGCCATAGTGGTGACTTTTAGTTCTAGAAAGGGAATATGCATTCATCCGTGATGGATAGTTCACGTGTAGACATATGGTATAGAGTTGAATGTATGGCTTACAGTAGACGTTTAAATTTCTATAATTTATGATTTATGAGATATGGGTGTATTCTTTATTTCTTTATAGTCCCATCTCTTTGCAAAATCAAGACAGCAATATTTGGTAAAGTAACTGTAAGAAAAAAAACCTAAAATAATGTGCACATATAAGTGCACAATGTAGTACAAATCTAACTATAACAAACACATATTAATCAAAAGTCTACTTAAATGACTAAAATAGAATTCATTTTCCATCAGCAACATTAACTAAGTCCTGACTCCATGCTAAATATTATGAGAGGTGATGTAAGAATCAAAATTAAAGAAAAATTATGTACTTATTTATGGGTGTGTACATTTGTATATATGTATGTATGGGTGTGTATTCCAATGTTTGCATGGATGTAGGGGTCAGAGGTCAATGCTTCACAGAAGTCAAGCTACCTTGTGTCTTGAGACAGGGTCTCTTATTGGCCTGGAGTGAGTATGCAAGAATGGATGGCAGGGAATCCAGACTGCTCTTCAGACTCAAGAGGGAGTTGGAATGGAGTGGGGGGAGGGGGAGTTAAAAGTTATGTCTTAGGGGATTCTCCTGTGTTCGTTTTCAGTACCGCTCAGGTCCCATTTCTCTCAAGAGTATAATAAGGTAGGTCAAGGACAAGATGGCTTCCAGAGAGCATTTAGGTGAGGAGGCTGGTGTCAACATGAGATCATGGGCTTTTGATTCTTGGGTTCCATGATTCTGTCTGGGAAGTAGGATTCTCACTTGGGAGACACTTAAAGAGGTAAATTCTGAGTACAGGTTTCTGATTGCCACTTCTGAACCACTTTTCTCCAGTTAGCACCAATGCTTTGACGATACTCCTTTATTATACCACACTCAGAATGTGATGCAAATGATTTCCTGACTTTCGTAAGCAAAACGAATTTGAGAGACCTCATTTAAAATGTCGATGCATGAATTTAACATACGCCCAGCTCTTATAGTGTCTAATTCAGTTAGTTATGTGGAACCTTAAACCCCACAATTTGAGTAAGGGCTACTGGAGATTCTAATATGTGTGCTCTTTGCAACTGGCTTCAGAAAATGCCTTAATTGTTGCAATCAATAAAAAAGGCCTCTACCTTCTGATAATTATGGAATAGCACAGGGACAGCAGCGAGTCAAAATGCCAATTATTGCACAGTACTTGTCTCTCTTCCTTAGATCTTAAAATTCTAATACTGCTGCTCCACAGTCATACTTCTAGCTCTGTGAGAAATCAACCTCTTCCTTTGTCCATGAAGAAATATGTTTTCTTCAGTATAGCCAAGAAGAAGCAATGGAAAATGCTTTCCTAGCAAGATGAGCACAAAGTTCCACCATGTCTCCTGCCTTCTCTGGTCTGTACAGTCCTGGAAAAGCCCAGTCCCCTTGCATTTGTTGAATAACACTTCCCTCTGCTGGCACACATACTAATCTTCTTCCTACGTTATGTTTGTAGCAAAGCATTAAGTTTCAAGTTCAAAACTCCATATTTTTTCTAAGACTCATTCATAGTGTTTGAACTCATGGGCTGGGGAACATCCTTCACAAGTTCAAATCATGAAGGATGATTTGAATGGCATTTTGATTTTTTTTCACAAGAATTGAATTGCAAGAAAATCACTGCTTTGGAGGCAGAGGTCAAATCTCAAATTTCATGTTGAAAGTGGATCTCTAAGGACTTTTGTCAGCTCAGTTGTGTGCTTTTATAAGTGTCCCAAAAATAAATTGGCTTGAAATTTAGCAGGAAACTAGCCTTGATTTAGCAATGACTGCTCAGTATTGATGACAACAATATTTTATGTGTCTGCTATAGTCATAAGGAATTTTATAAACAATGAGATGAAGATCTGGACATCGTGACACACACCTGAAACCCCAGAGTTTGTGAAGTAGAAGCAGGAAGATCAGGAGTTCAAGGCCAGTATTAACTACAAAGTGAGTTCAAGGTCTGGGCTACATGAGACACCATCTGAAAGACAAACCAAAACAAATGAAGCAAATAAAGAAAGAATGAGATGAAGTAATTGGGTAGGAGTAAATCAATTTTGTTAGCATTTTTATATCGGCATCAGCACGGTGTGCAAAGCCCATCTACGAGTATATGATGCAGTTTTTAGTTTGGGAAACTTGGCCTCTGCCTGCCAATGTATGGAATTTTCATGATGCCCTGGTAGATGTAGATGATCATCTTCCTGAGTTTTCCAAATATTTATTCCACTGTTACACTACCCATGTGTGAGCCCACACATGTGTGCAGATTTAGTGTCCAAAGGTTGATTTGGAATGGTCCTCTCCTTTTGTTCCTTACTTTACAGTTTGACACAGGGACTCTTACTCACTGTTTCAACTAGATTGACAAGCCCAAGAGTCCCAGGATGTATCAACTTCTACTGGGGACCTGAAAGTGTGCAAGGTGAGATATCTCAGCACACCAATAATGAAGCAAATACGACCCTCCTTCAGTCCCACTGCTGTAAGACAGAAGTTAAAGTGAATTAAGAAAACACATTTCTGGGTTCAGATGGATTTCTTTTTATAATATTTGAAAGTATATAACCTTAGTTAAAATATGGTAGATAACATGTCAGCACATTTTATGTGATTATATGTGATATATAGTATACATATTATAGTCCAAAGCTGCTGAGACCTTCAGTAGTTATTAGGGGTGAGAAGCTATCCTGAAACCTGGGAACCATTTCTAGTCAAACTGAAAAATAAGTGCTTTACAGCACATGTCTTTTCCACAATTCTCTCTAAAACATTCACTGCTTTTGATTGAAATATTCTGTTCCCGTACTTAAATCTTTATCGTTAGACATTGACCTAAATTTCTCTGGCTTTCAGCAGGATTCCCACTCTCCACGCTTGCCCCCTTTTCTGCAGTTGAGTCCTCAGATGGTCCTTTCCTCGCACTCTTCATTAGCTGCGACGTTTGCCACCCTGTATTTCTACTTCACGATTCGTCACCCGCATTCGCCTCCGAGGCCTTTTATTAAGTAAAATGGCAAGATTTCTTACTATTTGTAGAGTGTTCTCTCTTCCCTTCCAGAACCTCATATCACGTTGAGCACAAAGTAAATAATAGGAAAAGTATGCATTGCTTAAATCTACTCTAAATTTGACTTGATGTATGGCTAGCTAAAGCACATAACCGTGAACATGCAAGTAGTTCTAGACGGAGCTGTGCACTGAAACTATCTCTGTTTGATCTCCAGGTTGAACTTTGACCTCCAGTTGACCTTTCACTAGTCATAATTTCTTTCATTTCTCCTCTCCTTCTCTTCTAGATCCCTTCCTACTGCAACACACGTTCTTTACCAATGTTTGTAAAAGGATAAATTTGAAAAATAGCTGCGCATACAATTGGCTAACAACTGAAAATTGTCATGGGATTAAAAGTGGCAAATACGTGTATATGGCTATGAATACAGATGTGGAGTCTCTTCACATTGTTGAACAACTAAATATGGATAATTAATAGATGGGCTACTTCCCCATGTTTGCCATTTTTGTAGTTGGAGCACATTATCTAATCTCGTACCATTTAGCAGAAGAGACGGCACACACCTGAACTCAAAGTACCCAGAAGACAGGTGTAGGAGGAAATAGAATTAAGGACCAGCTTGGGATACATTGTGATTTCCAGGTTGACACGGACTATAAAATGAGATCCTATTCCACAAGCGAAATGAAGCACATTTATTCACTGTGTTGTACAAGAAATTGTTTTACCTTCATACATGAAATATGGTATTTATTCTGTATCTTCAACACCAATTCCCAACCACTCAGGTCATCAGAAAACACATGTTCCTATCCTTTTCTAGTCATAAACACTTTCAGATTCTGTAGATGGGTAATTATTTTATTATGTCTTCAAAGCTCATCTGTGTTATCACAAAGAACAATTTTTCAACATTTATTCAATGAGGCTGTCTACAAAGAAGTATTAACAAATGATTCAACAATATGTTTTTCTGTCATGCTAATATTTTAAATGAAGATCAAGGTGTAATTGTGTTTTGTTATTTGAATTGTTAAAAAACCATTTGGTGAGAAACGGGTGATTTCCTCTTTCAGAAAGGTGGAAACACTCACTGTGGGTATCATTCTGTCTAATTCTGGCACTAACTCTGCACAGAGTAGGGATACTGAGGAAAAGTCAGTACTTGACCACTGACTGCCACTCAGTTTCATGTTTGTTGTAACACTTAACGCAGACAGCAAGTTTAAGTTAAAATTTACCTTATTAGCAATACATTTTAGGAAATAACTCGACTGTTCTGACTGAGCTCAGATTGGGATTTTACATGGAACACGCTTCTTTGGGAAGTGTGTAACATGAGCAGCACAATCTGATGATGAAGAAGCCTGAAGCAGGACATCATAAAATCTGGATCAGTGTTTGTCTTCCACTAAATAGCTGTAATTTGGCCATTTCATGTCTCTAGACCTGTTTTCCAATCTTTGCTCAATGAATTTCAGCCATTTCCTGAAACTGGTTGTGTAAAATCAGAATGATAATCTCTAACCTATTCAAGTAAGGGGAGATGGGGAGAGAAAAGTAAGAAGGGGAGGATGGGGGGAACTTGGGGAAACAGGATGATTGGGGATAAAACAAGGTTGGATAGAGGAGCAGGGAAGCACATTTCTTAATTAAGGGAGCCATCTTAGGGTTGGCAAGAGACTTGGACCTCGAGGGGCACCCAGGTGCCCAGGGCGATGTCCCCAGTTAGTTCCTGGGGCAGCTGAGGATAGGGAACCTCAAATGACCCTATCCTATAACCACACTGATGAATATCTTGCATATCACCATAGAACCTTCATCTAGCGATGGATGGAGATAGAGACAGAGACCCACACTGAAACATCGGACTAAGCTCCCAAAGTCCCAATGAGGAGCAGAAAAGAGGGAGAACATGAGCATGGAAGTCAGGACCACGAGAGGTGCGCCCACCCACTGAGACAGTGGGGCTGAGCTATTGGGAGCTCACCAAGGCCAGCTGGACTGTGACTGAAAAAGCATGGGATAAAACCGGACTCTCTGAACATGGCGGACAATGAGGGCTGATGAGAAGCCAAGGACAAACAATGGCATGGGGTTTTGTTCCTACTTCATGTTCTGGCTTTGTGGGAGCCTAGCCAGTTTGGATGTTCACCTTCCTAGACCTGGATGGAGGGGAGAAGACCCTGGACTTTCCACAGGGCAGGGAACCCTGACTGCTCTTCAGACTGGAGAGGGAGGGGGAGAGGAGTGGGGGGAGGGGGAGAGGAGCGGGAGGAGGGGGAGGGAAATGGGAGGCTGGGAGGAAGCAAGGATTTTTTTTTCAATAAAAAAATAAAATAAAATAAAAAAATAAAATAAAAAAAATCAATCAGTGTGGCTGGGAACATAGTTCAGTTGGCAGATGCTGCATAAACCAAGTGTAGTGTGCTTGTCTGTAACCCTAGCACGTAGACGGTGAAGGCCGTAGGGTATTGTGCTGCTGCCTAGGGCTGTAATGGAGTCCCTGGTTTGTGATGAGGCTGAGGTCTTTGCTCTGGGCTCCTACTAGAGGCTATGTTGATGACTGTGGTCCATGCCACCACCAAAGGCCATGTGTATGTCCCTTGTCTATGCTGATGTCTGGAGCTAAATTTGACATCCATGGGTGGTGCTGTGTCAAGGGCCATGATGGTCTCCATGGTCTGTATTGCTGGAGACCATGGAGAGGTCTGCGACCTGTGCTGATTCCTGATGCCATGTGGACACCCACAGTCCATGCTGTTGCCAGCTATGGGGAAGTCCATGATCTTTGCTACCATTGACTGTAAAGGGCAAGAATGCTTCTTTTGCAGTGAGATCAGTGACTGCAGAGTTACGGTTGAGAACGAGAGACATAGAAGGCTTCTGTGACAACCCCTACCCTCCCCAAAGAAACAGTCTAGAAAGGAAGCCATCAAAGAGAACTCTTAAACTGTGATAGGGATGCCGAAGTGTAGCTCTCCACAATTGATGGCTTCTGGACAGATGTGTGTGGGAAGGACTTAGTTAGTTAGTTTGTTTGTTTCTGAAAACTTCTGCTCCAACAAGAAGTGCGCCCAACGAAACGGCCACTACTTCAACGCAGAGTAATAGTGAGCAATCCTCTGCCCATGCTGTCCTGTGCTGACATCAGAATCATTAGCTGGGTCTTCTGATCTGTGCTTAAGTGAGCAGATACTACTGAATCACCAATGAATTAGTAAACACTAATACTTTCTTATTTTACACTGAAATTCCAAAATCTCTGACAGAGATTAAAACACTCTTCAATAGGATATTAATGAACAGTTTTATAAGGACGCAATTTAATGGGATAGAGTAGTTAATGTTAAAAGTTAAAGTATGTGCTGAGTATAAAATAGTAGATAATTAAACTTATTTAATTTTAAAGTATAAATAAGAGTTTAGATGATACTAAACAAATAAAGGTGTGCAAAATAAAGAAGATTCAACATTTAAGAACAGCCATAAAAAGTATTTTTGAAATTGAGATATTATTGTGATAAAGAGCATTGTAATTTCATTTTTTGTTATAATGATTTTCATTTCAATTCACTACAAGGAGGATATATTAATTTCTGAGTATTACTGTAACAAATTCCTGCAAATGTACCGAATGCAGTGATAATTTATTGTGTTGTAATTCCGGGGATAGCAAGTCTGATGGCACATCGGTTTCCTCCGGTTAAATCAGTGCCACAGGGCTGCCTTCTAGAGAGGCAGATTTCCTCATTCTGTCTTTTCCAGCATCTGATATCGATCCGTATTCTCTGTCTTCAAAACACATGATTACAATGCCCATTTCCATATCACCTACGTAGGTTTCTCTTCCAGTTCCTCGTGGGGGTTCCTTTTGAATGCACCATTGTGATGACATCTGTCTCACACAGATCACCTAGGAGAATCTGCCGCCATCAAGATCCTTCTTTCCCATCTGTCCAATCCTGTGTCTTAAATGGTAACATTTAAGATACTGTATTTCTAAGATCCTTGGAGGGTCCTTTGAGGGCCTATATGTAGAATGCCATAGACGTTAATTAACAGAGTGGCTATTTTGTGTGTGCTTGTAAATTAGAGTAAAAATCAGATTAATGTGTGAAGGTCATATGTCTGAAGTCTCAGGGATTTCCTGTTGTAGCAGTCTTGCTTCCTTTAGATGTCAGGGGCAGTTTTAAATCTTTATCAGTAGGGTTTCTGGTGAAAAGGGCTCATTATATTTTTTTAAGCTCAAAATAATTTGGTCCTAACCAAAGTCCTGCTGTGTTATAGAAAAAATTAATCAGTTCTGATAATCCATAAGATTTTCATTTGCATATAACAAAGTACCAGTTTCTAATAACTGCACTAGAAAAGGAGCCTGTTTCTCATTATAGCTTAGGCACTTCAAGAAAATTTTTCTAGTTATCTACAAACAAATACCACCCAAAGGGTTAACATACAAACATTCCTCTAAGTGTTATTAAGCATACTTGCAATGAATTTCACCTCTAATTTTCCTCCATGTTTCTTTGATGAACTTACATTCAGTAAATTAGCCCGTGGATTACAGCTCATTAGCATCCATAGAAATAATGCTAACGAAAATGCTCAGAAGCAAGCAGCAGGTGCGGGTCTGTCTTTCTCACCGCAGAGACCATGGGGAAATGCGAGAATGGTCAGAATTGATGGATTAATACCTGCTTTTCCTTTCACGAGCCCTGAGAAAACCAGATATGACATTCAGAGCCCTCTTGGAAACAATCACATTCACGTTCACCAGGAAGCCTCAATGGTTTCCTCAAAGCATATAAAACCCTGAAGTGCACCTAGTGCATTGTTAATAATTTGCCACACCATCTGAACTTAATCACATGTCTTTTAATGGCCCAATGCTAATATGTAATTCCCTCTCACGATCGCTCAATGTGTATTAAAATCCTGCTACTATGTTTCCTTGATAACGGGAAACCCAAACACGATGCCCCTTCTCTCCCTCACTTTGAGTAGAGCTGAAGTTCTATCTAATCAGTCAAAATTGAGGTATTGAGAATCTGGACCACTCTCAAGCACACCATGGTGCCAATTCCATTGTGAATGAGAATTTCTCTTTAGATGTTTCAAAGGACGGGAAAAATTTGGTGGTAAATAATTATGAATTATGCACACTGTTAATCAAAAAACCAGTGACTGATTAGGACAAGTTGATACATGATATGAAGAAGGGGAAAAAGCTATGACCTACTTCAGGGCTGCACTAACTGGGACTTACTGCCAGACTAGGACCTTATCAGTGAAGAGTGACGCTCATTCTCCTAGGGAGCCCCAAAGGTAGAGATCGAGAAGATCATGAGGCTCAGTAGGTAAAATTCCTGACACCAGCCCTGTGTTTGAGCTGGAAGGATGAAGATGGAGGAAGTAGAGTGCCGACCTCTCCAAGCTGTCTTTTGCCCTCTATTCATGTGCTGTGAGGAGTGTGAGTGCCACCACACCCATGAATAAATAATACATGGAAAAAAGCAAAACTTGAACTGATTATAGAATTTTCTAATTTAATAACTGGGTTTAATTGAAAGAGGAGGACAACTACATTTAGGACATAAGGTAAACATCACCACAGCACATGATTTTTAGCTTCCTTGCCCTTTCTTGCTTAGGTAGCGTGGCACTTTGCTCTCTTGAAGTAAGGTTGGCCAATGCCTTTGCTTTTGCTGTTGGAATAGATGGTGGAAGTGATGGCAGATCCCTCTTGGTGAAAAGCACTTGTCACCGTGCATACAAATCTCCAGTCTGCTACCATACAGACAAGATAGCAGTACATGAGACCCTTTGAATTCAGGTCTGAATGTGAAATCTGCTTTGGAGTACAGATGGACACACTGGACAATGACTTCGCGAATTTTGCATACAAATGGATGGAAATAGAAAACACTATCCCGAGTGAAGTATCCCAGACCCCAAAAGATGAACATGGGATGTACTCACTCATAATTGGTTTCTAGCCATAAGTAAAGGACATTGAGCATATAATTTGTGATCCTAGAGAAGCTAAATAAGAAGGTGAACCCAAAGAAAAACATACAGTCATCCGCCTGGATATGGGAAGTAGACAAGATTGCAGGGCAAAACCTGGGAACTTGGGGTGAGGTGGCATGGGGCTAAGGGGAAATGGGGTGAGAACGTGAGAAGGGGAGAATGGGGGGAGCTTGGGGGAATGGGATGGTTGGGATAAAGGAAGGGTCGACACGGGAGCAGAGAAATATATATCCTTATTAAGGGAGCCATCTTAGGGTTGGCAAGAGACTTGACTCTAGAGGTGCTCGCAGGTGTCCAGGGAGATGTCCCCAGCTAGTACCTTGAGCAACTGAGGATAGGGAACCTGAAATGACCCTATCCTATAGCCATACTGATGAATATCTTGCATATCACCTTAGAGCCTTCATCTGGCGATGGATTGAGATAGAGACAGAGACCCAAATTGGAGCACCGGACTGAGTTCTTAAGATCCAAATGAGGAGCAGAAGGAGGGAGAACATGAGCAAGGAAGTCAGGACCACGAGGGGTGCACCCACCCACTGTGACAGTGGAACTAATCTATTGGGAGCTCACCAAGGCCAGCGGGACTGGGACTGAATAAGCATGGGATGAAACCGGACTTTCTGAACATGGCGGACAATGGAGGATGAGAAGCCAAGGACAATGGCACTAGGTTTCGATCCTAATACATGAACTGGCTGTGTGGGAGCCTAGCCTGTTTGGATGCTCACCTTCCTGGTCCTGGATAGAAGTGGGAGGACCTTGGACTTCCTGCAGGACAGGGAATCTGGACTGCTCTTCATTCTCGAGAAGGAGGGGGAATGGAGTGGGGGGAGGGGGAGAGGGGTAGGGGAGTGGAGGGAGGGAGCGATGTGTGCGAGGAGGGGGAGGGAAATGGGAAACGGGGAGGATGCGGAAATTTTTTTTTGCAACAACTAAAAAAATACAAGAAAAAAAAACACTATCCTGAGTGAGGTATCCCGTGCCCAAAAAGATGAACATGGGATGTACTCACTCATAATTGGTTTCTAGCCATAAATAAAGGACATTGAGCATATAAAAAACTAAACAAACAAACAAAAAAGAATACAAAAATGAAATGCTGGCATATATAAGTCTATCAGATCCTTCTCTCTCCCTCCCCCCATCCCTCTCTATCTCCCACCAGTCTCTTATCCTCAACGTGGCCTATCTTACTGTCTTGAGAAAGATTCAAACAATTCTTAATACATTTGAATTTCACAAATGTTGCTAGCCTGAGGTTTAGACATATAGAAGAAAGGCAAAGTGCAAAAAGCTAAAATGCACAGGATCCCTGAGTAGCATGCAAGCTCCTACTGCAAAGAAACCAAGTTATGGACTGACTAGCTTGCTTTCTCTTCTGCTCAGTTCTGAATGGAGCTTTTCATATTCAAATGTTAACCACTCTTTCATCACCAAGTGCCTCATGTGATCTCCTTTAATTTGTCAGAGCATCCCTAAGCTGTCCGCAGAACGCCACACTGGATGTCCTTTCCTTTCAGGTACGCTAATGGAGGCCTGACTGACTGATCACTATATAAATTAGTTGGAATTTTAACTAATTTATTTTATGCCAAAGTACATCGTTTTAATTGACAAGAATTCCTATTTAGGCTGACTGAAGCTCCCCGGGAATTTGCTTCAGCTCAAAGAGAGATGCTTATGAAAATCACCATAATGAGTAAATAATTACCTGTTGCTAAAACCTGCTCTATTGGATTATTTGAGATGTGCCACACGGGATGAACCTTCTTCCGAATCAATTACAAGGCGTGTTCGAGAGCCAGTTGTGCTGCTGTGTGTGTCTGGGTCAGGATGACTTTAATTGTTAGCATCAATGACATCTTAGGAATCTGTTCTTTGCTTTATAGACTGGACATTCAACAAAGTTTCCCTAACGTGTAAAGTGACAAATCTTAGTTGAACTGAGTTAGAATATTCATGATTATTCTCTTTTCATGTATATTGTTAGATTCAAAGAATTCAAACTTTGAACTTAGAATCAACAGCCCTGACTACTTTTTACTTCATCATTTTTTTACATATTTCTGCTTTTGCGGCCATCAAGAGAGAAACAGACATGAGGCGCTCCACGGAATCACTACTACTTTCTGTGTTGGTCTGAGATGTCTAAATGCAATTAGTAAGTCAGGGATAGAATGACATCCAAAGTGTTCCCATCTTAATGCAAATATATCAGTGTAAGTGTACACACACACACACACACACAACACATACACACATACATGTGCACACACACGCAAACCCACAAACATTTAGATGAGAAGTTAACACTGAAATTTAAGCAGGAAGCAAAAAGAGTAAGGTTAGTCACTGACTAGTTATTTATCATTTTGCCAAGAAAACATGTACTTTTAAGCAACACATAAACATAAAGAGTCAAAGGTCATTGGCTCTTCGCGAACTGCCAGGTTGAGCTGGTTTGTAGGATGGAGGTCATTAGCATTGAGTTTCTTTTGAACGCCCTCAGGTCTGACCCTGTATGTCACCGAGACATGCTCTAATGTTCCGACATGCTCATTACTGCAGCAACCATGTCCAAGTTAAAGCAGACATCCTGCTGTGTTGGAGTTTCTGGCTGCATTAACGCTGCCTTTTCTAGACGTAATTATTTCATACACCGTTGCCATAAGTGAACATGTACCAAATCTTCTTTCTACAGGTTCTCTCGCTTGAATCAACCTTTAGTTTTACAAAGCACCAAATATCTAAATCATATAAATATAACTTATTCAGTGTAATAAACAGAACCCAGCTGAGTTAAGCATTCAACAAAATAGGTGAGAAAAATATCAAACCACCCAATCCTAAATAACAAGCAAAGTACATTTACAAAGCTGTCCAAATAAGTTTATAAAACTTGCAAAAGAGGAAACAATCAATAACAATTACCTGTGGAAGGCTTTTTACTTGGAAACAGTCTAAGTAGTTTACATAGAAATTAACTCATTAATTATCATAAAATATGTCAATAAAGTAAGCATGGAAAAATAGCTTCTTCCTCAACTTGCTGATTACAAAAGTCGATAAAGATGGTCGAGTACTGTGTCAATTTAGCAGAGTAATAGTCATGGTCCTTCTAAAGGGCCTCTGGTCTGCGTAGTCACAGGTTCCTGACCCTGCTGATGGTTCAGGGCTCCATTCCTAGCCTACCAACTATTGGCAGTTCAAAGCTTCTGGGAAAGGGAGAGTTCATTCACTGAAGGGTGTGACCCTGATGCATTACCATCTGCCCCCTACACAGCGAAGGTCACATATTCAGTAGTGTATGGTTAGCACATACTGTACTTGACAGAAAAACAAACACATGACAACAAAAATACCAAAAAAACCAACCGAACATACAACAACAAACCTGAAGAGGCCACAAATTTGGGGTGAGTAGTGAAAAGGGAATGGCCACGGAGGGAGGTGCTGGACGGCATGAACATGATCAACATGTATGAAATTCCCAAGGGATTAATAAAATAGAAAATGAAGATAGGTAAAAATAGATAAGAATAGATAAAGGTATACATAAAATAATACACACAAAGCATATTCTATAAACAAAAAATGGCACAAGGAAAAATAAAATGTCTTTTTTGGCATTATTTTTATTTATTTATTTATTTATTTATTTATTTATTTATTTATTATTTGGCATTTATGTCAGTAAACATCTGGAATGCAGATGCTATACAACTTTATGTCAACAAAAATATGGATAGTATTAGATATGTTGGAAGGTCACAGAAGCAAATTTGGTGGATTCTTAATTTGGCCAAATCTGCAAAATTCAAACAATAAAATATAAAATCATTACAAAGGACCATAAGACACCGGATAGAACAAGTATTGGCAGTCCATAAGAATACAGACAACTGACTTTTAAAAAATGGTGACACAGAACTTATTCCTTTGCAGGTAGTTTAGGTTAATATCACTGAGAAAAAGCAGAAACAGAAAATTAGCCTTTGAACGAATTACAAAGGCAATATCAGTTGCAGGATATTTCTGACAGATGCTAAAATTAGGGGAGAATATGTAAACAAGATATTTACATAATCTCCAAGTATCTTTTCATAATGATATTTCATAATGATACATTACTCATATCGAAGAGAAAGGTTCAATTTTTTTTCAGTATGTAATTAAGGAAGGCATAATCATAGCCATTAAGGTTAGCATCAGGATTCAGAATGAGTTCTAGAATATAAAAATCAATATATCTTCTATCCATGGTATGTACTTCGGCAGTAATCAATTTTTTTCAATTAGATTTTAAGTTTTTCTTTCCTAATTTTATATTACCATCAGAAAATATTTATCCTATAGGTATAAAAAAAGATAAATGCCAGATGATTGGAAATGAGGACAGGAAGTTGACAGGAGGCGAGATGAAATGATGTCCACACTGAGTTATTAGTACTGATTGAAACATATTGACACAAAACTTTTTTTTTTTTTTTGGTTTTTCAAGACAGGGTTTCTCTGTGGTTTTGGAGCCTGTCCTGGCACTAGCTCTTGAGACCAGGCTGGTCTTGAACTCACAGAGATCCGCCTGCCTCTGCCTCCCGAGTGCTGGGATTAAAGGCGTGCGCCACCACCGCCCGGCCAGACACAAAACTTTTTTAACATAAAACTTTTTAATGCAAAACTTGATGGTTCATCGATAACATCGACAGTCTTATGGGTAGCTTGTGGTCTTTTCATGTGACATACAGTCTTGATTTCCTATTGAGACATCAAATTTTAGCCCATTAGTTACTTGCCAGGTATATGCTTTAAAGTTTTATATATATATATATATATATATATATATATATATATATATATATGTACATGTGTGTAAATATACATACACACATTAATACATACTAAATATATATAATATTAGTGAATAGGAGACTTAATGTGTTTATTCAATGATACTGTAGCACCTGTGAATACAGAGGAAGCACATAATGAAACAAAACAGCTACAATATAAACAATGTAAACCTATTTTAAACAGTTATAAATATTTCTGGAGCTTGCAAGGAAGGGAAGAGCTCGAAGGACCTGAGTTCATTCATTCCTAGACCCAAATCATTCTCTTAGCTCTCTCCGCATATCGATCATTTTATATACAGACATGAGGACAGCATCTTCGGAGGAGGCATAATTTGAGATTGTCTTTGAATCATGGAGAAGATTTTTCCAGAGAAGAATGGAGCTAGGAGGACATCCTAAAGGAGTCACATAGCATCTTTGGTGACTACAGTCAGGGGTGACATTTGTAAGCAGATAAGCCTTACCTCATGATAAAACTGCAAAGGCTTTGGTTAAAGCACCTTAATGTGGCCCTTATTTTGCTACGCAGTTGGGTGTCTAAGAAGATCGAGAATAAGGATTATTGTTTTCTTTTAGATAGGTCGGATACTTGCCACTGTCTGGCAAAGAATACAATACCTCTGAAAGTGTGTGGGCTCCAGCTCTGTCACCCAGCTGTTACGGCACTGCGGGGAGCAGGAGGCACTGCGGGGAGCAGGAGCAACACAAGAGGGAAGACTGCAATAGACGTGGCTCACGGACAGGGAGCTCACGAGGGAGGATCGCTATAGACGTGGTTCACGGAAAGGGAGCTCTTAGCAAACTGAAAGTGTAGTTAACCGAAGCAGTGCTTCCTGTGGCCAACAAGCACACCCATCACCCTGAAAATAAGCAGGATAAGCTACATGTACCTGTTTCTTGAATTGAAAAAGTCACAACTTGGGGCTATATGAACAGGGCTTAGATGCAAGGGATCACTTTGAAGGTTCTTTTAGGGCTAGCTCTGTAACTAACGTAATAATCGCAGCCTCCTCGTGGTTGGAATGTACTGTTGTAAGTCATTGTTTTCCCCTTTGTCTGGGGGACAAAAATCACTTTGAGAAACTAGAGAAGAATTTCATCAACACCACAGCTCAGAAAGTTCGGGGTTTAATATTTTCTATTGCATCTTAGGCCGCATTTGCTCTCAGATGGAAGGCGAGAATTGTCATTACAGGCTGAGTAAACCCAGCAGTTCTCTTTCTGATAGGGTTAGTCAAAAAGGAATCAAGACTCCGGCTTTGGGGCTTCGGAGCCGACGATATCTTGAAGGAGATAAAAGGCCACAGCCACCTATTTGTGAAGCCGAAACATCGGAGTAACTCGGAGAAGCTCACTGGAGTGAGTGAGTCACAAGTCTAATTGGCTAAAATAAAGCAAGACTGAGAATCGCAGCCTGGACCCAAGGCGTGCTGTGGCCCAGCGATAAGCCGCACACCAGGGAACATCATGGAAAGAAGCATCCCGGAGAGTCTGCTACAAGAGAGGCAGCTTGTCTGGAAACTGTGTGTGCCTCAGTCAGAAGTCGCTGGTGTTGCTTTGAGACCATGAACAAACTTTTACTTGTTTTTTCTAGTTTAGAAAATTTGTCCTCATAGTGACCTAAGACTTTAGAGGTAGGAATGCAGAGAGACAATTTTATATAAAAATACAATTGATTTACATAGAGACAGGGAGTCTTGCTTGGACTTATTTATAGCTTTCTATAGAGCTGGCTATTTGGCCAGGTAGTTAAGACGTGAACTCTGACCTCAGTTAATGGCTGCACGGTATATAGCTGGAACCTTCTTCCTCTCCAAAACCATTTTAAAGCAGGTCTCTTCCTTGACCTCTCTGTCTTTTCCCATCCATACAGCCTTCCCTGGACAGGTTGTCTATTATGCCGAAGCATCAGGTAGAACCTTCTGATTTTCTCCCTTTCCCCCCCAAAAATGCTTTCTCACCTTTCAAACGCTTCTTTATCCCAGGGAAACATTTTTCTCCAGCCTTACTGGCTTTCAGTAGCTTCCTGATTTTCTACACACATGCATGTACACACACACACACACTTTTACTCACATTCTTGCATTTAAAGAAATGTAATTTTTGCTGCTTCTCCCACTCAATTCTTTCATTTTGTCAGTACTGGGGATTGTGTCTCAAGCATGGTTAGAAAGTGCTGTACCACTGAGCTATCCCCTTCCCCATTTTCTCTTGACAGTCCAATCTTTATCTCCCGATATCTGCGTTGAGCCTCACTTCATGTAAGGCTTTTCTAGAATACACCGTCTCCAAATTCTCCTCTCTATCCCCCAAACCGTATTTTCCTATTAAGCTTCCAGTTACATATTTTAAGCAATGTGAAGACTGTGCAACTGAAATAGAATTCGAAGTCCTGTTGGTGCAGATCAATCCACCATATGTTACGGCAAGAAAAGCATCAGATCTGCTTCAGTTTCCAGAGTCCAGCATATTCACTCCAAGATTCCCCTGCACAGCCCAGATCCCGCAGCAGGAAGCCTCCAGATTCTGCAAGCAGGCTGCGTGATGATGCAGTAAGAGCTGCCTGGCTCAGATCAGGTGCTAGGCTTGCAATTAGTCACAACACATGCCTCCCCTTATTTTCTGGACTCTTTTTTGAAGCTTCAGTAGGTGGTTTATTTCCACTAATGCACACTGATGGTAAACTTTCAAGAGGGGAGAAAAAATTCACGAAAGAAGGATAAACAGGATAAATACCTATACTCCACGAATAGATTTTTAAAGAGTGTTTAATTTTTTTTATCTAAAAGTTCTAGCACCCTCCCTTACTAGGTTGTCTATGACAATTTAGCTATATCTGGAATACATTCAGGGTCTCTGTGCCAAAAAAGTACAGCTGTTCTCTGCGAATGCAGCATGTAAAAACTCTGCTAGCTGGGGAGTATTGACTATTAATCAAATGAGGAAGGCTGGCTGCAAACTTTCTGGATAGCTCTGCATCATTCCAGAGACATGTATACGGACACATTTTTTTTTTTCAAATGGAAAGAGTATTATAGAGGATCAGGGGCAGCAAGCTCCACACCGTGTAGCAAACCTTGTAAAATGTGACTAGCAGATAGGTAAAATGGACAGAAAGCGCTAAAACTGTAGAGCTGGCTCTTAGAATGATGCGTTCTGATTATGCCCAAGTGTGCCTGCAAACAGGGCTCCTGGAGCAAGGGGGCATGTCTGCTGTGTCTCACATTTACTTCAATGGAGAGAGCAGAACCCAGGCCACAACAAGGGCAGAGGAAGCAGTTATTGGATTCTAGAACAAATGAATTCATGAATATATATATGTCTGTGTGTGTGTGTGTGTGTGCTTTATTAGTAGATTTCCTGCCAATCTCTGATATTATTAGGCCAGGCTGAAATATAAGAAATGAGCATTGTTTTGCCAACATATGGCTAAATGGGCGTGAACTACTTAACCACTCTGAGCCTTGGCTTACTAATTTCTAAAATGAAAGAAAGGTCTTTCCTGCTTTTCTAAAATGAGGTGTGAGGATTGAATGTGTCTTCTCAGATGCATCTCCCCAACACGGAAATAGAATAATGCATTTCTTTAATACAGTGAAATATGAATAACACTAACTACATTTATACCCAAGTTGTTGACCTGATTTTAAAAAAAATGCTAAGTGGATAAAAATCAGAACACATAATAAGGATTTGTCAAAGGCTGTCTCCTGGGATTTTCATATGGGGTTATGCTTTCGCAACTGTCAGAATAGATTATGCAGACATTTAAAGATGGAGCATATTTGCTGAAGAAAATCACAAGTCCCAGGGATCCGGTACTAATTCTGATGGACTTTCTGCACTTACAAAGCGCTTGCCAAGGACCTTCATATGCCCCCTCGCCTTCCATTATCTTTTCAGTAACTTACGTTTTTTTCAGTGCATGCTTTTAATGTTTAGATTAAAAATTAATTTTAGGAGGATTACGAATATAGAACATTTGTGGAAAAGCTACTGGCAACATTTAGTGGGGGGAAATTATCTGATTTTCCTTTTGAATGTTGTGAGAATGGGTTATCAATAATAGCATGTCTCTCTTTAGTAGAGACAACCTTTTCACACGAGAGATTCTTCCATTTCATTCTCTGTTTTAAAGTCACACTTGAAAAAGCACATGACCAAGACTGAACTCATTCATTCGATTGACATTTACCAATTATATACTTCTGATAAGCACTAGATATTTACTAATTAAAAAACCCTAATATTTGTAGTCGAGTGTCGAGATCATGAATGACTGAAGGTCCCCCAAGGCTTCATCACTTCTTCATCTTGAGTCTTAGGTCTTTGCTCTTAGTCACAGGGTACATACCAAACTCTCGAGTGCTCAGTAAATGAATGGATAGCTAGAAAACAGTATTTGGCTAGAAACCTATCAGAACCTAGGCATTACTGGAGGTGTACTTCAACCTCTGCGTGTATGTTCAGTCTCTTTCTTTATTCTGTTCATTACCCCCCACATCTATTGCATGTATTATAGTGATTTTTCTTCTGAGACAGGGTTTTACTACATAGCTCTGGCTATCCTGTAACTGTAACTTGACCTGCCTTGAACTCAGAGATCTGATTCCCAAGCGTTGGAATTGAAAACATGCACCAACATAACTGGACATACTTTCTTCTTGGTTATCAAAGCTTATTGTTGGGATCAGTCACCATCCAGTAGGGAGTACCAGTGTCAGGGTGCTGTGGTCACGCTTGAATAACTGCCATTCTGCTAAACGGTTGTACTGGGGCATAGATCATCTAAGGTCAGTGGAGAAGAGCCCAGAAGATCCTGACAGCAGAATCATCCTTCTAGGAAAGTTCTAGTACTGTATAACCTGTCAGGCATCTTGGCTGATGAGTGATGTCATGGAGTGAAGCAGGAGGTAGGTCCACTTTCCACTCTTCCTTAAGAGAACTGGCTTCTGTGTGCAAACCCCGGCATGACATCTTTACCTTCTAAGCTCCTTCAAGCAAGAGAAGTAACGAAGTTGGAAAGAGGACAGTGGAGAGGGGGAATAAAACTGGTGGTGTGGAGAGTAATGGATGCATTTGGGGATGATTAAACCGTCTAGGCAAAGCTAAGGATAAGCAATTAAAATGTGAATCCCTTCAAATTGTAGAAGTCACTGTCATGTGTTTGGAACTCTAGAAACTGGGCAGGTGTAACGACTGCTTAAAATAGATCAGAAACATGATAGTATCCAGGAGGATGAGGACCTGAGCAGGAACTGCTGAAGATGCCCGGAACAGTGCCCAGTGCCCCAGTGAGTGGAAGGCGGAAGGAAAAGCCGTCATGGCAAAACCGTTGCTATATGCGGGTGTACCTTGGAAAAGAATCTTCCTGTGTCTGCTCACCCTTCTCCCTTACTTCATCCTGCACAAGGTCCTCTGATCTGAAACCTCCGAGTCACGTTTTCACTTGTAAGCACATGAGTAAGTACATGGCTCAGTGTCAGTCTCCTACCTGGGGTTCTTAATGGTGAGTTGTACCGGGACCCTTTTAAAACCGAGCTGCCAGGAATCTCTTCTAAGTGGAAACTCAGAATTGTGGCAATTAGTTGAAAAACAATTTTAATTAAAAATGTGTGTAGAGAAAAATGTAGAGCTCAGTAAAAATGTGTATAGGTCTGAATTCCTCCCCACATTTTAAACTCATTTTTTTTTTGTTGTTTGTTTGTTTTTTTGGATTTTCGAGACAGGGTTTCTCCGTAGCTTTTAGTTCCTGTCCCGGAACTAGCTCTTGTAGTCCAGGCTGGCCTCGAACTCACAGAGATCTGCATGCCTCTGCCTCCCGAGTGCTGGGATTAAAGGCGTGCACCACCACCGCCCGGTTTTAAACTCATTTTTAATTAGAAAAAAAAATTTCTTTCTCATTGTCAACTAAAATTGCCACCCCATGAAAAGGTGCCTTTTTTTTTTTTTTTTTTTTTTTTTTTATCAGTTTTTTAGACCCTGGGCAGTTTCCATACCACTAGCCTACAAGTACTAGGAACAAGGGTATGAATATGAAGACCATGCCGCAGGAACACAGTTAATTCTCTAACATAGTAAACTGTCCCTTGGGGGCAAACTGTTTTCCCGCATTCCCCGTAATTTCCACCAATGACCCTCGCTGCTGCTTTGACAGACCACAAGGGGTCCTTAGATCCTGCCATAGTTCTTACAAGCCTCACTGCCTCTACGAACTGTTTCCCCTTCAAACCATGTCTGCTCCTTAGTCCCTTGGTGACCCTCTCATCTCCTAAGTTCCACGGTGAAATGCAGTTTTTCATCAGCATCCCAAGAACAGCACACAGCTGCTCTGGCTTCTGCATTCCCATGATGCTCTGCACGCTTCCAACAGTCTTCGTGACTTATGGTGTCCTTGTCATACCCCAACCCCAAAGGGTTCATCACGACCCAGCCTTTTAGTCTTTAGAGCGTCTTAAAGATAATTAATTGATTTAATCAAAACAGTCTGAAAACCATATAATTTGAGGACTACTGTTAAAGAAGTATTTTCAATTGTCTTACTGTCGTTTTTAAGAGAACAGTTAATCTGATTGCTACTTACCGTCTCTTAGATACTATAGCATCTTAAATAAAGTCCTGGTTTTTGAATGCACAGTTCAGATTTTATGGCATTAAACAACAATTTAAAGCAACTAAACAGATTTCTTCCTTCTTAGATAATATTATGATTCTATCAACCAATATAAGAGCTATCTTCTCACGTATTAAAAATGAATTTTAGATTTAAAACTAGCATATGGTGAAGAGTTATTCTTTTGTTGGGTTATTCAAAGAAGTGAATAATTATAAAGTCTAAGAGATGATTACTATGAAAACAAGCGTTTGAATTCAATAATATGATTGGGTGAATGTTTATTTCAAAGGCTCCCAGTTTTGACAAGGGAGAAACTGAATGTTTTAACAAAGCTGAAGTTGTAGTCAGTGTAGCTTCAAGTTGGCTTTCAGGCAGAGAATTGCTTTCCTTAGAGCTGGGTATAAATTGAAATTTCAAATATTGATTTTTAGATGACATTTGCCCCCTGAAAAACAGAACAGCTAAGACACTTGTTGGAAAGTTCCATTTGTTCACCATATAATGTCATAATGTCCGCACAGTAGTGCTAGAACAAAATGCTTGGCTTGTATTCAGTTCTTTCTTTGCATCGAGAATTCTATTAAAATTTGTTTACAGTTCCACCCTGCCAAAGAATGCATTCTTGACTCTTATCGTATGGACTGGAGTAGAGTTCTGTAAGGCCGATTTGCTGAAAATACAGTGTTCAGGCCTTTTTGGCTGCCATATTTCAAGAGACAAAATAAATTTCAAAGTAATTATTATAAATTATGTATTTGGCAGTTACAATGATCTTGTAAAGAATATGGTCTTGGTGAGTAAAAATGCTATCTTGAGCCATGTTTACTAAGTGATTTAGAAATATTTCTAACAAATGCAACCAGACTACACACAATAAATCTGCTTGATTTCAAAAAATACTATCTTCTTTAATAAGGAAACAACATCCACTTAGAGAACAGGTACCATGTATATACGCCTTGTTTGGTTTCGCTCCCATTCCTCAATCGGCCAGCATCTCCTTACACTGTTCTTCATTAATGCTGCTAAGTAGATATTTATGGATTGCTATGGCTGATGTGCCCAACCAAGACCCTTCCAAACAACATTTCATACAGTTTATTTGAACTCTTGAGATTGGAACAAAGAAACAGAAGACTATGCCAGTACTAATGGCCTATCTTTTGCATATTTTACTTAATAGTAGATATTATTTCTGATTAAATGTTGTTCTAGATAAAAATATTCTTATATATTTACATAATCAATGTGACACGGCTCTTCCCAGCTCCACCATCATGGCATACTTCCATAGGCTGACCTTAGAAACAAATATTACCTACGATATACATTTATGAGATTCATTTTTAATAAAACAGAATTTACATCATTAGAAAGCATTTGGCTCTTTCCTAGTTGGTATGGTTTTGGAAGAGTTTTACCACGCACATGAATTACTGAATTCATTTCAGGGTCAGTTGGCAGCATTTGATAAAATCACTCTCTTAGGTTCAGATACTCTTTTAAAAGTCACAATAGCATGAAGATTTGTGAAGTTGTTAAACCAAGTTCCAAAGGGCTTCTGGATATTTCCACGGATTGCATTATCTAACATGCACATTCTCTGCCAGAGGGAGTGTTCAAACAAACTGTCCTAGACCACTTCTGAAAGAAACTCTAAGTATGTGAGATACTGTGCTCCTTTGATGGAAATACAAAGTAACTGAAAGCAAAATTAAAATCAAGTATCAATGATAATGTAACTATTGTTTATATTTTAATAATAGAAGCCTGACAAAAATACCTATTGAAAGCCAGACCATTGAGACACTTAATCCATACCCTCAACTTGGCTCATTCTTGTTGGTCACCTAGCCTTGAAAATTAGATATGGATCTTTGTTATATACTTAGAAAATTTCTAATACCTTTACATTTGTATATTGTGTCATAGAAATTAAAGTCTATAAATTTATTGTAATGTAACTTTCATTTATATTTTCTTTCTTTTAATTCATGATGGTTTAAACACAAGTACGTCAGGCTGTGTATAGACATTCATCTTCTGAACCATAGGAAAAAGAACTTCCTAAGTAGCTTCATTGCTGTACGCTCAATGAGCAATAACCATAAGGACTATAACTTTATAAGCTGACCTTTGAAGAAATTGCGTTTAAATCACAGTATTGCCAAAAATGAGCGTGGAAGCTTGAATACAAAACAGTAGATTGAGGAAACAAAAAGAATACATAAGAAAACAGTAGTTTTTAATTCCAGCACTCTGGAGGCAGAGGCAGGAGGATGTCTGTGAGTTTGAGGCCAGGCTGGTCTACAAAAGCTAGTTCCAGGACAGGCTTCAAAGCTACATATAAATCCTGTCTCGAAATCACCCTCCCCCAAAAATTACTTCCCTTTTGAATATACTGTGGTCTCTTTGGGGCTACCAAACTAAAGGGTATAAAACACAGCTAGGAAGATGCATCAAAGCTCAGTCTCTGGCCTTCCTTCCCCAAAGGGCCAGAAGCAAATCCGTGAGTGGAATCATTGACTCTCTTTGTGCACATTTTCCAAATGACAGATGTCAGAACTCATCAAGCCATGAAAACTGCTGTTAGATTTGCTAAAATTGAATCACTTTTCTTGGTACGCGTGGTTTTCTTTGCTTCATTACTATTTGTCTGTGTTGTCCTCACATGAAGAATAACAAATTTCTTTTATATTTTTATTGGCTCATATAAGTTCATACTCTTGATTATGTAACATGTGAATGCTTGTTCACCTTTATAGAAAACAAATATATTTTTAAATTTTATTTATTATAATGGCATATATATATATGTGTGTGTGTGTGTGTGTGTGTATGTGACAGTGTGGGTATGTGTATTCTGCAGCATTTATTTGGAGTCAGTTTTCTTCAGCCACAGCCACATTTACTTATTTCTCTTCCTTCCTTCCTTCCTTCCTTCCTTCCTTCCTTCCTTCCTTCCTTCTTTCTTTCTTTCTTTCTTTCTTTCTTTTCTTTTTTGAGACAAGGTTTCTCTGTAGCTTTGATGCCTGTCCCGGAACTAGCTCTTGTAGACCAGGCTGTCCTCGAACTCCAGAGATCCACCTGCCTCTGCCTCCCGAGTGCTGGGATTAAAGGCGTGCGCCACCACTGCCCGGAGCTGTCTTTATTTAGTTTTTGAACTAGGATGGGATCTCTTATTGTTTCTGCTACACTGGGTATGACAGGATAACAGACCCAGGAGCTTTGAGGCCATTCTCCTGTCTCTGCTTCTCTCCTTCCTGTAGGAGTGCTGAGATTACAGATGTGTGAGACCACACACCAGTGTCTTCTGTGGATTCTGGGGATAGAACTAAACCACCAAACTTGTGAGGGAAGCCTTTCACCCGCTGAGCCAGCTCTTTGCACCGTCTCCATATATATTTATAAAAGAATCATGAGGCAAATAAATTCCTCCGGGTGGAATTTAGCAGCTATTTAGTTTTGGCTTGCCTGTAACCCTGAAGAAAAGACTCAAGAAATTGCCTTTGGCAACTCCTACAGCTATCTAGAAAAGTCATCTGGTTCCCATATGCAGCATTTGGTTGAGTCTGGAAGCTAATACTACTTGATCGAAGCTTATGACATATTTTAACATGTGAATCTGTGGTCAAATATGAATCCTAAAAGGTCATCCAAGAAAGTGAGCATTCTACAGAGGGATGAGTAGCAAGGCCATGGAATAGCATTCTGGAACACCCCAATAAAATCCTTGGCACAGTGGTTACTGATAGCTTATTGATTGGATCTACTACGGTAAAATATTTGTTTCAAATGGCTAATCGGCAAGAGCTGTGAGCAGAAAAAGCCATCTGTGAGTCTGGATGCTCACTTCTGCCTTTGTCATCTCTCCAGTTGGGGGGAACATCTGGAGTCTGCTAAGAGTTATCCGAAATGTCCTTTAATAATAATCTCCTAGCTTATTCCCCAAACTTCTAAACTTCAAACGTTCTCGCCCCTCTCAAACATGAGATATTGAGAAAACCAATTGTCTCTCTGATGTCCAAATTAGACATCTGATGTTTATCTAAATGCACATGTGGCTGACATTAACAGTCACAGAACCTTGCCACATGCATGACAGCCTTGTTTGACTTCCTCCTTGTTTCAAGCTATACATTTATACATTTATTCTACACTGCAGTAATGATGACAGAAATGATGTAACTATGTTTAGGGTTGTGTGTGTGTGTGTGTGTGTGTGTGAGAGAGAGAGAGAGAGAGAGAGAGAGAGAGAGAGAGAGAGAGAGAACAGAATATCTTGGAGTATGTAAAATAAAACAGAAATAGGGAAATATAAGAAATTTCCCTACTCAATTCTTTGTTTAGAAAGATTTAAATAATAAGCCTGGCAGGTTCAGCTGTGAATTCCCTGATCGATACAAAAGTACATAAAGAAAAAAACAAAATCAATCTTTGCAACAACACCGATTTTCGCCTCTGTCTTTGCTTAGTAGCATTAATGTCGGAAGATATCGATTCTGCTTTAAAAATAACAGTTCCACAGACAGTTTCCTAGAGTTGAGATAACTGATCATTTTAATTTTCTTTAAAGCTGGTTTTGCAATCAATGTTCACTATACAAAGATGATGTCCCAAGAACTTAAGGAAACTGGACTGTTGCTAACTTGCTCTGTCCGTCATCCGCCACCTTAAACACAACCCTGAGAAGTTTTAAGTGGAAAAGAGAACTAGTGCCTTAAACCCCTGACCTGACCTGGACATTAGGAGGGTTTCTGCTACACCTGAAGTCTTCATTTGAGATGACTAGTGCATAATCCCTTTCTGTTGTCAACAAATCATCTGATGAGCTAGACCTAGGAGGTTTATATGTACACTTCTGTTCAAGGATCTTCTTGGTCATCCTAAAATGTATTGTATTATAGAGAAAGGACCTGGGGTAATCTGCCTTCTTATGTAGCATCCAGTCTTTGCTCAGGGCACATACACTGCCAACCCCAGCACTCCTGCTTTCATCTGAGAGTCACCGCTACCCCATTTGCAAATTCGACTCTCTCTCTCTCTCTTCTGAATTTGAGATTTTCCACATTACAAATGTTTCCTTTTAACTAGTAGACGAGAATACCTGATAATATTACTGCCCATGAAACCACAGAGAACGCCAGAGAGTCACTGGAGAAATGGTTACAGGTAAGGGGGTCAGGGCACAATGAAATAAAACATCAAGTCAGATGCTAATTGATCCTAATTGTGTATACCACAGAAGACACATTAGCTTTATGAGTCCTTATGTCTGGCCAGATGTTGTTCCTGGTTTGACAACTGTGTGGATCTGCAATATTCCCTGTGCTGACTTCATGTTCTCTCCTTCCATTTTAGCATGGTATTGCACCCAATACTCATTTTGAAAGTTCTGGCAAAAAAAAAAAATTAATGCAATAACTTTCCCTTGAGTACTGTGTAGCATCCACAAAATGCAATACTTGAGAAATGCAAGTAAGATATTTCACTATGTATTAAATGTTAACAATGGTAGGTGAAGTGAGTTTTAAAAAATAAGTAACATTAAAAATATAAAATGATTTTGTTTTCATAGATTCTACTTAAGACTCGACAGTGGGTATAATTTGAATTGTTATAAAAAGAAACCCAGTTATTTTATAATTGCCTGCTATATTAGGCCCAGACAATGGCAGGATATGAGGACATAATTTGATAATAAAAAGAGAATTAAAATTGAAAAATGACCCACCAGGAAGAAATACTTCAGTTTTCACAAATATCAAGCACTCTGCGACAAGGAAATACATAATATTGAAAATTTTTTTTCTTTTGTGATATCTATCATGAAAATTTTCAGTTGGGGCAACATAATAACAGATATATTATATTGATAGTATTTCAATAAATTAGTGTTAGTCTGAGGTTATTTTAGTTGGGGTTTCTATTCCTCTGTGTGTGTTGGGGGGGAGGGGGTAACACTTTGACCAAAAGCAACCTGTGAGGAAAGGATTTATTTACCCTCCAGTTTGTGAGCCATTATCCAGGGAAGACAGGGTAGAAACAACTCAGGGAGGATCCTGGAGGCAGGAACGAAAGAGGCAGTGGAGGAAACATCACTTACTCCTGTACTCCTGTAGCCTGCCCAGAGCACTCTGGACCACCAGCCGGGGAGTGGCACCACCCACAGTGGGCTGCCCTTGCTCACATCAATCATGAGTCAAGAAAGCGTGCCATTGGCTGGCTCTTGGGCCAATCTGGGGGGACGTTTTCTAAATTTGGGTTCCGTCTCCCAAAATTATTCCAGCGTGTTTCAAGTTGGCGTTAGAAGACTTGCTTGCATGAAGAGAATTCCTACTTCTCTTGCAATTGTTTGTGGTAAAAATTTAATGAGTTTACATGTTTGTTCATGTTCACAATTCGTGTGTATTATACGCATGTACAGAGTGAAACCCTGGCCCAAGCTAAACAAAAGACACCCTGAACATATTTATAATAAGTGAATACTTACTGAAATTAGCAAAGAAAGAAATTGAGTTTCTAAAAACAACAAGAGAAGTTAATACATGCTTGTTAAATTATTAAGATTAAAGTAAGACTTCTTTTTACTTTGGATATTTATAATTTTTTGTTCAAAATGTCCCAAGTGGAGGTTAAACACCCCAGGTCTCAGTGAAAGTTACTGTTTCTTTTCCTTTCTTTATCTATCTTTCTTTTTACCGTAATTTTTAAAAAAATGATTTATTACTAAATATATGCATGTGTGTATGTGCATGTATACATATAGGAATATATATCTATGTGTGCATGAATTTATCAATATCTGTGTGTACATGTATGTGCATACACGTGTGCTTATAGGAATTATGAACCTAGGTGTGCATGAATTTACCAACATGTGTATGCATGTATGTGCACATGTGCATGTAGGCTATGCACCTATTATGTGAATGAATTTATCAATATTTGTGCATATGTGTTCATGTGCATGTATGTGCACACATGCTTATAGGAATATGTGCATGAATTTATCAATATGTGTGTGTGCAATATGTGTGTGTAGGAACATGCACCTACATGTGCAGGAGTGTAAGCCACAAGTGCCTCAGGCACTGTCCTCTATTACTGTCCACTTACTCACTTGAGGCAGGGTCTATCGGAACCCAGGACTCCCATTTTCTCAGCTAGGCTGGAAGCCAACCAAGAGCCCAAGTGATCCTCTACCTTTCCTGCTTGGATCTGCTGTTACAGCAGTGCACCGAGCACCCAGCATGTGATGTGGGTACTGAATCTGCTCCCCACGAAGTTGAGCCACCTCCCTCCATCTCCTCAGTAATTACCGTTTGAGGCCTTGCACTTCGAAATGACATTTTTTGGCAAATTCTATTTATTTGATTATTTTAAACTATCAAGCAATGGGATTTTAAGGATATTTGCAAAGCCACTCAATGATGCTACTTTTTTTTTCTGCCAAATTTTGTTTGTGAGTTACTCAGTTATTTTACATTTTTTTTTCACTTTCAAAGTTCTTGTCTGTGTGCCCTGTGTATGACATTCTGGTAAATTCCATATGTTAAAGAAAAAGTTATGGCGACATGACTGCAGCGCTGGTGCTGAGGACAGCAGTTGGGATGGCGTCCTTGGCAGGAAGGGTTCTTAGAGGACCTGAGGTCAGGAAGTCCTGGAGGAAGCAGCATGCCATCTGCTCCATCTGCAGACAGGGAGCTCTTACCTTACCCAACAGCCAGTGCGAAAGCAGAGCACCGAGAAGGTTGAGGTTTACAGTGTTTGCTGGATCACGAGGAATCTCTGGGGAATCTCATACTACTTATTCTAAACCGTCTAGTGCTAAGGTGGTAATAGGGCCAGTCTTGAGAAAACTGTTAGCAGAAATTCCATTTAAAAAACAAAACCTTGGTATTTTCTAACTTCAGAAAGAAATACACATGCCAGGTCCATTTTCTCTGCTTCTGCTTCTTTTCCTCATAGGTGATGTGACCGGAATGTTTTGGTGGTAGTGGAATGTCTGAGGGAACAATGGCAAAAAAGAACTTAAACTGAAATCACTACTTCAAAGTTTGGAGACTGTGCCATTTCTGACCCACAAATAACAGCCCAAAGACTGTTACTTTTCACGTCAAGACGGAAGCTAAAGAAAACCTGATCTCATGCTTTTCAGAACAAAACAAGAGCTTCCTCCGCTCAGGCACGAGGCTAACATGGATAAATATACTGTAATGTTTCTGCTAGCTGATATTTCATGTTTCCTTATGGATGGGACAAGCAAGCCATTTGATATAGCATTATTAAGGTGAAGTAAAGATTTAGAATCCCGCCGGGCGGTGGTGGCGCACGCCTTTAATCCCAGCACTTGGGAGGCAGAGGCAGGCGGATCTATGTGAGTTCGAGACCAGCCTGGTCTACAAGAGCTAGTGCCAGGACAGGCTCCAAAACCACAAAGAAACCCTGTCTCGAAAAACCAAAAAAAAAAAAAAAAAAAGATTTAGAATCCCTAAATTTAAAAAAGGAACTATATCGCATCAAAAATACTTTCTACAATGTTTGGTTAGTATAGGTATATTTTTTCTTTTGTAGTGCAGTTGACTGAACATGTTATACCCAGACTGCAAATTGAATTTGTTAATCAAAGCTACACAAATTTTCCTCAATTCCTACATAAGAATACAGCTTCACAATGTGAGTTTATTGAAATATATACACAAAATGAGAGTTATAATCATGATGACTCTTTAAGACAAGAACTCTGCATAAAGCAAAGAAAACCAGCCTACAAATCACAATCCCAGAGAACCTAGACAACAATGAGGACCCTAAAAGAGACATACATAGATTTAATCTACATGGGAAGTAGAAAAAGGCAAGATCTCCTGAGTTAGGAGCTTGGGGACCATGGGAGAGAGTAGAAAGGGAGACAGGAGGAAGGGAGGGAAGTGGAGAAAAATGTATAATTCAATAAAATCAATAAAAAAAGACAAGAACTCTGTCCTCTAAAGTAATAATAGGCTTAGAAGTAGAGACACTTTGTTTACATGTGCAAGGTCCTGGGTTTGGTTGATTTCAGCACCTCTATCCTAAAGTGTCTCCCACAAATCCTTAAAGAAAATTATAAAGTAACTTTAAGAATTATTTCCTTTCTACAGAGGAGCAAACTGCGGAGTACAATAGTTTTCTGACTTAGAGAAGACCACATGACAAAGTCGGTCTTCAAACATCCAGCCTGGATTTGATGCTGGCTCGTTTAATGATGTTATTTGTCTTCTCGACATGAACATGTTTTGTTGATGTTCTCTCTTCTTCTCCAGGTATGGCTCAGAAGTTTCACTATGTTCACCAAGTTTTGTCCATGCAACATGGGATAATTAGTGCTTTGGCTGTCACGTTAATTGTGTGTATCCGAGTTAGGGTTATGCATCTAAAACCCATGTTCCCCGGGGACGTTCTCTCTAGCTAAGAGACCCAATTAAATTTGTTGCTAAGATCACCTGGCAGAGGAATGTGAGTCACTGCTGTCCCCGTTAATGCAGTGATGTTCTGATCATTGTCACTCTGCTTTCCTGTCTGTTTCCTTTATCTTTCCTTCTCCAAGTTTCTCATTCAGTAGCTACTTGAGTGTCTTGTTACCACCATTTCTGTTCTCCTGCCTTCGTCAGAAAGAACAAGGAGTAGCAGCAGACAGCTCTGCCTTCCTCATAGCAAGAGCCTTTTTTTATTGATTTTTATTGAGCTCTACATTTTTCTCTGCTCCCCTCCCCGCCTCTCCCTTCCCCTTCTACCTTCTCGTGGTCCCCATGCTCCCAATTTACTCAGGAGTTCTTGTCTTTTTCTATTTCCCATATAGATTAGATCCATGTATGTCTGTTTCTCTTTGGGACTCATTGTTGTCTAGGTTCTCTGGGATTGTGAATTACAGGCTGGCTTTCTTTGCTCTATGTTTAAAAACCACTTAGGGGTGAGTACATATGATAATTGTCTTTCTAGGTCTGGGTTACCTCACTCAATATGATGTTTTCTAGCTCCATCCATTTCCTACAAATTTCAAGATACTGTTATTTTTTTCTGCTGTGTAATACTCCATTGTGTAAAAAGCCAGCCACATTGAACCTCATAGAAAAGAAAGTCGGAAGTACACTTGAACACATTGGCACAGGAGACCACTTCCTAAATATAGCCCCAGTAGCATAGACACTGAGAGAAACAACTAATAAATGGGTCCTCCTGAAACTGAAAATCTTTCGTAAAACAAAGGGCATGGTCAACAAGACAAAACGACAGCCTACAGAATGGTAAAAGATCTTCACCAACCCTACATCAGAGTTTTGATCTCCACAATGGCAGAGCCTTTGAATCATGGTTACAGACTTTAAATATTGAATTAAGTCTTAATCTGGCAAGATTTTTTTCTTCTTTAATTTGGTATGTTTCTCATGCTAGTGTCAAATTCACTGGGTCAAAGGTATTACTGTCTTAATCTCCTGAGTAGTTAGGACTACGGGCGTGCACTACTGGGCTCGGAAGCTTTGTGTCCCTGATGTATATGTCAGCGTGTAGGCATCTCAAAGCTCAGAAGCCATGATATCTAATTTATAAAATTGGTGAGGAGTACCTTTTTGCAAACCACAAGGCTATGAGAATTGTCATTAATTTTCTTCTAGATATTATACAAAATATTGATTACATTGTAGTATTTTTTTTTTAGTTGGAGTTATTGGTGCTTACTAGGGATTCTGCTACACTCCACATCTGCTACATGGTGCTCAGGAATGTCTGCATGCCCAGGAAGAAGAGAAACACTGCTCCAGGATTTGATCAATCAATGTGGTGGAGCCAAATCCTATTGGTCTTATGTAGCAGAACTGGTCAGCCAGCAATGGGACGACCTAAGGGTTCTGGCTAAAGCATGTGATATCTCTCTCGTTTAATTCTACGAATGATGCCATCAGTGAATATCATGATCTAAAGCTATGAAAGCCCTGGCAGCGGGTCGTTCCGGCGGTTAGTGATGACTCTTACATTTTCTATCTGTTGGGTGTTGCATGTTTGTGGTACCAATCCCGGCTCTGCAACTCAGATCAAACTGGTCAACGAAAACTTACCTAGTGCCTCCATGTGCATCTGTGTAGCTTTTCTTTGAAGCTCAGAGTAACGGTTTAAATGGACTGAACAACCCTCATAACATTTATTCTTGCATAATTACTGTTGCTTCCAAAAATACTGAAAGTAAAACAACTTTTTCCCCAAGCCATTCCATCCAATTAACCACGTAGATGAGGCAGCCCAGATCCTGAGTTCATTTGGTAATAAAAAGTGGCTTTGGTATCACTAGGGGTATCTTTAGGCATTGATGGTTGCAGTATGCAGCTTAACCTGTACCGTCATTCTCTTCTTTAAGACAAAGGAGAGATAGACAGTATGATAATAAATTCAGAAAATCCCCACAGAAATCTAAAGTGCATCACGGCAATTTTCCTCTGCCTGAAACGATAAAGGCTTCACTGTGATGATCATCCAAGGCTAAGAGAGTGAGACACCACCCGCCAAGGAGGGCTCAGGGGTTTGTTAAGGTAAGGCATATGTCTTATTTTATCGAAGCGATGTACCCTAACATTCCTTTTGTAATGGCGTCCGTCGGATGTATAAATGTTTACTTAGGGTTCCTTACATCATCAACATCTGACCCTACGCTTATCTGAACACTGCCTGTGGTTGTGACCCAGTGGACCAGGCCTGGAAGTACTGGGCTGCAATTCAGAAGCAGGCACAGACTCGAAGTGGGCAGAGAAGTAAAGGGCATGGAGGCTTGACACAGTTGTAGAAAGGGTGAGCAGTGGGGAAATGGCCATGGATAACGGTCAACAAAGTTATACTGGAATATACTGGTAAAACAGTTTTCCATCACAACTGGGATCTTTTATCAGGAAAGACTCAGTATGGCAGTTAAAGGAATCAGCAGGGTTATTTTTGACTTTTCAAATATAGTTTTTCCTAGAATAGAACGATAATGAATATTTCCTACTCTTGAAAAAAAGGAATAAAATGAGATTCTGTCCCCAATGGCATTATAATTTAAAATGTATGGGAATCATATCTAGATATAAAGCAGAAACCAAACCATGGTAATAACAGTAATAGAATTTGCATTTAACCATGCTAATTTGAGTGGCAGAGCTTGCATTTCACCATGCTAATATGGGTTGTAGAGCTTGCGGTTTGAGACTTCTGTGCTAAGTCCTGTATCGAGTGTCTAAACTTGCCATTCTATAGCCAGGTGAACATACCAGCAATGTAAATGCTAAGACCTGCCTTTTTTTTTTTTTTTCTTTTTTCTTTTGGCTTTTTGAGACGGGATTTCTCTGTATAGCTTTGGTGCCTGTCCTGGAACTAGCTCTTGTAAACCATGTTGGCCTCGAACTCACAGAGATCCGCCTGCCTCTGCCTCCCAAGGGCTGGGATTAAAGGCTTGTGCCACCACTGTCCGGTTAAGATCCACATTTTTGACATGGGGAGGGTGAGCTGCAGAGGTAACTTGCTTGGGTAAATGTGCTAGAGAGAGAATTTGAACCCAACTCTTTCCAGGTTCAAAGCTTGGAATCTTTGTACCTTTCTCTGACTGGAAAAAGGATCTAAATATTTGGGAAGAAATTCACCACCAAATTTTAAACGGAACGTAGATTCTGGCTAAGAGCAAAGACTTCGAATGATTCCAAATCCGTCCACTATCAGTAGGAGCTCAAGGCAGGGCGTTTCGGAGACAAACTCTTCCTGCTTCCCCAGGTGGGGCAGCTTAGCAGAGGAATTTCCTGTGCTGATCTCAGACCTTATCTCTTAGGAATTAATTAATTTCATCCTAACTTGAAAAGAAAGCATTGTTCTACACTCACTATAATAAACTTAGGCGTTTGTTTTCTGCAGAGCAAAGGCAGAATGTAGCTTCCGGCAAGCATAGTTCTGCTGCTTGAAGAACCGATTTAACCACACTACGTTCACTCGTTTCATATCTGGCATGGTCTGGTGGGCGTTCTCAGGGTCCCAGCGGTGACTTCCCCATCACTGCCACACACAGTCCCCGTGGGTTATTCTTACTAGAGCCAGCCTCACGTGCTGACCACACTGTCTAGAGACGGAAACCATCTCATCTGGTAGAAGAAAACGTCTTTTCCTAACCTTGGAAAAACAAGGCATTTGGTCTCTTTTGGAACACGTATCCTAAGACACTGGTGATAAACAGACACTAGGGGACACCCAGTGCTGTCTGGAGTATACAGGGACACCAAGGAATTTTGTTCTCCTACGTAAGAGGTTGACAAAAACCTGCCATACAGATGGCTGTTCTCAATACAACTGACTCTCACTCCACCGCAACTGAAGCTTTCCGCTTTGAAATAGAATAAGAAACTCCTGAGCCTTTTGAAATAAATATTATCTCCTATTGGGTGATTCAAGCTAAGGTTTTTTCCAGTTACCAGGAACAATTCTACTTTTGAAATGCTTCCTAAAATAACCTTTTCTCATTACTCTCCCTCCCTCCCTTCCTCCCCGCCCTCCCTTCCCTCCCCTCCTCTCGTTCATGCCTATCAGGAAATACTTTTGAAGTACTTAAAACTCCATTCTTTGTTAGTAACATTATGTTTTAAGCAAACAATTGGGTTATTTGAGAAGTGATAAAATTTAAAATGTAGTCTTCCAACAGCAAGGTTTATTTTCTGAGTTCTGGATTTCAGCCATGTTGTTATTGTAGTTCAAGCCTTGCTTTAAGTTTAGAGTTAGAGAGTTTTCTCCTCCAACTATTTAGTATGATTTGTGTTTTGTTTTACCTAGATGTAGCTGAAAGGAGCCGATACCTTCTTTTCCCCATCATTGCTCCCCTATCCAGAAATTACATATCCTAGGCCAGCTATGTGAGGCCAGCTCTCTCTCTCTCTCTCTCTCTCTCTCTCTCTCTCATAGATTTGTGTGTACTGTATTACAATACTCTAAAGTCACACCTTAGTTTCCAAGATAAAAAACAATGCTATAATTGTCTTTTGAAAAAAGAATGCTCTGAAGATAACCGTTTATTGAATAATTTTAGGATGATAATTTAATTCTATTGATTATTAAGCTATAATCAGAGAGAAAGTAGTCATTATTCAACACATTTAGCTAAAAGACTCAGATATATGACTCAAAAATTGTAACATTACGCGCAAAAAAATGAAGTGAAAAGTTCTGAGTACATAGCCAAATGAATCTGTCCTGTGAGATAAACATCTTGCTATACTCTTCAAACACCATTTCTGCCTTCAGCTAAAAGGAGAAAACACAGTTTATCTGCATGGGTTTACACTGGTGGAAAAGAAATGTTCTATCTTTTCAGTTTCCTGGAAAACAGGAATTCTGTCCTTAATAAGTTTTGAATATGTTTCTGTGTGTTCTCAATGACCTCTTGCGGGAACTGAGTTGTGGGCATCTCCTCTAGGCTGCCGCATCTCATGGCCTGTGATTGTTTTCTCACTACAACGAAGAACAGAACCTGTGCCAGAGAAATTCTCCACAAACTTCAGAAGTTTGTAACTGTGGAAGGTTGTAACTTTCTTAAAAGATAGTCAGACTTCTAGCCCGCTTTCCCTTCAACGCCTCTACATGCAGAGAACATTTCTATCAGCAAACCTTTCAATCGTAACATGTTCAACACTGCAGTCTGAAGAGCAGCAGTTTCAAACGTCTTCAACTGGACCGTAGCAATAGTCTCAGATTAATAGCTTTACAAAACACATTGTCTTAAAAAACCGATAATAACATCACTTTCCTTTTGGAAAATTTCCTTAGTTAGTTAGTTAATTGGTTAAACTCGTTTAGCATGAGGAGTTCAAAGCTCAAAAAATACACAAACTCGGAGGGTCAGTAGTGACACTGGATTGAAGGCAAATTGATTAAAGGGGAAACTTATCTCATGCGGTATAAAAACTGAACGAAGTCCACAGCACAGCAGAAATTGCTCTGATGGTTTCAGGCAAATCTGTAAATACGACCCTTAAAACCTTGGCTTGATGCAGGACACTGTTTTAATTTTTTTCCCTCATGGTTTTTCAAGTATGCACTATTTTATAGTGAAATAGGTACAGAGATGAAAGAGGAGTGGACGAGAGACTGCAGGGCTGGTCTCCTCGTGGCTCAATCCTTAATATTTAACCTTCGTTTGTAAAATAGGATTTGTTTATTTGTGAGCTAGTAAATGAGGTGATAGTCAACTCAGGTCTGGCCATATTCCTCTTGGCGGTCCTTCATTTCACCCACGCCCCATTTGAGTTAGTCATCCTTAAGTCCCCATTCATGTTTACCTAGCATCGCCTGTTTATACCATCTTTTAAAAAGTTTCATAATCAATGGATTATTATAAAGGGCAGATATTTGCTAAGAAAACGATTCTACTTATTTACTTAATTGTCAGTGGAGCGACTTGAAGGATAATTATCCTGCCCCGTTTAAAACGTATTTGGTGAAAACTCAGCAACGTGCCTGCCTCATTTTGTTTGAAAAATCTTGCTTACATATCAAGAATATTTACCCTTATAGTCATTTATAATATTGCAGATTGAAGCCACTTGATAACATCTCTTTGTCATCTCATTTGAAAATTCTACAAAACCAACTTCTATATGATTGAAAAATGGTAAAACAATGTAGTTTGATGATGTTTTTCCCTTCCCTCAACTCCTTCCCGATCATTCCCACCTCTTCTACTCCTTCAACTTCATGCTCTTTCTCTCTTTACACAGAGAAACACTTTCTCAAAAAAAAAAAAATCCCAGAAAACCACCAAAGACAAATAAAACAACACAAAAACACAAAGAAAAGTCAAAACAAAGAAGAAAAGACAATCTAATACCCAAACAAAGCAAAATGAAACAAAAAGCACTCCCACCTCTCCCCAAAAGAAACCAAACAAACATGGAACATTTTTGTTGTTGTTGGTGGTGGTGGTGGTTGGCTACTCCTGGGACTGGGTCCTGGCCAGGAGAATGGTTGACATAACCACACAGGACACTCCAATTTTCTCTTTGCTAGCAGGTATCAATTTCCAATAACTTCTCGGTTAGAAGAGGAAACTTGAATGAGAACAGGCCATACAGTATTTAGCGATTATATAAAATATACACCCCATTTTGCATGCTAAAAAGTATTTTTATTTAATCAAGGAAAAGGAGAGTCAAGAAATTACTATAGATTTGGAAGTTTATGATAAGAGGCCAAAGCAAACTCATCCATCGTGGCTGAGAGTGTGTGTCTGTAGGATCACATGTGTCTGAATTGTCCATCAGCCTCCGAAGAAATAGAGGCTTTTTAATGACCAAATGGAGAGAGAATAAAGAAACCACAGCTAATACCACTCTAATGGACCCAGAAATCAGTCAGGCACTTTTCCACACTAAAGCATCTTGTGTTTAGAGAGAGAGATGCTAGTTTCATGAGAGCATAATCACGCCTAAGGAAACCCTTTAATTGGGGGAGGGGGGGTATGGTCTACCTTCCAAATGACTTGATGAGAATGACTACTTAATATTCTTTAGTGAGTGTGTATCTCATAAAACAACAACAACAACAGCAACAAAAACAATGTCAATTGTTCAAACTAAGCACTCCAGACAGACTGGGTATATCTTGATAAAACGGTTCGTAGTCCCAGAAAATCCCTTCAGTAAATTCTAACTGTATTTACAAGGAGGCATGCTCAAAGTTAAAATTCTTCAAGCTAAAGGAAGAACTTATTCATAGACATTAACTCTTTGTATTGTGTTGTTGATTTATAGGAGATAAATGTCTAACTTGGAACAAAACTCATATTCAATTAATAAATCAGATATAATTATTTTTAACATCTGAAAAACGACATTCAAAACAGAACACAAGTTTCAAGTACTTGAAATGTACATATTTTATAGTAGACATAACCACATTTCCTTAGAAATGTTATATTGATTAGCTAAATATGTATGTATAACAAGCATACGTTATATAGCATACATATGCATATTAATATAAAATGCATACTTTAAATGTTTATTGAGTAAGGCTGCTGAAATAAACCCAGGAGACCCAGTTAAATGTGCCTTTATGGTGAATAACCAATACTATTTAAGTGTGTTTTTATGCAATTCGGTTTTGCATTTTCCCTGACAACACAATCTAGAAGCTGTGCATTTGCTTAGAAAACTTTGTCAATCCCACCTTGAGCTGCATACTACATACAATTTATTGGGAGATTAGAATGCTTATTCTGAAGACAAACTATGTGTGATCAAATTCCTACTGCTATTTATTAACTGTGTGACTTTAGGTACATGGTTTAATCTTCTGAGATCTCCATTTTTCAAATGAAAAATGAAATCCTTTATGAAAATAGATGACAACATATAGTAAAAAAAACTCTTAAAATATCCAATATGTTCTGAATGAAAATACGCAGGCAGAGATACTACATGCAAAGGTAATGATTTCTTAACATTTCTAATTATAAATAGAAAAATTATTTAGGAAATTTACAATTCTATATATGTACTCATTATAAAGTAGAAAGATGCTCATTGTGAAGTTGAGATCTTATAAATTAAGTGCCTCTATTTTGAGTTTTGCAAGCATTTGCCTTACTTGCCACAATTTTTAAAACAGAAGCAATGGAATATGAACAAAATCTCAGAGAATGGAGACTAAAAAATGTTTTGTTTTTATTTCGTCTCATGTTAGCATTAACTTAATATTTCAGAGTCTATATGTCTACGTATCATATGTTAGCATTAACTTAATATTTCAGAGTCTATACCTCTACATATCTTATGACCAAGTAAAATGCAGTTCCTTAAATTAAAGAAAAAAATACTAAGAATCCCCCCTTAAAGAAAATTTTGATTTGCTATTATAGAAAATTTGATTAAATTCTCATTTAACATTTCTGAAATATCCATTCAAAGAATAATTATATTGTATTAAAAGTCAGTATTGTTTCCTACCAATTTTATTTTAGAAAAAATCATAGCATGTATATCTTATGTATTCTAAAAGTAGAAACAAAATGAAAAAACAAAATTTATAGCTTAAATTGTTTCCTCTAAGTTATCTCCTCTGTCCATTTGCCATAATAGAATTACAGAATTGAGGCAGATTCCAGAGTACGCTATGAGCAGAAAGTTGAGTAAAAACATTGCACATACATGTCACATACATATGTATGACACTTCTGTATCATTTACATATGTCTGGAAATACTCCGGGCATCTAAATACTCTAGTTATTTGAATCATATAGATATAATATATTGTGTGATTTATTATTCATAAAAACATTATCAGGTGGAATGTGAGGCACTCAGACATTTTCCCTAACAAGCTCACAAAGATGTTTTCCTTTAAATCATCAGAGCAGAGGCGAGCATTTGGGGGGAGGGATAGTTGATTGCTAAAATCACGGGAAGCGAGCACCATGTGGGTTATGACTCCGCCTATCTATTTATAGTATTCTTTTTAGATAAGTTTGGCCTGTGTGGTGATCATTTACCCCAAAGCAATTCAAGCACTGAATTGAAATTCTGGATGGTCGCCGTTGCTCTCTGAGTGGTTGCCGTTGCTCTGTCATGTTCTAATTAAAGCAGGTTTGCAAGCTGCTCCAGTGGTTGGAGGGCCTCTCAGGGATGCAGTGTGTTCAGCAGCATTTGACTCTGTGGCAATATTAGCACTTAAGGCATGCGGAAGCATGTCCCCCGCTAGTTACAATGAACACAATTTGATTTCTCCTATTTAAGAGAAACAAGAGATCATTTTGCATGTTTATTGTAGATATAATAATCGTATGCCTGAAACTAACTCTCCTTTTATCTATGGGCATTTATAGTACTCATATCTATTTCTGCAGATATCAAATAATGAACAAATATTAGAGAGGGGTCTGTTTACAATGTCATTAATTTAACTGACCGAAGGGTGGTGGGAAGCCTGCTGGTTCTCTGTGCAAGGAGCCTTCACTTTCATACTAAGCTGCAATTGTTTATTGGCCGTGATGGATTCTGCAGAATTTGCTATTAGAGGTTTCTTCTTACTAGTTGTTTTCTTAATCAAAATCTTTGATAGAAACAAATTTTCTCAATAAGTTTTACTTCCTCCTTTCCCCTTCAGTCATCTTTCCCTTTTCCTTGCAAATGCAGTCTGTGGAGAGAAGTTGCAGAAATAATCACATACCAAGAAGGACACTCAATCTGGAATAATGGTGCTCTTCCTGGGTACTTCTCCCGCTGTATGCTTGCATCTCAAAATTCCACATCACCAGATTCTCACGGCCACTTTGACTACTTGTCGCTACTTCAGATAAGCTCTCTTCCGTCTTCTGTATTTTGGATGTGTTGACTGTGTATTGGGAACATGTTGCTGCATCCAGCTTGCAGCAATCACAAGAACAGATATTACCAGCAACAGATTCTGAACAGGGTCCTCTCTTTCACTTTGGGATACTCTTTCTCTCAAAGAATAAAGCTCCCTTTGACTTGCTCTGTGATATTTGGTCAGCTTATATCTATTTCCAAACACATTCTACATGTTTATTTTGACCGTCTAGTTTCCTTACAATTCATGATGGCTTTATTGTAGACGTGAGTGAGAATATATTTTAATATATGCGGTGGTGACTCTTTGTCCGTTGCTCTAAGAGAACAATGATGAGGGATTCCCCTCTGTATGCTGTGAATATTGTTGGTTAATAAAGAAACTGTCTTAGGCCTGCACAGGGCAGAATAGAGGTAGGCGGTGAAAACTAAACTGAATGCTGGGAGAAAGAAGGCAGCGTGGCGAGACACCATGGAGCAGCCAGAGGAGAAAGACACAAGACACAAGCTGGAACCTTGCCAGTGGGCCACGAACTTTGTGGTAAAATATAAAATAATAGAAATGGGTTAATCTAATATGTAAGAGCTTACTAGGAATATGCTATAGTGATTGGCCAAGCAGTGATTTAATTAATACAGTTTCTGTGGGGTTATTTCGGGAGTCTCGGCAGCTGGGAAATAAACAAGTGACCTCCTAATACAGAGCAATGAAGCATAAAGCAGTAAATTCCCTGTTTTGTGTCTTACTTGGTGGGGGTGTTGCACTCTGTAGTCCAAGTGTGCCTATAACTTGCAGTGATTCTTTTGCTTTAGCCTCCCAAATGCCTCCATTACAGGCATGAACCGCCACCTCTAGCACCAGAAAATAAAAATAATTTAAAAAAATGATTTAAAACAAGACTGAGAAAAAAAGCAGTTGGATTAATCTTCCCTCTACTGTGTGTGATTTTTTGCCATAGCATCTGAGTTTTTGAACCTTAGATATACTTTAAAAGATCAACTCCTATTAGCTAATGAAAAGAGGTAAAATATCACTCATAGGGGTTAACTGTTAACACATTTGCAATCCAGTCCCAATTTAAAAAGTGAAAAGCTTTATCTTTATTCCCATTTACTTTAATAATTATGCACCAGTTAAATATCCCATGTCTCCTAAAAAGATTAGTTGCCCCTTTAATGTAATCCATCTCAAATTTACATATTCAAGCAATAATTAGTCATTTGATGCACATAGGAAAGTAAAATATATCTTATGGGGAATTTAGAAAATGTTTTTTTAAGTTTATGGATATGTGTGTGTGTGTCTGTTTGTCTATCTGTCTGTCTCTCAATGTCTCTGTGTGTATTATGTATGGGAGTATATATTCTGTGAGTGCAGTGAGTCTATGTTAGCCAGAGATTGACATCAGGTACCCTATTCAATCTTTACCTCATTTTTGAGAAATAGTTTCTCACTGAATCTCTGAACATGGAGCTCACTGATTGGCTAGTCTCTGAACCTGGCTCAGTGATTGGCTGCACCAGTTGGACAACAAGTTGTTGGCCCAACTTTTTCAGCCCTTCCCAGAGCTGGCATTACCGATGCATATTCGGCTTTCATTTGGGTTTTCGATATCTGAAACAGGCAGGTGACAGGCAGTTTACCCACCAAAATAACTTCCCAGCCATAGAAATACTTCTACCAATCGCATTTGTCTTTTTTGTTATGAAGCATATAACCTGTGTGTGCATAGTTTAAGAGTATATTATTCTACATTCTTGTTCTTACCAGTGTGACAGGACAAAGGATCCTCCATCTTGTCTCAGATGGATTCATCTTTGGTTTAACCACACACACACACAAACACACACACACACACACACACACACACCTTTTGTACACCCTCCATGAAATGAAAAGTCCCATGGGAAAGCACCAGCCTTATTCTCAACACTCCAGGTTGAGACACCGCAGCCAACTGCAAGTTTTTGGCTTCTGTTAAACAGCTTGCTTGCCTTACTTCCTCCTGCAACTGTCAAGCAGGATGTAGTTTTTCATCTTTAAAGGTTCTGTGTAAAATGCGTTTGAGGCTGCTCTCTGAGAACTGTTTCTCTCTAGCAGTTGCAGGAAGGCTTAATACATACTCTGCATTTGGACTTTGGTTCTGCCGTGTGGTATTCTGGTCTCTGCCCTGAAATCGCTCTGACATACGCACTGTGTGAGTTGAGAATAAGGAAAATTATCAAGGAAAATAACAAAATATCTGATGGTAATGGCATCAATTATTTGAGAAAATATTATGTATCTAATCAAATAGCACAAAGCCCTATAAGGTGAAAGCTAATGATAGAGAAGAGAAATTGACAGGGCATTCTAGAGCGTGAGTCTACAAAACCCCTCTGCCAGTAATTGAGAGATCAAGAAGGTAGAAAATCAGTAAGGATACTGTTGGCCTGAATAGGACCATCAATCAATTTGACCTAATTGACATTTTTAGAATATTCCACCCAAGTAAGATGGGAAGAAACAGTGTTTACCAGCTCCCACAGAACATCCCCCATGGAAGATAGCAATGCAGCATCAAAACCACCCAAGAAGAAACAAGAAGATTAAGAAGACTAAGCAGATTCTCTGATCACAGTAACATTAAATTGAGCAAGCGGAACAGCAGACAAGTATAAATTGCCCAAATATTTGGAGATTAAACAGCATACTGCAAAATAGCATATGTGTCCAAACTGGAAGTCTCAGAAGACACGTTTAAAATAGTTTAAAATATTTTGAACAAAATGAAAATAGAAATACAATGTATCAAAATGTATGGTATGCAGTGCCAGGAACACTTAAAGAGAAACTGACAGTAATAAACGCATGTATCTGAAGAGAAATCTAAGGTGATTATCCACAACCTTCACTGTAGCACAGCACTGAGCTTCCCTTGGTAAGAAAATAAATAATCAAAGTCACAGCAGGCACAAAGAAAACTGACGGCAAGAAAAATTCTTTAAAAATAAATGAATCCAAAAGCGTTTACTCTGTATGCGTGTGTCTCTGTGTGCACATGCACACACATGTGTGTGTCCATGCCCATGACATGGCAGGCATGTGAAGGTCACAGCTTTGAGGATCTGGTTTTCTCCTTCCATCATGGGCTCAGACTCAGATGATCAAGTGAAACACCATGAGCCATCCTGCTGGCCTACAAATGTATTTTTTCAATGATTTAAACAGACATATCTCTGAGAAAATTAGCTTAATAAAAAAAACTACTAATGTCAAAGCTGAAAGAAGTGGCATCAGTGCTGACAGCAGGAACATGGAAAGATACTAACCTAGGCTTCTGGATGAGCACCTGTAACCCAGTGATCATGAATATGAGGTGGCAGATTGAGCCCGAGTTCAAAGACATCATAACTTACATAGTGATCCCTTATCTCAGTAATAATGATAAAATAGAAGGATAATAAAGGAATAACACAAATAATGCAGTGACATTTGATAACTTATATGATCTGTAGCAATTTCTTGGAAGAAACATGAACCATGGAAACTCAGAGAAACTTAACTGAATCTATGTCTATTAAGAAATGAATCAACAATAATAATAACTATCAAAGAACAAAAATCCGAGATATCAAATATCACTTCATCTGACACTAGCCTAGCATCCTTCTGCTAGACAAATCAGGAAGACATTCTCAGAGCACTACAGACCTAAAACTTTTACCAACAGACGCACCTACAATCAACGAACACTAGGAAAACAAACTAAACCATACTCTGCTAGAAACCATGACTAGTGGAATTTATTCCTTTACTCGAGTCAGGTCTGCTAGCACATCAGGCTATCAAAAAGACAGGTTCTTACTTCAGTGATGGTAGGAAGTGATCTGCCTAGACTTCTTAAAGTATCCATGACTCAGCACAAACCACTTTTAAAAAAATCTCTTTTAATCCTCTTTTCGTAGTGAGGGGATGCTCACCCTCTGAAATCTACAAGGGAAATATAGCCCCTTTCTCTAACTTTATTGCCATATAAGACATTACTGGGAGGTATCTGAATTTACACCCACAAGATGCATCTTAGCTTAGTGATCAAGTAAACAAAACATCTCCAGGATTAGCTACCTGGAAGTAAATGTGAGCACCTCCAGTTCTCTGCTGCAGGCAAACAAACTAGCTCCTTGTTCCTTGGTTTCTTCATTTGAAAATCAGGATAATGAAATTTAGCAACTAGGATTAAATCGGTTGAATCAGGTAACATGCTAGTATTCTATTTGCTAAAGAATAAGTGATATTTATCAACTATAAAAATATCTAAGACTACAGCATATAAAAACAAAGAAGTAACAATCAAACATCCGTGAAAGTGTGATTTTTTTTTTTATTGCAGGTCATGATCTTGTCCACCACAATCAATAACACAGGAGCTTCTTCAACTCTGTGTTTCTGTCTAATAAATGCAGTGAACTGAAACAAGAAGAAAACTGAATTCAGACCAAAGGTACATTTATTTCAGCCCTAACGGTTTTCAGTTCACGGTAGATTTTTAAACATCTTTGAATTAGTTGGGTGCTGTTTATTCCACAGCCTGTTCCTATTGATGCTAGTAATTTATCCACTCATTCTCATTCCTGCTCCTCCACATATTGGAAAACACATTTTTTTTTCTGGATTCAATATCCTTCATGGCTCAGGGTTTTTTTTTTTATGGTAATAGAGAGTATTTTCAGACAAGGATTTATCTGGTAGTTGTAAAAATCACTTAGTCTTTGGTGGTCTAAAATGTCTTTAGTGCCTGTCCTGCTTCTTGAGGTTTCAGTGGGCTGTGGATAAAATTCAAAGCACGCCAATTATTTTATTTGAGTATTTGGACGATTTTATTTCCTTGTTATTTTAGCTTGTTTAAAAATTCACTGTTGATTATTGACTCTTTGTAATCGATTAGTGAAAGTTGTGCTACCTTGAAGAACTTTTTCCTTGGATCTTTAGAATTTTTTTTCTGACATTTAGAATGACTTCTTTTTATGAACTCAATCCAGAAGCAAGATATAAAAATTACATCTTTTTCCTCATTCTTAGGCACTGTCCCCTTGAATGTTATTACCTTTTATTCTGCTCCCCACTGTCTTCCAGAATTCTGAATAGACTGTGATGAAATTCTGCCCTTCTCCACTCCATGTCATGACATCTCTGTCAGATTTCATCTCTTCCTCTCTCTGTGCTGAAATTTTGATGGCATTTTAAATACCTTAAGGAAACTGACATCTACATAATGGTATTTGTTTCTAAAAAAAAATTATTTGATTCTAATTCCAATCAGACAGTCACCACTGTATTCTATTTTATTACAGTTTAATGTTTAATTCACATTTCAAAATATATTTACATGCAGTTGATTTATAATATCTTTCTTATTTTATTAATCTGTAGTTTGGGAGACTATCATTCCTTCATTTTCTTTTGTCTGACTTTTCTAGTTAGTACCCTGGTATAACTTGTAATTTTTATTTAAAGATATATTGTTTCTTTTAAAATTAATTATTAGTCCAATCACAATTTCCCCTCCCTCACACCTCTCCATCCAGTCCTTCTCCCCAATCTCCCCTTTTCTGCCATCCCTCTCCACTCCTCTTCCTTTCTTTTCAGAAAAGATCAGGCCTCCCATGGATATCAATCAACCATGACATATCAAGTTGCAGTAAGATCAGGCACCTCCTCTCCTATTAAGGCTGGACCAGGCAATCTGGTAGGAGGAAAGGGTCCCAAAAGCAGGTAAGAGAGTCAGAGACAGTCATGCTCCCACTGTTAGGAGTCCCACAAGAAGACCAAGTAACACAGCTGTAAGACATGTACAGAGGACCTAGGCTTGTTACTTGCAAGCTCTCTCGTTGTCGTTTCAGTCTCTGTGAGCCCTTGTGAGCTCAGTTTAGTTGAGTCTGTAGGTTTTCTTGTGGAGCCCTTGAGCCTTCTGGCTCCCACAATGCCTTCTCTACCTCTTTCATAGGATTCCCGAGGTCCACCTAAGGTTCGGCTGTTTCTCTCTGCATCTGTTTCCATCTGTTGCTGGCTGAAGCCTCTCTGAGAGCAGTTAGGCTAGGTAATATCCATGAGAATAGCAGAATATCATTAGGAATAATTTTACTGGCTTCTTTTCCAGTCATGTTTGGTTCTTTCCTGGGGCTCTAGGCTGTCCAGATTCTGGGTTCTGGCCCTCTAGGCAGTATCAGGAATGAACTCCCTCTCATGGTATGGATATTAAGTTGGACCAGTCATTGCTTGTCGACTCCCATAATTCCTGTGCCACCTTTCCCCTGGCATATCTTGCAGGCAGCAAATTGTAGATCAAAGGTTATGTGTCTGGGTTGGGATTCCAACCTCTCCACTCTTAAGTCTTACCTGGTTGAAGGTGATGGCTGCTTCAGGCTCTGTATCCTATTGCTAGGATTCTTAGCTAGGGTCATCCTCATAGATTCCTGGGAATTTCCATTGCACTGGCTCATCCCAGTGATTCCCCTGATTTCAGTTGTCTTTCCAAGTGTTTGTTCCAACCATCCACCAACTTGATCCCTCCAGCTCTCATATCCATAACCCTCTAGAGCCCCCCTCATCTTATCTATGGATTGTAGCATGGTTATCCTTTAGTTTAAGGCTAATGCCCACCTACAAGTGAATACATATCATATTTGTCTTTCCAGATTTGGGTTCCCTCATTCAGGATGATTTTTTTTCTAGAGCCATCAATTTGCCTTCAATTTTCACAATATCATTGATTTTTATTGGTTATGTAATACTCACAAAAGAGATACAAGATTTTTGTGGCTAAAGCTGAGTCAAGAAGCCTCTGTTAAAGGAACCGCACCCCTACTCACTACCAGCAAACATAGCCTACCAGAGAAAAGACAGTTACCAAGAAGCTGTGCTTGTCTCTGTGCTTGTCTGTCTAGAATCCTTCTTTTAAGTTTCCTAAGGTTTTATGTGGAAATTCTTGCCAAAGGTTTGGGCTCCATTTGTAGACAGAACTTATTGTTCTGCCCTGTCCCACAGCCATTCAGTCCCAAAGAAACACACAGAGGCTTATATTAATTATAAACTGATTGTCCTATTATCTCACACTTATTATTAACTAGCTCTTGGAACTTAAATTAACCCATACTTTTTTGCCTATGTTTAGCCACATGTCTTGGCACCTTTTATCAGTGAGACATTCTCATCTTGTTTCACCTGTGTCTGAGTGTTAAATCCCTCTTTCTTCTTCCCAGAATTCTCTTACTCTGGTTGCTCAGGCTGTACTTCTGCCTGGATCCTGGCCAATCAGTGTTTTATTAAACTAATATGAGTGACAAATCTTTACAGTCTACAAGAGCATCGTCCCACAGCATTTAAAACATTGGAGCAACTTACTTGTATATGAGCACATACTTAGCAGTACTAATCATCCCTCAGGTTTCTTTACTTGTCTTTCCATAAAATTTACAAGAGGGAGTACCTTTATTTACTTGGCTAACTATTTCAGTCACAATGCATGGCTTCATATTTGGCTCTTAGTGAATGGTAAACAAAAGGCTTTTAATGACCGAAGTTGTGAACCTTCCCTTGGAATATCATAAACACATAAAAAATTTATTGAGTTACCCCTTTGATAGTGTCATTGTAAAGTGATAAATAATTAAACTTATAGAAAGTTAATGATGATAATAACAACAATAATAGTAAAGAGGATTAAGTTAAACATAAGGCAAGAGTCATGTAGGTGAAGAAATACAGTTGCCTTCTCTGGAGACCTTTTAGCCATGGGACCAAATGGCTGCTGAGGGGATAGGATGACAAATGTCAACTAATCATTGCAGCTGACAGGGACACTTTCACATCCAAAGCCAGCAACGAGCCAGACACTCTGACTCTGGACATATTCTCTTCATTATCTTGAAATGGAATGCATATGGGAGTTGAAACTTTCCCACATTGACAGGCTTAATAATGTCCAAAGAAACTTACATTGCAGTCCCCAAGTCTGTGACTGTGTCAAAAAGAACTTGACAGCAAGATGATGGCCTCAAAAACTCTGGTGAAAAGGAAATTAATCTGAATTATTAACATGGGTTCAAGTAGAAGGGCACAAGCCCTGGACTGAAGAAGGTATTGGGAGATGTAAAGATTCCCTGCCAGAATGTTTATGGAATAGTAGGATTAATAGAGCAAAATAGCAATCTTTAAATTCAGTGCAATCCCCATAAAAATTTTAACACACCTATTCCCAGATATTGAAAATATAACTTTAAACTTCATACTGAAACCCCCACATGAACTACTGAATGTATCACCATTGTCAATCTCAAATTATGTAGACAATAAGGGATTAGGGTTTAAAAAAGAGATTTTCCATTTGGATAATGTTATCATTTTTACTCATGGAGTTCAATTACATTTTTAACTAGATAAGCAGTGTTTATTTGATATTGTTTTCTTTAATATGGCTCACTCGTAAGTCACTTTTGTTGAAGTTACGTCTAAATTTTTTTTTCTTATAGCAATAGAGCTTGCTTTATATAATTCCATACATTTAAGTCTTGGCATATTAATTGGGAGCGGCTGTGGCAGCTTTCAGGGCATGTTTACATTTATAATTTGATTTTGATTTGTAGAACACTCAATCATTGGAAGTAGGAAGGTTGGCTTTGTTAACTCAATTGCATATCTTTCCAAAAATATCCACGTGAAAAATTCCAGATATTGTCTCTCCATGCCATCCAATCAGTCTTCGGTGATAACAGTAGCACCTTATATCACATCCAGTCAGTTACCTCACTGTGCTTATACACTTTGTGATACATATCAAGGAATCCTTACAAATACTAACGTATAGATAGGCTTTTAAGGAAATTAAAGCTGTAGATGCACTGTTTAGCAATTAGAGGACATTTTCTATATCCAGTTTTGTTCGCGGATGCTAATTAATCTTAACATTTCCACAAGGAAGATAAATAAAAGCGTAGACTTTATCGTGTAAATAAAATTAAATCATAGAGGTGCTTTAGTCTTATTTTTCTTTCCCACAGATATAAACATATACATTACCCAGCTATTTGAAAACCACTTTCTTTAAACAAACAATGAAAGCAAAAGTCTCTGTGAACCCAGGGTTAGTTTGATTTGCCCAAGGGACGTTTGCCCATTGCTTCCTCATGAAACCCTTTACTATTTTTTTTGTATCTCTTGTCTATTCTAATCAACGATTCCTTCCAGTTTAGCATATTAAAGCTTGAGAAAACTACAGTTGTGTAATGCCCTCATTATCAAGATGAGCAAAGGCCCACGAAATAAAGTGATTTTGAAAAGTGCATTTGAGCCCAGGCTCAAACTCCCCTGCTGTCTGTTTTCCATCTGAGGGCAGTTTATCACACCAGCCAGGTGCTTTCACACCCTTCACTGTCTTATCAGATAACATCTCACTATACCACCTTCCCCTCTTTAGTTAGAAGTTACTATAGAGTGCAAACTGATATATGAGCACTTTGGATCTCAGGAATGAACAAGAGACCTCTAGCAAGGGAGTCCTGCCAGGCTCAAAAGGTGGGGAAGCCAGAGCCAAAGAAGGAATGAGTGAGCACCCAGCATGTTGTGAGATTGCTCTGAATACAAGGCAAGCTCTCAGAGTAGAACCATGGACAATTCTTTTTAAATAGAAGCTTTCCACAGTCTGTCATGGATATATAAATATGTCACCACTTCTACAAGACAAGAAGGTGAAACTCTTCTTGGCTTTGTGACTCCTGGCACTGGAAAGTGAGACTAGCATTAATTAGTTTGGGAAACGTATAGATATAGGTGTGCTAATGAGCATAACCCTAATTGCCAGCGTCTTTCTAGTCACTCTGACTTTAGGAAGGAGTTTGCAGTTATAATGGTGATTATGTCAAGTTAACACTCCTGTAACTCCCAGATGAAAACTTGATGCTGATTACGTTCTGTATATATTGATAATCATACTTCCCAGTCCCTGCATGGAGCATGATTGAAAATTATAATCTTGCTTTTAAGCTTTATCGGCAATTATAGAATACACAGCATGGGAAGCCTTGTGTTTCCTCCATAATGAACTGACATTTCTGGCCACACGTTTATGCAGGTGATGAAAGCATTCCATTTCAAGATGCAAATGGAATAAAAAATAACTTCACAGAAAATGGGAAATATTTTATTCCCTACTATCTTTTCGTCATCAATCATGCTTGGAAGCTTCTTCTACTTGAATTGGTAATATGAATTTTATTATAATTTTATTGATTTCTTTATCATTCTAAATAAAATTAATGACTGGCATGCCAAGACAGAGCACTTTGTTTGACACTGATGAAACAATGCGAAGGTCCCCATGGCTTCTATCATCTTATACTGATATGCACGTACACACAGAGAAGAAACAAATTTCTTATTGCTAATAATGATCTTCAAAAACTGACAAAAGAATTAACAGCTTGCCCTAGGATTTGTTTTCCTGTGAACAGCATTTTGGTTTGTATCAGGAGGAATAACGTCATTCTTGAATGTGATATAATAAACAGACCTTGAGACGATGCTATGCAGCGTATTCCAAACATTGAGACTGACTTAAGTTCAAGATGGCCAAGGATAGTCTACCTCGTGGTGGGGGAGAGCCAGTGGCTGATAAGTACATCGAGAGAGGGGAAGAACTCATTGAATAACTCAATTCATTTTGAGTCACTGTAACAAGAGATTGGAGACTGGATATAGTTCCATAACTATAGTATATATTTGTTTTAAGTTTAGAGGTTTCTTTAAAATTTAAAGGTTTCACTAAGGTTTTGGTGCTTGTGAGGTTCAAACGCATGACACGGGTTGTAAAAAAGCCCCCTACTGTACCATGTCATAGGTGAGATTGGGTCATATGCATGGGATGGCCTAGCTTTGGAACAACCAGTTCTGGGAGAAATGAACGCAGTTGCCACCCACTGCTGTGAGACAGGACTAGTTCATTCATGAAGGGAAGACTCAATGATCTAATTGTCCCCACGAGGTCTTCCCAATCATTAAAAGTTTAACCATCTTAATACTACTAAACTGGGACAGACTTCTGGCATATGGACTTCTGGGATGCAAACCACATAAAATTCAAAATACCAATTATCAAAATAACTACCTAGGTGCATCTATTCTATAGAACTGATATTATAAACCCAGATCAACTAAGAACAAAGCGATAAAATATAGAGAAATACATGGTATTTGTAGACTCTGTATTGAAGTTGCTGCAATTAAGATTGAAATAATTCTAAGAAACTAAACACAAACCAAATAACAATCTGGTTTAATGAAATCTGGGTAGATTTAAATACTATAGAATGAATTTTAACCATTTGCATAAAATTAAAAAAATATGGATGTTGAATATAGGAAGCCTATGAAGAAGCAAATAATGCAAGATGGGGGCTTCTAGAGTGGGAGCAGAAAATATGTGGACGTATGCTCTCCCTCTTAATCTTGCAATTAAACCATTAATCAAAATCCTGAGTTATTTTGCATTTTTCCAATACTTATTGATTTTCTGGATCCTTAGGGTTGAAAGAGGTGGGCCAATAGACTGGCATGAATTTTCCACTGTGGTGATGTTTTACATGGTGGTTCTGGGGGGACTCTTCATTCCCCATGGGCCTCTTACTGCCACAGCAATCTCTCCCCTCAGAGGAAGTCTTACAGGTTTACTAACGATGGCTAATTTAAAGAAATTCTCAAGACACATGTAAAGGTAAAACACAGGCAAGAGGGGATTAGAACTATGTAGAAAATGAGATTAAGAATATTTCAGATAACAGAATGAAGATTGGAGTGGACTGTTGTCCCATTCCCAGAGTAAAGCAAGTAGCAGGAAGAAAAGCGTTCTGCAGAGGAACTGATATGAGCGCATAAGGTCCCTGGCTAGGTTCATCTCTAGCCATGTGCAGAATAAGTGTGCCTGGACAGCTGAATGGACATTCTTCTCGCATTACAGGCAGCTCAAGACATTTTATTTCATTGATTGCACATCCAGATTAATTACATGGACAATAATTACATTGTGTAATTGTAGCGTTCCCACTGCCACTGCATCTCTCCTGCAAATAGAAACCATGTTTACCCCAAAGATTTGCTTGTTACATGGATCGTATTATGCAAGTCAAAGATTAACCACCTGCCATAGTTTTAGTGCAAAAATATTTGGAACTGTAATTATCGTGATGTCTCAAATTCTAGAAGGAGACATGCACGATTCTCAAGGGAAGAGCTCTGAGTTACTTGGCTGATGCTGAAAGAAGTTCATGAGACATTTTATTCTGCATGACGGAAGGAGGATTTGATTGCACACTGTAGCTAGGAGGAAAAAGAGGAGATTTAACCATAGGTTTTTCAGGAGGTTACTACGGATGTGAGATTGTTCCAAGTGCCCCGAGTTGACAATAATTATAAGAAACAATGAGTTGGGAACACATCTTCTCACCCTCCCTCCAACCCTCCACAGTAGGGGCATGCATCTTTACTGTAGTCTAAAGTTCAAACCTTTACCATAACAAAATGTCTTGCCTAGAATTCTTCTTTTGCTTTCATTATTGCACTAGTACTGGAGGGATTTTGTTGTAATTGGCTGAGGCCTCACAGGTGTTCGAATATTATAGTTTTGTTTGACTATGATTTATCTTGAAGGAGTAAAGTATCTGTAACTCTTGTGTATTTACCTGGCAAGTGTGGATAACAGAACTAATCACAACGGAATGTTCTGTGCCCATCCCAAATACCTGGAGACAATTATTTCCATTTACAAGCACTAGCACCAGGTTCTAATGAATTCATTCTTTTAAAAATAAGCCAGCTCTCTTACCAACCCTCAAGGGGCTTCTATAATGATGGCAAAAATTCACAGAACTTTCATATTCTGCAAGGCAATGTTGGGTGCATCTTAAGTATTGGGCTCCTTTTTATGTAAGATAGGTAAAATTTTACCCACAAATGATGAGACCCAGTTACAGAGACTAAATATACAATGTACCTCACTATAAAGGTGCATATCTGATTTATTATTTTGCTTTACTTTGAAATAAAATTAAAATTTTCATACAAGCATACATGACATGTCTGTCTACACTCGTCTTTCTTGTTCTGCTGCCTCTTATTTGTGCCCTTCCCATCACTGACCAATTCATTCCTTCTTTCATTGTTTCTGTGCATGATTTCATGTAACTATGTGAACCCTATACACCAAAAAGAGTTCTCTAATTTGAATTAGGCCAGTTCATTACGAGGGAAATTATGCCAGGTACTGGAAACCTAGCCATCTATCCCAAGGATAATATGGCACGGATCTGAGAGCAGAACATACTTCTACCACTTCACTAAGTCAGCATAATTTCCAACTGCTTTCCAAGTGTTTATTCCCATACCCACAGATAAACCCAGCTCTCACCACTCATCATACAAACTTACCTTTAGCAAACTGTGACCATTGTAGAAAATCACAACCAGTCAATATGCAGAGAACAACTATTGCAAGATGCCAAGTTCTGGTGGATACATCTACAACACAACCCCTTATCTAAGGCTCAAAGAACATCACAGAAAATTGAATGGAAAAATTCTAAGTGCGAAGGGACCGGGAACTCTGCTAAGAGACTGTGTCTCCTGAAAATGACTGGGAAGTTTCACCCATAATAAATCAACAATATGGTTGCCTGAACAAAACCTAAAGAAGTACATCATCAATACATCTGATAGGTCAATATGAAAGGGTGATGTTGTGTGAGGCTCACCAATGGAAAAAGAGAGAGAGGGGGAGAGAGAGAGAGAGAGAAAGAGAGCTAGAGAGGATATATATATATATATATATATATATATAGAGAGAGAGAGAGAGAGAGAGAGAGAAATAGTCTCTTCTAAAAATAAGATTCTAATTGGTTTATAAATACCAAGTGGTCGGTCCCCAAAGCATATATTTTCAGGTAATTCTAAATGGACCAAGCAGCAGGTTGTATTTATATATGTGTATGTGCATGTGTACATGCGTGTGTGTGCATGTGTGCATGTGCGTGTGCATGTGTGTGTGTGTGTGTAAAACAATTATAAAAGAAAAAGAGGACATGATTTAGAGAGGGGTACATGGGAGGAATTAAAGAGAGGGAATGGAAGAAGAAATGATATAATTATATTTTAATTAAAAATAAAAACGCATAAATAAGCTAATTTATCTCTTAGAATTAAAATATCTAGGAACCATGAGTGAGGAAAAAGTATGAGATTTGTTTTTAGAAACTGGATTAATTCTCTTAATTAATATGATTCTCCCCCAGTTTAATTTATTTTTCTGCAAATAGCATAACTTCATTTTTCTTTATGGCTGAAAATAATTCAATTGTGTAATATACTACATTTTATTTCCACAATTCTCTCTTACGTGATACCTATGTTTGTTCTAAAATTTCACAATTGTGAATAGTGCTATAGTAAACATCAACGATGTACATTTATGTCTAATATACTGATGTCCCGCCCTTCAAATAAAATATTTAGAAGTGGTGTGTCTCAGTCATGTTGTTGACCCAATTTTGGTTCAGAATGAATTTCTCTACTCATCTCCATAAAGAATAAACTAGTTTATGTTCCCATCAGTGACGTGTAAGATTCTGCTTTGTCCACATCCTTCCCTGCATATGTTGTTATTTGATACTCTGGCTGGAATATAACGAGATCTCACTGTAGTTTTAACTTGTACTTCTCTGATGGGACTATAGTGATGCTGAACTTTTTTTCATATGCTTACTATGAGTTAAATACAAGTCTCCTCTGTTATGTTATTTGGTGATTTTTGTCCCACACAAGATTAAATATGTTGCAAAGTAAATATGTGTCTCTCTCAGCATCAGCTATCCATGTCTAAGGTCCTGCACAACCGTTTTTAAATGTTAAGTTAATTAATTCCTTGGGACATAGGGACTCCAGCTCTGCTCTCAGGCCATTGCTGACTCCTAGGCTTATTCACCTGGTCTCACCTACAATATCCTTAGAGCCCTTTCACCTATTCAACTGAACTTGGGTTCCAGAGTTGATTTAAAAATTTGCCTTTAGCCTAAGGTTGTTTGGCCTGGTGGCTGTAGCTTTTACAGGGCTCACAATTTTAAAAATAACAACAAAAATGAACTAAATTCTAACTTTTGTTTTATGTGATATATGCACCGTAATATTAATATAATGCACAGAAATCACAGAAAAATAAACTAATAGGAGATAGATAAAAATAATAGACCTTCAAATATCATAGACTATGGCAATCCTAGCTCTCAGATACTCTCCAGAACTAGACAGTTACAGAATACGATGAAATAGTTCATCCATTCTTGCAGGCTTTTATAGTGCTGGAAGATGCTATAAAAACGATAGAAGAAAAGTAGTCATAAATCATACCAAACTGCAACGATTGGCTTGGTAAGATATGTCCAATGTTACAATAGTGGCATAAGCATTATGGTGATAATCAAACTTTCTGACGGGATTTAAATTTCTCAAGATGAAATCAATACATGGCACCATTATCAGGCCAAGAACCTACAGCAAACTAGTTAGAGGTCTTAGGGGAGAACCTCCTACCTTTATGCTGCTCAATGGACATTGTATAAATTCAATTCCTAAGTGCTTACTAAATACATACATCAATGTTTCTCTCAACTTCATCTGAAAAGCTTCTATTTGCAGTAGATGTCCATTAACAAAGTCAACTGCCCAAGAAGAGAATAAGAGACTATGGCATGCACATCATGCACAGCCCTACAGGGATTGTGTATATCACATCTTCCTTCTTAAGGCTCCAGGATTCAATGCAGAAGAGAGGGATAAAGGGTGTAAGAGCCAGAGGCAAGAGATACCTACAAGGAAACGATGTTCTTAGCACACCATAAGGCAACGGGAAATATGAATTCACAATGGTTGTGACAGCATATGTGAAATGTGTGTGTGCCCAACCGGCACCGAATCCCAGCCAGAAGGGTGTTGGACAACGAATTCCATCCCTAGGTATGGAGTTACTGGCCAATGTCAGCTGGTGGGAAAGGAGGAGTGGATCTCCTAGTAAGTGGATTATGCACCAGTGGAAGATTCCACATCCAAGTATATCTGGGCAGCACAAATAGGTTTTGAATTTTTTTAGTGGGACCCAGGCGGCGGTGGCACACACCTTTAATCCCCAGCACTTGTGAGGCAGAGACAGGCAGATCACTGAGAAATCGAAGCCAGTCTGGCCTACAGAGTGAGTTCCGGGAAAGCCAGGGCTGTTACAGAGAGAAATCCTGTCTCAAAAAAGTAAGCAACAACAGATAGAGAACAGGACAGATCTTGGAAGAGTTAAGGACTGAATCGTATCAAACAGCATTGACTGAAACTTAAAATTCTCAAAGAAGTAATAAAGAAAATGTGAAAAGTGAAATAAATAAAGAAACCTCTATATTTCTTCAGGTTGGGGAAGGCAGGTATTTTAAAAACTCACACTGGGTTTTAAATATATGTTCTATGTTTTTGGCTTCTGCATGTGATTCAGAGCTAAGTTAGTTTCAATCTGTAACATTATAAAGATCATCCAGTTTCACAGTTATGGCATATGTCATATTATCTTACATTTATAAAGACACATATGTACACATATAAACATGCCCTTTACATATAAAGGTCATATTGTAAATGGTTGAAAATTTATGTGCTTATATCTATATCCATGTCCAAACAGACATGTCTCTCAAAAGTATTAAAAAATGTGATTAGAAATCTTATACAAATGTAGTATTATTTGACCTCTGACTTCATTAATTATCAACTATATGGTCTGTGGCAAAAACTTAGCTTGTCCTATATGCTTGATACAGCTGCAGGCTTTTTTGGAAACACGCATGCATGGGCCAATAAACATATCTATTACGAATCATCTTGGAATGTATTTTTTATCTAAGTTCCACTGAGAAACAACCATTCCTAGTCTGAATATTTATCCGAAAGAATCTGGAGAATCCAAATAACTGTAGGTTAAAAAATCTGCATTCCAATTACCAAATTGAAAGAAGTCTGGAATGCAAATGTCCGACAGAAGAGTTGACACAAGTTCATAAAGCTGGGTTTGTACGGCTCAACTAAACAAAAAATACTCTATCTTTCAAAATACTCCATTAGACAAAAGATGTTCAAAAATACACCTCAACCAAGTATAGCAGCCTAGCCAGTATTGCTAAGCAAACATGAAGTAACTTAATAAATATCACCTACATTGTGAGGGTAGTTGTCAGTCTAAACTATGGTAGACAGTAGATATATTACCTTCCTGTGTTGTACATATTCTGTTTGCTCAGTCTAAATGAAATAATGGTATCTAGTTTGCCAAAATTTGAATAAACCCCTGGAGAGTGTACCACAATCATTCACATTCACTGTATCCCGTCAGTCACATGTTTTTAGTAGCTCTCAGTGATAACAAAACTAAATAAAAATATTTACAAAATATAAAAGTTTAGGCATTTTAATCTCTATAAGTTTAACAAGTTGTTAAGTACATTTATGCCAGTTTAAAACGACAACCACAACTTTTTAACAACTGATGAATTTTGAAGGTAAGTTTTTGTGAAGATTATCATATTCATAAAAAGAGTAACTCTGAGCCTGGGAGATAATTGAAGTTGCATTATTTGTTTGTATTTACTAAAGAGCCAGATGTCTTTCACCACACCATGACTGTGTGAACATTCTGACTTCAATCCAAGCTTTTCATGTCCATGAACATTACTTGTTTGTGTATTTAAGTAGCCTTCCCAAAGACTTATAGCATAGTTCCCTAATGAACTCTGAGACACAGACATGATTTTGGGACCCACGAAAAGCTGCTGAGGTTGACCTGTGATCACAGAGATTGTTTCACTCAGTGCTAAAGCATCTTGCTCCTTCCCAAGTGTAATCAATTTTCTATGGTGCTTCAAATGATATATTCAACTCCTCAATTTTAATTAAGATTCCTTTTCTTGCTCCAAATTTAAATGATGTTCCGAAAGCATTTTTTGTCAATTGATTTCTCATGTGAGAAATATAATTATGAACTCAGTTTTATTAGTGTCACATTCATACCTTTAAATAATAAAATTGTGAAGAAAAATGAACAAGGCTCCAACACACATGTCTCATTCTGTAAGTCGAGCAGGGCAGTTCCAGAATGCACTGATAGTGCATAAGTATTCTCACTTTCGAAAGAACATAAGCATTTCTATGGTAGCCTATAACCAGCTGCCATAATAAAATCATCAGGAGACTTAGTGTAGGGAGAAAAGGGGAACGCCTTAACAAACACTCTGAGTCTGATATTTGTATTTTAAAGCATTAACCTACAGACGACTAAAACACGAATGTAAAAACTAGTCTTCAACCTCATAATAAAATGAAGATACATCACTATGTTTATATGTCTAGGGAGTTCTTAAAAAGAAACACAAATGTTTGAAACTACCAGGGATGTTTTCAACAAGAAGGTCGGACTCCATTCCACAGTCTCATAGTCGTCAAGAAGTATTGGGGTAATTGGAGCCATAGTGGTGACTGCTCTCAGCCCCGGGTTTCTGGACCTTACCCGATGGCCTCAGAGGCCACAGTTCCAACAGAGCCCCCCCCCCCTTTCTCAGGAGTTAGCACCCGAGGGGAATAATTTCTAGTCTCCACCTTCTCTTCTTATTCTAGTCATTTTCTAAACAACCATTCCCTAACCCTCTTCCACATTAAAATACCTCGAACTGTTTTATTTTCTAATCTTAACCTTGCACGACATATTATTTATACTGGTTTGCTTTGTGGAATAAAGGAAAACAGAAAAAAGAGAATCAAAGCATGGCAACAGCTAAGCTTGGCTGCACACTCGCCGGGTTCTCAGCGGTCGAAGTTGTTCACTGGACACCATTGCTAGTGTGCATATGAATTTGAAACCTTAAAGCCAAAATTGGGATATTAACCCATAAACATAGGCTAGGGGAAAAATTATATTGATCAGGTCTATGTGTTTCTATTGAAAGGAATGAGCAACTTGTATCAGTATAGGACGGTAGCCAAGGAGAGCTAGGGGAATTGCCAGTTCTGAAGTGCTGTTATAGGGAACCCCCAGTGGCGGCTGAGCCAGTGCAGAGGGAGCCACGCTGAGACGAAGAGTCATCTTTTAATTCAAAAGCAGAGGCTTTTCACGAGCTCTGAAAAAATATCCCTGTTGTTTCTGTTTTGCTGTCCTCCAAATGAGAATGGGAAAATTCATGCCACTGTTGAATAATATCCTAATAAGCCTTGACACTTTGCGTGAACAATATTGCCGAGGTACGAAGAGCGGCCATTCAGATGTGAGCAATCCATAAACTCTGCAGAGTTTAGTTCTTGTTCAGATAACGTACTGTTTTAGTGGAAATATTAATCAGTATTGATAAATATCCCATCGGAGTCCTGGCTCAGTGTTCTGGTTCAACTATAGAAGAAGTCGAGCTATAATCATTGAAGACGTAACATTATACATCCAAAAGATGGCTCTTGGTATATGACAGAAAAGACTCGAATGCTTCTCATGTATTTACTAGCTGTGTGATTTAGAGAAGGGTACACGAGCTCTCCAAGAATAAATTGCTAGTGAGGACAGTTCGTTTTGCTACGTGAAACTAGACAACATGCCTGTACATATGTGTTTGATGTGCGTTAATGTTAATTCCTTTCTTCTTTCCATCTTCTGTCACTCCTACCATGATTTACAAAAACAAAATGCTTTTGAACTTAGAATTGAGAAATTCTAATGTGGGAAACTAGGAGCTATGTAATGCCTACTTATAAAGTTTTACATCATTACAAATGTATGGAAGAATTTAGAGTATTAAAGTTTATAAAGCTAAGTATTTATAAGCAAAGTTTATACAATCAAAAAAGCTCTTAGATAGTATATATAGTATATATAATGTGCATTTATTCATTTACTATATTAATAAATTAAAAATGATGCATTTATTCTCTTCCCATAGCAATAGAGAAGGAAATATGAATCAATTAAAATGTTTCTTTTCCAATAAACAGCTTATATTTTACTATTTCTGGCACTGACATGATAATGAGAAAATAATTTAGAACTTGATTAGCTAATGGCCAATAGGAGGGTCTTTTCAGGATGGGAAAAACTTCCTTGCATTGGATTCAGGATATGAAATCTAAGATTCCTGCAGCTATGAATGTCCCTTAATCACCTGCACAGTTTTTCTTTTTTTTTAAGTTTTATTTGAAAGTTTTTTTTATTTCATTTTATTTACCAACCATAGTTTTCCCTCCCTCCCCTTCTCCTGCTTCCCTCATCTACCTTCCTCCCTCTTGAAATCCCCCATCCACTCCTCAGATAGGGTAAAGTTTCCCATGGGGAGTCAACAAAGTATGACAGATCAGGTTGAGGCAAGACCAGGTCCCTCCTCTCCCCTCGTAACTAGGCTGAGCAAGGTAGCCCTCCACTGGTAATAGGCTCCAAAAAGCTAGTTCATGTACTGCACATAAATCCTGGTCCCACAGACTGTCCAAGCCCCAGAACTGTCGCCCACTTTCAGAGGACCTTGTTTGGTCCTACACAGGATCCCCAGCTATCAGTCCAGTGTCAGTGAGCTGCCACTATCTCAAGTCAGCTGTCTCTGTGGGTTTCCCCATCATGATCTTGACTTTTTGCTCATAGAATCCCTCCGCCCTCTCTTTGACTGCGCTGCAGGAGCTTGGCCCAGTGGTTGGCCATGGATCTCTGCAGCTGCTTCCATCAGTTACTGGATGAAGGTTCTATGATGACAGCTAGGGCAGACATCAATCTGACTACAGGGCAAGGCCAGTTCAGCCACCCTCTCCACTATTGCTCGGAGTCTTAGCTGGGGTCATCCTTGTGGATTCCTGGCAGTTTCTCTAACACCAGATTTCTCCCCAATGTCATAATGGCTCTCTCTATCAAGATATCTCTTTCCTAGGTCTCCCTCTCTCTCCTTCCCCGAACTTGACCATCCTGTTCCCTCATGCCCCTCCCCCACTCTCCTTCACCTCCCCCTGCTCCCAATTTACTCAGGCTATGTATCTCTTCCCCTTTCCAGGGGCCTCTGGCTGCATAGCTTTTCATCGCTGTCAGCTAATCAGATGACATCAGTGAGAATTCTACCTAAAATGGGGAGGACAGAGACACACAGGTTGGATTTGCTTCTGTTTTTGTCTTTGGGGAAAAATCTTAGGGGTAGTAGTTAGCGTGTGTTGTGTAGGACTCAAAGCCGTCTTCCTCCAGTGGAACTTGCATAAATATTTGGTGCCTTATTTGTGGAAAAAGCAGCTTCTCTGAAAGCTGGTCCTTGCATAGGTAAAGTAAGAAGGTAATGCTTTGGCTGAATAGGAGCTGGGAAGCACTCCAGTTCTCCATTCTGACTAGCCTGAAAAGGTAGAATCCTTGTGAAGTCTTCAATTGAATCAATAGTTGATCCTACCTACATCAGACTTAACTTTTAATTACGCCAGGTGAGAAGCCCTACAGACTTTGCTAAATTCTTCATTTGTGCTGTAAAATCGTCGACTGAACTAAGCATTGATTTGGTTTCCTACTAGCTTGATCCCATCTGGCCCTCCCAACAGGGCTATTCAGTCACAAGAGTGACATCTTAGAAAGCTCAACATTAGAAGACGCTATATTCCATGTTAAACATCTTATCACAAGTATAGCAATCATATTTTCAGAATGATATACCTCATGGTTCAGAAGTCTTTAAGTCACAACTCAACTCATTCCACATTCTAAGGAAGAGAGCAATTTAAAAAAATGTAATTCTCATTATGTTTATTTTCTTATCCATTTACCGAGACTAGACCAGGTTTCAGAGTTTCGTGAATAGTGAAGGTAAATTTCAGGGGACATCAGAGTTATGATGGTATCTTTAACTTGACATTCATAGAAAAATTTGAAAGTACACGCACCACTGGTTTTTAATCCGGAACGGCACTTAATTTAAACCTCATTCTTTATTTTTCCCTGAAGTGTCTGCTGCATTTGATATACTTTTAGCTTCCATGAGCTGTTTACACCTGCTTCATATCACCGGCATTCCATCCTCGGAATAATTTAGTCCTTTGGAGGAACTGATTTGAATAATGACAAAGCAAGTCAGCAGAATCTGAAAACTGCAGAATTTTAGATGAATGAGAAAGAACCATTTCACTTCATTTTAGCCAATCACCTCCCTCCTTCCAGGCACCTCCCAAATAAATACATGGAGACTTATTCCAACTTATGAATCCCTGGTTTTGCTTGGCATGTTTCTAGCCAGCTTTTCTAGCATAAATTATCCCGTTTCTCTAGAACGACATTTTACTCCTGGACTTTTTACCTTTCTTTGTTCTAAATATTTTTTCCTTTTTACTCCATGGCTGGCTCTGTGGTTGTCAGATTGTGTGGCTGTGTGGCTGTGTAGCTGTGTGGTTGTATGACTGTGTGGCTGTGTGGTTGTATGACTGTGTGGCTGTGTAGCTGTATGGTTGTATTACTGTGTGGTTGTGTGGCTGTGTAGCTGTGTGGTTGTATCACTGTGTGGCTGTGTGGCTGTGTGGTTGTATGACTGTGTGGCTGTGTGGTTGTATGACTGTGTGGTTGTGTGGTTGTATGACTGTATGGCTGTGTAGCTATGTGATTGTATGATTGTGTGGCTGTGTAGCTGTGTGGTTGTATGACTGTGTGGCTGTGTAGCTGTGTGGCTGTATGACTGTGTGGCTGTGTGGTTGTATGATTGTGTGGCTGTGTGGTTGTATGATTGTGTGGCTGTTTGACTGTGTGGTTGTATGACTGTGTGGCTGTGTGGTTGTATGATTGTGTGGCTGTGTGGCTGTGTGGTTGTATGACTGTGTGGCTGTGTGGTTGTATGACTGTGTGGCTGTGTTGTTGTATGACTGTGTGGCTGTGTGGCTGGCCCTTGGCATCCTCCTTGCCTCGCTTTCTCACTCTACTCTTTGCTAGAGTTCCCCTGCTCTTTCTGCTGTCTGTCTGGAAGATCTGCCTAGCCCTCTACTGTCTAGATATTGACTGTCCAGCTCTTTACTAGACTGATCAGGTGTTGTGTTATAGGCAGGCACAGTAACAGCTTCACAGAGTTACACAAATGCAACATGAAAGAATGCAACACATCTTTGCATCACTAAACAAATGTTCCACAACATAAATGACTATAACATTTTAAACTAATATTCCACAACACATTTGTTTATAGATTGTCTTCCCTTTTGGTCCCAGATGCTGATAAGCATGTTTATTCAGCAATAATACTCATTTTTAATATTTAGTGCCAAATATAATTAGTCTCTTTTTAAAAATCGAATTCATTTTCAAAGAACAAAAGGCTGGTAAGTTAATCTAAAATTATTGTGAAGGAATATGATTCACACTCTAAAGGCAACTTCTGGTCCGAGGGTCTACGTTGATGAGTCTTAGCTGAGACAATACGAACAATATTGGAACAGATATATGATAAATATTACTTGAAGTATAGTTTGATTAAAATTCAAGGGAATTGGATGTTTCCACCAATATGCTTGCATGTCTTGCCATTGTTCAACTTACCACAATGATCGGTCCTAACCTACTGAAAGATATGCAATGAACTTAGTTAGATTCATGGTCATTTTCAACTAAATGAAATTCTATTCACTGAAAAATGATGGTCCTGTCTTTTTGGTAATTAACTTTTAAGATGGTATCACTAACCCATCTTACTTCGTGTGTAAAAATGTCTCTTTACAATATAGACTAGGAATAATAGAAACTATTTTCATCCATACCCACAGAAAGTACCATCTCATTTAGCATCACACATTTTTTAAGTTAGAAATTTGATATTTAAACAAGTAAAAAATTATTAAACTGTAAAAATATTGGCTTTTGAGTAGTAAACGTTTGCTTCATTCAGAACAGCAGAGGTCTCTGACCCTGTTCACAAGTCCTGTGCTCCAAGCCAGTCAGCCCCATCCTTCCAATCGCTTCCAGACAGCATTGTATATGAGCTCACAGTCAGTAAAAGAGATGGTGCTTCATTGTGTAACTGTAATTTTGGTGTACTCATGACTACTCTTAACAGATCATTCTTTATAAATTTTATAAGCCCCATATCTGCTCCATGAAAGGCAATTTGTCATAAGCATTAAAATGTCAAAATGTATGCTAAACTCTTACAATTTTATCCTTGACAATTGCTTTACAAACTTAAGCCACGTAAATATGTGAAAACATCAGTGTGATTTAAGCCTCAATACAATCTTTCAGATAGTATTTTCTTTCATATTTTAAGTCTATGTTTTGAATCATATTTGGTTTTATGTAATAGTTTTTACTTTAGCTTTATTGATTTGTCTTTTACCTGGCGTATATTAGTATTCTATTCTTTAAATAAATTTAAGCTATTTCCCATGGAAACCCTCTCAACAAATGGCCGTGTTATCTTGAGAGAGCGCTGGAGCTATAGATATCTCCCAGTTCATTTTGTAGCTTTAAGAGTCGGTCTGTAAAGCCATTCCCCACATCACGTGGTATAATAGCAGGAGGATGTGAAACAGTCATGCTCTAACAACAGCTGTGCCTAATGAACGTCAAGGAGGGAAAGGACCCAAGTGCTATCAATAAATTGCACTGATCATTTTTCTCTTAATTAAGAAGCATAGTGAGATTAACTATGGTTGATTAGTCTCAAAGTTAAATATATACAATATCATACCCAGTAGAATATTAAAAACAAGTAAACTCTGTTTTCTCCAACCATTAGGAATCTAGTATTTTTGAGAATTTGATCTACAAACTTCCATATATACTTGTGTATCTACACTGTCCCAGCTATAACAGCTGCTGATTCAACCTTGTATTCTAACATACTGGGATGAAATGACTCCGTGCACCTTCTAATAAATGCTGGTAAGTCAGAGGTTTTCAAGCTGCCCTTTATACACCATCAGGGCAATTGATATTCCGTGTGACAGATGCTCTAAATTCTTACATTCTTTATTAGCTTGCATTTCTTTAGTGACTCCTTATCTCAGTCTAAGCCACCACAGGCTTGTCTCCTCATATTTTCCCCGTGTCTACCTAAGTTCCCTCATGTAGAATCCTTAAAACAGAATCTTAATACTAGGAAATTGGTTTGTCGTCTCCATTTAAAAGCAATTATTTTTCACATTCAGTAGCCAGGGCTCCCTAAAACTTTACATTTCCCTCTATTAGTTGTATAATTAATAACATGAAACACCTAGGGAATGTCTTCAGTGTAAGAACATTGAGACTGCATTGGGCTCTACACAAACAGAGGCACAGTTCGTGAAGACCTTTCCTGTGTGGTTGGATTGGAAAGAATGGTGACTTGATGCCAGCAGACACGATGCCTGTAATAGTTTAGGGCTCCACATACTGTATGTAAAAAACCATCATGCCTCCACGACTAGAGAGACAGCTTTCGTTTTTTTTTTTTGTTTTATTTTTTTTTTTTTTGTTTTTTTCAAGACAGGGTTTCTCTGTAGCTTTGGAGCCTGTCCCGGAACTAGCTGGCTTTGAACTCACAGACTTCAAGAGTCTGCCTCTGCCTCTGCCTGCCAAGCGCTGGGATTGAAAGCGTGGCGCCACCACCGCCCGGCTGAGATACAGCTTTTTAAACTTACTTTCTTAGCAATTCCGAGATAAAGTTCTAAGAAAACTAACTCAAAAGGCTCAATGTAATCAACCCTTGATTATGCAAACCAATTCATAAGATTTTATATTATTTCCAGTTAAAGGCCAGTAGAGACCTAGATTTCCCGCCCTCCTTCCCTTGATTAGCTAACGTGGCCATAGCTGGACACAGACCTCTTTAAGATGTGTATACAGAGGTCAATACTTACAACTGCCTTTCATTAAGTCTGGAGTATGCAGAGATGGGGATGTGTGGACCCATAATTCTAGGGCTCTTACACACGTGCTGAACACTGAGCTCTAGAATTTAAGTTCAGATCTAGGATTTGCCTCTTCTTTTCTCCTAGTTGTACTTGTCGGGGCGATCCGTGGAGGAGCTGGAGTTGCTGAGTTAGATCCGGTTTTGTGAAGAAAAATACTCGCTCCATCCACACGAACAAAAATTGATTACACTTTTGTGTCTATGCACTTATCAAGGACGAATTTCTAGCGCCACTGCTTGATTAAACAAGAGGCGACCGTATTCACATTGATATATGTATGTATAGGGGCCATGATATAATTCTTAGCAGATTTTCCTTTTAGTGTGGTCTGTTCATCAAATAATAAGACTTTATTGACCCAGGAGGATGTATAGGAAATGAGATTAACTAATGAATGTCATTATGGGCTGTATACACTCGAAAAGTTCCTAAGCAATGGTAGTACTTTTTATACTACTGGCATATTTTATTGCATACTCTCTGAGAATGACTGAATACTTCATTAAAAGATGTAATGAGTAAAGGAGACAGACTGTTCAGGACTGGATCCTCGGCGTGAAAGCATTTTTAATAGTATAAATCGGAATAATCTTTATATCAGACGTTTTTTCACTATTATGTCAAATTAAAAGCACTGTTAGAGAATGCTGTTATTGAAATTGGCTATTAGGAATGGTGGCTGCAAAATCAAAGAGCAATTGTTTCCTGATAATATTTAGATCCCTCGAGTTTCTAATTATCTCCTTTACAGGCGTTGCTCAGGACTTCTAATGGAATTCATGACCTTGAACCAGAATCACATCTTGAGGCTCTCTAGGTTTACTAATAAAGGCTGTCTTTTCCCCTTATATTTATTTTTCCTTCATAGTCCTTCCTTGGTATGCTAAAGAAAGATGCTTTAAAAGTGAATTAGCTAATGCAAAATTCCTCCCATTATCGTCATATTTAATTAAGATTTTCTTATTTGTGCTGCCGTCTTAACAAGGACTACAAGTACTCCTGAATGTCAGCTTCTTATCTAATGCTTTCAGCTTTTAAACATAACAGAGTGCCTGTACTTTTTATTTAGTATTTTGGGTCTCCTCTCTTTCATGCCACGAAAGATAAATTCGCCTAGATACACTGACAGCATCAAGGCTTCAAAAGGGCGTCCATCCATCACCTTATACACAGTTCAGTCTCTTCAATCCATCTTCTGCCCATCACTAGATGTCAAACTCACGTGTTTGAGAGTGTGCTTTTCTCAACATGCAGGTTCACAGCAAGAGTCCAGTGTCTACTCACTTACAGACATGCATTGAATAGGAATCGCTTTGACCAACAAGATAACAACTGTTAAGTATTCTTGTTTGGTAATGGATGGTAAATATACAATGACAATATTCTGATGACCTTTTGGTACCGACTGACGATGACAAGTTCCCGCCTATCCCCAGAGATTAAAACCCCCAATGGTTTCTGCTCTACCTTCACATTATTGTGTGTTTCAATATTTTAATAGAAGTTTTCATTTGTATCACTTTCAAAATGTTGGCGATTCAACTCTATGTATCATTTTTTGTCTTATTTAATTTATTCTAATCAAAGATTCCTTGTAATGATAATGCATCAGAGCTCTTAGTTTTTAGTTTATTAATGCTTAGGCTCCGACTAAATGAAACGCATACATGCCCCAACACATCTGTATTTCTATAGTGTGGATAGGGTTGTGGCAGTTAAAATATCTCATTGAAGAAAGTGGATTTTGATACCTACACAGGGTCTAGGATTGAGTTGGGATTCCTTTTTCTTACCATCAATAGGGAAATGTCAAAAAGGTAGGAGCAGAGACTCAGAAATTGTTTTACAAATTGTGTCAATTTACCTGGTCTTCCCTTTTAAAGAAATTGCTAGAGACAGTACACAGAAATCTAAGTTGGTGTATATCATCACCAGTTCCCAGAGAGTAGTGGAATATGCTATGTTTGTTTTTCATAGTATTGTTATTATAGTCGGAAGACTCCCTGGTACAAAATCAGCTGCGGATTCTGCTAATAATGGCTTCAGCCAAGGAATCTGTAGTCTCCTGGCTTCTGGTGTGAAGTTCTGCCTCAGTCATGACTCAAGAATACTGAAGATCAGGCCTAGAATCACTATTATCAATACTAACATGAGCAGTGTAACTAAGATATATTTTATAGCATAAATACCACAAATTCCTGTAGGATTTTATTATACACCACACAATCACAGTTAAAAGCTTTTGCGATTGTAGTTTCATATCTCAAATCTGATTCCAATGTCAACTGTCCATAAAATGTCTACGTGACAGCATTTTTCTTTTCAATAAATAATAAACATATAGCTGAGCAGTTCTCTGCTTATCACAGAAAGAAAAGGATGTGGGCCATGGTACTCACATGGCACTGTGCGGAGGTAGAGGTTGTCACGGATGATTTGCTGAAGTTCGTGGTCAACAGAACCCTTCTGAAATCTTAAGTTGAGGTAGTGACGAAGATCCTTATCAACAATTCCTCCTAAAATAATAAAGTTTCTTTGTAAAAGATTTCAATATATACATATAATAATACAACTTGATTCTATTATAAATACATTCATAACATATAAAAGATGAATAATTTCAAGTCACTTTTTGATGTCTAAGGCATTTGTTACTATAATAACAAAGTCGTCTGTCTTCCATGTTCATACCCAGTAATTTGTGAATAGCTTTATTTTTCATTTAAAGTGTAGTTTTTATATTGGTAGGGTATTAGTTACTACTGAACTATCATTGGATTATCCATAATTTATCTCATTACAGGGCTAAAAGTTATTTATTTCTTCATTTCCATTGCTTTTTCCCATAAACACAACTAATCACCATTTTAATTCTGTTTCCTTGTATGCAATTGCTGCAGGCATCACAAGGAAGGGGGCCATACAATATTTAACATTTGTTACTGCCTTATTTACTCAGCAAATGTTCTCTGAGTTTGAGAAAACTTTCAAGTTCTTTAAGGTTACTATGGAAATAAAGTGATGTAAAAAGTTGAAAGAAAAATGGCTACATAAATATTGATGATTTTCTTCCCTCCATGAAATAAATCATAGTGATTCCTCTGTTATGTAATATATGTGCCAAAGTTTTAGCGAGAAGTAAAGTTTGAATGGCTTTTCTGCATGGCCATCAAATAACTGAAGTATGTTTGCTGCTATAATCTAAAGAAAAAGTAGAGTATGCCTGGGAAAAGCCAATGAGGCAGTTTTATTGAATATTAAGTTTACATTAATGATAAATTTATTAAATTATGAATATTAATCTTAAGAGTCTTTCTATTTCCAAACTGTAAAGAATAAATTCAAAATCAAAATGCTGGGGCCTCTCGAGATAGTCGGCAGCTAAGTGAAAGGTCACTGCTCTCGTAAAGGACCCAGGTTTGGTTCTCAGTACACACATGTTATCCACAACTGACTCCATATGCTCTAGCACACATGTGGCTCACACAGTCTCATGCAGGCACACACACACACAAATAATAAATAATTTTTATTTAAAACTAAAATGTAAGCAAGAATACCGTATCTTTTCCAGCACTAATATTCAAGTCAATGAAATGCGATGCGGTTCTTGATTGACAACTTGACTACATCCACAACTGACTAAGACCTCAGGGTACACCTCTGAAGGTGATTTTCTTAATTAAATCTATTTACTTGGGAAGGCCTATCCTGAATCCAGATCTTTTGAGGTGGAAAGAGCCGCCTTAAATGAACCATACTTTCTGGTGGCAACGTCTGAAAAGGACATGGAAAAAGAAAGCTCTTTCTTGCGTCACTGGCATTAGAGACTACTTCTTTGGAATTATGAGGTAAGACACAATCAGACTTGTGGGCTGAAAAACTGCAGGCATTTTGGATTTTCTGTTGGGAGATAGCCATTGTTGGACTAGCCGGACCACAGCTTGTAAGCCACTATAAGAGATTCTCATATCTATATCTATTTCTATATCTATATAATATTTATCAATACAACATATAATGCATAAATATGTATAAATATATGTATAAATAAAACATAATATCTATATATAAATATAATATATATTCATTTTATTAGTTTTATTCTTCTAAAGAGTGCAGAGTAATACATGAAGGAAAAAATATAGCTTAAGGTAATGGAAAACTATGGTAGATTACAAATATAATCGTTTCCAGTCCTTAAGACACTCAGATTTCACAAATCTGCCCACCAGCTTCTCACGTTAAGTAGCATGATGTGGGTTTGCAGATCTGCAACACAAATGCTTTCCCCACTAACTTTTTTACCACATGTATTTACATTCAATGAAAAATTTCTGAAGTTGCAAAATGTGTCATTTTCTCCTGCCTGTGAGAATACTCATAGTCACATGCCATAGAAAATCATTTTAACTCATTCAGCTGTCAAAATTCATACTCCCAAATAATGTTTCTTATGTATTTGAGGCTATTTTTCTAGGCAAGCCAATGTGATAATGGAAAACAAAGGAACAGTGTTTATAGGGTACACACAAATATTTTTTCAGAATGACTATACTCAAAATTTTCTAAATTCAAAACCATTCAGTCGAAGCAGAGGACGCAAAAAACAAGGCAACAAAGACCCACTATTGACATCCTTATCCCGGGTTGGTTTCTGCTCTGAGATAAACGTGACCAAAAGCAGCCTGGGGAAGAAAGGCAAGACTTTCAGCTTGTGCTCTTATAGCACAGCGAAGCCATGGCAGGCGTCTCAAAGTGGGGACCGAAGCACAGTCGGTGGAAGACTTGGCTTTGCCTTCCTTCTCGAACTGCTTAGCAACTTTTCCTGTACACCTCAAGCCCATAAACTAGGGAGTTAATGTTCACACTAGGCTGGGTCCTCAGGCATCAGTTAATAATAAAGAAACTACTCTCTAAATGTACCTGCACATACTCTGTTAAAGACGATTCTTCAGTTGCCGTTCCATTTTCAAAGTGTCTGGTTTGTTTCCAGTTGACCCAAGCTAACCTACGTGATTTTCAAACATGCCGGGTTGACGTGTCTTAAACCCACTGGCAACTCTCAAAGTGGTAATTTGGCGTGGTAAGACACTCTTTTCCTGCCCTGTGCCTGCCAGCCCCCATCGGCAGAACGTGTTTTACCTTTGTTAACTCATCATAGCTATGAGCAAGCATCCTGCCTGTCCCCGTCCTTAGCTGTTGTTTCTGCCTGAATCTTAGTCTGTAGGTCTTTGCTCAACTGAACCCTTTCTTCCTTCTCTCCATCTTTCTGTGTCACATGCATCATATGACAAGTGATGAAATGTTTTCTGGCAGTCCACGGAAATGCCAGCTGCCAAATACCAGCTGTAGTTTGCTCATCAACGTAAGCAGGAATCACTCGCCTAATGTAACACGAGTAAAATCACATCTTGTACTCTACTATCATATTGCTCTCCAAAAATACATTGCAATTTCCTCTACCATTAATATATAGCATTTACCATCTTGAAAATTTATATCTCTTAGAAAATAATTACTAAATGTTTATGAACTAATTTTAATGGTTAGTTGTATTTTTCCTCCAAGGAAGAACTTGAAGAAACTTTTTTTTCCTTAACAATTCTTTCTTTCTTTCTTTCTTTCTTTCTTTCTTTCTTTCTTTCTTTCTTTCTTTCTTTCTTTCAGATTTCTGTCTCTTCCCCACCGCCGCCTCCCATTTCCCTCCCCCTCCCCCAATCAAGTCCCCCTCCCATGTCAGCCCAAAGAGCAATCAGGGTTCCCTGCCCTGTGGGAAGTCCAAGATGCCCTTCAATTGAAGAATGGATGAAGAAAGTATGGAATATATACATATTAGAGTACTACTCAGTGGTAAAAAACAAGGACTTCTTGAAGTTTGCAGGCAAATGGATGGAAATAGAAAACACTATCCTGAGTGAGGTAAGCCAGACCCAAAAAGAGGAACATGGGATGTACTCACTCATATTTGGTTTCTAGCCATAAATAAAGGACATTGAGCCTATAATTCGTGATCTTAGAGAAGTTAAATAAGAAGGAGAACCCAAAGAAAAACATATAGGCATCCTCCTGAATATTAACCTTCATCAGGTGATGAAAGGAGACAGAGACAGAGACCCACATTAGAGCACCAGACTGAAATCTCAAGGTCCAAATCAGGAGCAGAAGGAGAGAGAGCACGAGCAAGGAACTTGAAGAAACTTTTAAGAATAAGTGTGGATTTCCCTTCACTAATTAAAGTACTTGCTACAAATTATAATATTATAGATGATCTTATTTGTTTTGGATGTATTTTTATCTCTCTATGTTTCCTACATCCTTGATTATCTTTTACAATGAAGTAGAGCATCTTTTAGCCAGCACAATTTTATTTGTTCAGTGTTCATATTGTGGTGAACTAAAATAGTTTACCTGTCCAATTTCCTTTCTTTTATTAATTCTCAGGAAGATAATTTTCATTTGGTTATGGATATAAGCATACCCAGCCACAGGAGATGGATTGCAGATCTAAAACAGCCATTCTGTCCAGAGGATCACTCTTACCTGTCCTCTTATCTTTTAGCAGCTAGTCTGGTCATAGAGATCATACAAAATGAGAAGGTTATTTATTCCTTGAACTTGACATGATATCTGAAATAAAACAGCTGTGCTCAGACCAGGACATGGTAAACACAAGCAAGAAGCTCACATGGTAACTGGTACAATGGAAGCTAAAAACAGCTGGATCTCTGATGGCTTCTTTAGGCAGCTAAAGCACCAGTCCTTACAAGTTCATAAGCTTGTAAGGTTCAAGTCCTTGTAAGTTCAAAGCAAGCTGACACACAAAAATTACAGTGTTAAAGCAATGCTACCTTTTATCAAACTCAGTAATTGTCCTTCTTATTTGTTATCATGATCATTCTGGGTGTCTTTATTTCTGTTTGTAATAATTTTGTTCTATAGCTTGCTGGTGATACCCAGTCTTTAGCCAAACAGAACATTGTCGCATTCATCTCTTGCTTGGTGCAGCAATTCAGTGTCTCTTGTTATAGGTCAATACAACTACAGTACTTATCTGACAACACTCTTACTTCCTTCACAGACAAAATATTAAAAACTTAAATACCCACAAGATTCACTGAATGGGAGGGATGGGTGTACCTGATGGTGTGTAGAGTGGGTGCCACACTTGTGAACTCTGTAAAGATCCAGGATGCTCAAGAAGGGGGAAGGGCAGTGAGGGAGAGAAAGGAAAGAGATATCTTGATTGAGAGAGCCATTAAAGGGCTATCGAGAAACAGCACTAGGGAAATTCCCAGGAATCCTCAAGGATGCTCCCATTCTATGTACAATGTTTATAGTAAGGCATTGACGTCTAGAAGCTAGAGGTCTTTGTGCATGCACTGACCACTGATTCATTTTTACTTCTCTTCGAAAAAAAAAAAACCGGCTTCTGAAATGGACATGTCCCTTATGGATAAACATATCAATGTAAAATCAAGATCAGTTCATTCATCAGGATGGTAATGGTATTGTGGGGAGGAATAGGAGGTGAGAAGAGAACGTCACAGGATGACTTGCTCTGTTTCTATTCTTCCTGTGCTTCAGGAGAAGGGTGCATCTCACTTTCTGCCCCAGTTTTATTTTTCATTCCTATTCTACAGGATGCTGAAATAGGCAGTTGAATTTGTTCTGTTTCACCCCTTGTGCCTAGTATTGTGCTTTATTTTTCCCCGAGGTTAAGAAACAGGTCTTTGTGCCCCAATTTGTTTGTTTTTTCACCTTTTACATTTTGTGTTGGTATGATAGGAATTTGAGCCAAACTCTCTGTTAAATGTCTTCCTCACGCTGTTTAAATGTCTCTTTTAGGAGGTAGCTTTGAGACCAATAAAAGTGGAAGCATATGCATTCATCCTGAAGAGACAAACAGCTTAAATTAAGGACCATTGGTGGGGTAGTAGGGAAGCCTAATATAGTAGAAGCTTCCCAAATGTGTACACATATGAAGGTTATCTAAATTAAATCACTAAACAATGCAGTGGAGACTGAGTCCCAACTGGCCATCTCTCATCACGAAATGAAGTTTCCAGTCTCGGGATTTGATTACATTTAATTGAGCTGTTGGCCAAAAGGATCTCAAACAACCCAGGTAGTTGCCAAGACTATAGGTCTCTCTCTTCACACTGATAGCAAGACTCCGTTGTTGAAAACAACACCTACACCATTCATTGAACATGGAGAAGTTGAGCTAATGCCTACATAGGGTCTTCACCTCTACGTTCCAGTGCCGTTGGTGTAGGAAATTTCTGCATGCTGCCGAAACAGAAACAAACACCAAGCCAGCCATAAACCTTTGATGTAAAATGGTACCTCGTCTGCAAGATATGCTAGCCCAATGATGACACAAAACTTATGGGAATAACCAATCAATGACTGACTTGATTTAAAGCCCACTCCATGAGATGGAAACCATAGTCAACTTGGATGACCAAGTACCTGAAACTAGATAGCAAAGAGACCTAGAGCAAACCAAATACTACTGTGGTTAATAGAAAAGTCACAATAAAATGACAACTAATGACTTTTTGGATACTCACAGGTCAGTCTCTTGCTCAGCCATCATCAGAAAAGAACAAATACAGAGACACACAGCCAGACATTACAACGAAAGAAGGAACTCAGAAAACCCAGCCCTGAATGGAGGACTCCACTGAATCTCTCCCATCAGGGATCAGGGAACTCCTATGGAAGAGGAGGTAGAAAGAGCTTAAGGGTCAAGAAGGAGGACACCTCGAAAACAAGGGTCTCTAAATCAACATGATCAAAGTTCTTACGAACTCACAGAGACTGCAGCAGCGTGAAAGGGCCTGCACGGGTCTGCATCGGGTCCTCTGCATATATGTTAAGTCGTCCAGTTAGGGGGTTTTTATGGGATTAATAAAGGTATAGATGAGTGAGTCTTTGACTCTAGCACATTTTCTTGAGTTTTTTTTTTCTTCTGTTTGTTTCGTCCAATTTCAGTGTTTCAGTTTTTGGTTTATCCTCTTTCATTATCATTCATTAGAAGCCTATCTGTTTGCTAATGAGAAAAATAATGGGCGTGGATCTGGATGGAAAAGGAGGTATAGAGGAAATGGGAAGAGGAGAGGGAAACGAAACCATAATTAGGATATAGCATGTGAGAAAAGAAGCTATTTTCAATAGAAAAAAAATGATAAATTTTGAAAAGTAAAATGGTGCTGTGAAAAGATTATCTTGCCTATTGCCTTGTTTGCGTATTTTTCTGGCCATCATTGTCAGCTTTCTTTTTTTTTTTTTGTTTCCAGCTATTGATACTTCTTTTCTATTTGATAGTAACTAGGAAATTACCATCTGTACTTCAACTTGAAGTCATCTCTTTCTTAACGTCTCTCTCCTTGGAGCTCTCACAGGCTCAGCATCTCCCTTAAGCCCTGTGTATTCCAAGGACCACCTGCTGGGGTCTCACACTGCCCCTTTATCTGGAGATCCCAAGGTCATGGTTCCTATTCACATCTTCTCCTGCTTCCCACCCCATCTCCAGTATTGATTTATGTGCAAACTACGGTGTGTGAGAGAAGAATTAAACTTACCCAAGTTAACAGAAACCATATAGAATCTGTATAGCAAAAGATACAAAATATCGTTATAATACACTATTAGCATTTCCGAGCCGAATTTTAACAAGGAAAACGCTTTTCGACCTGTTGTTTCATAAGTAATGCTAGCTAATATATTAGTCCATGAGGAATAAAAAGCTTGCTTGGGCTTTCCATGGCAGTTCATCTTTAAATTTCATAATTGTTCTGCACACAATAAATCCACAGTGAATAACTCTATAAATAAAATCATATTTCTACATGCAGTAGAGTATGATCTGTAAAAATTTACATAAGAATATGTAAATGCTTTTTACATAAGTATACTATAAACTGTTACTCAAAGTGGTTTTAGAACAATGAAAATTCTATAAGCACATAAAATATTAGCAGCTGCTATATGTAAAGATCATTTAAATAATTAATGTAAGGTACATTTCAAGGGTGCATTGAGGATGGAACTCATGGCTTGCTAGACAAGTACACTACCATTAAATCATCCAAGAATATGCATATACATATTCATATTCATGCTTATACATGTAGATATATGAAGTCTTCAGGAGTGTCTCTATATAATAAAAAGTAGATTTTTGTTATAACACAAAAATCTTGAAATGTTTTTGAAAAATGCAAATGATATTGTAGAAATGAGGTAGGGTTTTCAGTAGAATAACTGAGCTTCAGTCACCACTCCCAACATTCATTCATCTGGGGAAAGCAGAAGTCATTGGCAAAGGCAGACATTAAGATAATCGTCAGTCCAGGCTGCCGTAATAGAACACCATAGACTTTCTGGTGGCTTGCACAGAAACCTTTATTCTTTCCTTCATGAAGACTGAAATGTTAAAGTAAAGATGACCGCAGATTCACTGTCCTGTTTTATTGTCTGGTTTGCATATCACCCTCTTCTCAATGGATTATCACATATTAATATAGAAGCCATCCCACCTGTGAGAGCCCCACCCTGCATTGCGACCCTATAGAGATTCGAGGAGAAGCAGACACTGAGTGTAGAGCAGGGGGCACAACACCAAAGAAGCATTCTTCCAGATCTGAAATTTTAAGCTTTCATATAAAATATTTACTGAGTATATTTTAGAGTTGGGGAAATTTTTTGTCATAAAATGACACAATTATTTTATTATTTATTTGTAACAAGTTAGATATCATTATAAAAGCAGTGTTGGAGAGTGTATCTCAAATCCTGGTTTTTATTTTCTGAATTTTCCAGGAGATTGAGAACTTAGCATAAAATTAATTCAGGATAAGGTCATACTCATCCGTTGGTTGGGGTGGACATCAAGGAATAAATCACGGGAAAACACCGTGAAGCCACGTTGCTAAGTTTACCATGTCAAAACCGTTGTTACTTAACTTCTCCCAAAACAAAAGAGTCAGATCACAGAAAAGCTAAGTTAAGATTCTGTTAATATCCTCAGCCACAAAAATGGCTGACAGACTTATGTAATCAGTTCTGCTGAAGTACAGGCCCTTTTCATTTAGATAATTGCATCTTGGATGTCTGTCATCTAGAGGCCCATTTCCCTTCCTGATGGTTAGCAGGTGAAACCTCATCACCGAGTGCGTGTGGTCTATACTAGTCACCAGGAGTGAACTGCTCTCCAAATAATTTCTTCTTCCTATTTTAAACAGGAGAACACATCCCCGGGCCATTAAATTTATTGAACATGCCTTGCTTAATTTTGTTTTCATAACGGAAAACATTTTGTTACAAAATGATGTGGATTTCTCCATTAGTTAAGTCACATTGATAATGTCTTTTAAAAAGTCCAGGCTTAGTACTTTTGTGGCTTTTTTTCCTTCAAAAATTTGGAACATTATATTTTGTGTACGAAGTACAATAATAAGAGAAACAAAATAGTTTTTATCAGTTGCAGATCATTAGGAGATTCAAAAGGAAAGAGAATAATTGCCACTTCAGAGAACATGAGAGCGATAAATGTAAGTGGTTTATGATATTCTCTTCCACTGAAAATGGCTTTTTATCATTTCCTTCCCCTACTGTTGTACAAATGCAGTATTATTCTTGAGTTTCATTTTTCATTGTTAGCATTGTACTCAAAGTTAGAGATGTTTCTCTAGTTATGTTTATTGGCTCTCATGGAGAAGGCTAAATGAATTCTTGATGAATATCAGACATTGTTCTAGATGATAGCCATGCGATATCAAAGTTTCACTGTTAGTATTTATTAAGGATGAATGCAACGTTGGAAACTAGCTACCGTGCATCTACATTTTAAAAAATTGTCCCAAGATGGCTAATCACATCTGAGAATGTGGTATTACGACAAAACTTTTAAGAATCAGCTATCCTTTATAAAAAGCAGATGTCACGAGAAATCCAGCATACGGATGAATGAAAGATATAAGGACATAAAATGACACAAAAATCTAACCCAAATTCAATGCGTATTTTTCTAAACCAGAGATATGTACAATTCATATTCTAAAGGGGAAAAATAAGTTACTGGGATAGTTAGGACTACACTTGGAATCATAAATTCAATAAACCTCAAATCTTGGTTTCTTTTTATTTTCATAAACTATTTAGCAAAATGACTTTCATGACAGAAAAATACCGCTTTGTCCAATATGTAGCTGGTTCAGTAGGCAAGAATGTTTTTCCTTTAGAGCCATGGTTTACTGACTGTATTTTGTTCTAAAGTTTAAGTTTAAAATTGAAGAAATAAAAATGAAGAGGTAAAGATATCGCAGTTATTTTTGTTCTTTGAAAATCCAGTAAGAATTGACACACATGAGCAAACTCCTACAACACCTTCATCCAAAAATCTAAATATGGACATGCAAATGGAGATTAAACTGCGAGTTTTTAAGCATATTTCTATTTGTATAAGCAAGTTATTATCCCTGAGTCAACTACAAACATACGTTATTAAATCAGTGAGCCTTTAAGTAAAATACATGGAGATTTACAGAATCAGGGCTGAAAGTCTGACAATATTCAATCTTTCATGTTAACCATTAAGCAAGAACAGTCTCCTAATTTGAAGAAGAAATACTTTACGTATTTCCCTATGTATTTTTGCTGCACATCAAGAATACCAGATGCTTGAATACAATAGATCGTCCACTTCAAATGGTTCTAGGATGAAAAGCATCTTGTCCTACACTGTTTGACTCAAACCAACTAAAAAGGAAGCACGACTTTGTTGTAAGCCCACTTCACAGCGATAATACAAAGAAACTTCCTTTCAAAACCTCTTCTAATAGACAAACTTATAGAACCTCCATGGGCCCTGTCACGTTGGATCAGTACTAATGAGGCAACAGCAAATGTCAACTCCTGAGTCGGACTGCTACAAGGCTGACTTCGAATCCTGAGAGATGTGTTCCAAAGGTTTATTTTGAAATGCAGAATGGTTCTTCCCATAGGAAAATTGCACTTTATAATTATGCCCTTGTCCCATGTTGGTTTTATAATGAGTTAGGCACTGGAAGTGCACAGTTGATGAAATGTTAGAAGCACAGTATTGTGCACAACAATGCCTCCAGGAGGTTTGGGGTTGTGGGAAGGTGGGTACCGGGTAATGGCTAAGATTTCAAGCCAGCAAAAAGATTCCAAAGCCTCCAAGCCTTCTTTTATGGCAGAATGGAGCAATGCCAGCTCTAAAACCCTGCTGGGAACTCTTTCCACCATAGGGGAAGATTCTCACTAATGTAACAGGTAAATGTGCGGATTTATGACTGTTATTTGATGAATGTACAAGAGCATGGAACTTTTCCTGCCTCCTCTATGGCAACATGTATTACTTAGTGTAATGTAAACCTGTGAGTCTGTTTCAGGGTCTCTCAGGGTCATTCGGTTCAGCTTAAACTGTTTTATTAATATTCTTATTAGAGTTATTATTTTCCATTGGTGAAGGAAACCGATCTGGATTTGACCAGAAGAGAATCAACATTTTTGCCAGGATTTCCAGCAGGGTTACAGAGAAAATGAGGAAGGCTTTCACTCACACTGGATCCTTGAGACAAGTGATGTTTGTTTGTGTGGGTGTGGCCACCTGACCAGTCAGCTGACATGCCCCTTGTGTTTTGTTTTCTTTGTTTGTGCTTCAGCACATGATGAATTTGGGAACAGAACAAGAAAACAGATTCAGAGAAGCTAAATTACTGAACACAGTTAAGTGCTTAATTACATACCGAGTGGAAAGCAGAAGAGGAATTGGTTGTGCTAATGGGAGTGGCATTCTCATGGAACAAATGTCCCCTCTAGGATGTTTATATGTCCCTTAGAGTCAGGCAGGAAAGAGTCAGAAACAGAAGTCAAATATTTTTTTTTCTTAGGGATAGGATTCTGCAAAATTTGTTTTGAGAAGTTGCTTTTCAATTTGGACGACTACATTATTCATATACAACACCGTGGGACAACTTGTGTGCAAACATTACCAGCACAAGCCCGTGATTAAATTGCAAAAGCTTAGAATACTGATGTGCAACTGATCACTAATTCCTTCCACAAGCAACTCTCGGGGAGCGTTGAGGAAGCTCAATAAATCATCCCCTCCCACCTCCTCATTTTTATTCTTCAAAGCAACCATTACCTTCCCAAGATGCTAAGAGTTGGAGGTAACAATCACATGCTCCATGAGCATGATATAAATCACCCAGGGCCGCTATCAATCCATCCCATGCTCTCAGTATATGACGTGTCGGCTTACCTGTGCACACTTTACTTGGTTAATATCTCTGCTCAGGTATCAGTGCCCATGAACTCTCTGAACGCATGCCCCATCATTTCCTGTCACATCCTCCTAGCACCACTATATACTTATTCTCTTTTCCTCTGTTCTGCCATAGTGAAGACGGAGTGGACTCTTTCAATTTTCTATGCTGCATTTTCTATTTACAGAACTGAAAAATAACACTGTAGTGAGCAAGGGTACATTGACTAGCATATACCATTTATACCAAAACTTGAAACTCAGTAAACTGAACTTTAAATTATCATGTACTTTTGTTTCAAACAAGCTTTTAAAAATCTGTGCTTTGATTATAGACTGCTTTATTATTAAGAGAAAAAATTAAATATGTGTTTTAGTCCATGAAACCAGGTTCAGTCATCATTTTGTTTTATAAAGACACATTTAATGATGACATAAATTTCACCTCAAGGTGCCAACAATTAGCAAATGAAATTGAAACATGAAAGGTTGACATAAATTATAATATTTACTAATTGCCCTTCATAAAGTTTATTTAACATTACCTGTAGAAAAAAAATGAGTATTTTGAGATATAATGAGACTATTATAAATATTAAGGCATTGCTGGTCTGGTTTCTTCTTTAATCCCTTTAATTTGTAATTGAGCAAGCACCTACTGACTGCTTCCTAAATTTCAGCCTCCCCTTCATGAAACTCAGAGATAGTGTTGATCGGAACAAGCAAGCCTGAGATAATTGTGAAGAACAACTCTGCACTGTGGCCAGCGACCTCGGTGAGCACAAGAAGAAGCAGACGTTGGCCAATCCTACTGATCTTCTCTAAGAGCCAACCCCTTATTTCATTGAGTCTTTGCATCATTATTTTTCATTTCTACTTTATTTATTTCTGCCCTGGTTTTGAAGATCTCTTCACGTCTTTGTCTACTTGATTAGAGTGTTTATTATTCTGTTTTTCTATGACCTGCAGGTGCATCATTGCGCAGTGGAAATGAGACGACGGCACCAGACTGAGTATGCCGCTGTATTCTTCAAGTGAAGTTCACTTGAATACATTAAATAAAGATACAAACATTTTACATATTGAATCATTGCGAGGAAAAGAGGATGGTAAGTGCAAATACGTATAGAGCAACAGATTTATGTTTCAAAACTGATTTGTGAAACAAAGATACTTAACTTAGTATGAATCAGTATAACAATAACAGACAAGTTATCACTTCTGAGAGGAAGAATACAAATTATAGTTTTACTTGGATTATTAGCTATCATCTTAGTTTCAAAATTTAAAAATATAAAAATGATGCTTTTAGAGGCTTTGTTATTAAAAATAAGCCACCAGCAAAGGATTTTAGTCAAAACAAAAGTTTTAAGTGGAATATCACCCAAAGAAGTAAGCTCCTGAGCAGGGACACTGAAGTCCTGCCACTCATTTTCCTGCATACAGCCAGCCTAGGAAGAACTTACTGATTCTCTGAAGACTAGAGCAATGCAACAGTTCCAACAATGTGACCGGCTCCCCTCGGCCATAGGACACTGCTGTGGTAGACAGTCAGCTTACCACAATGAACACTGTGCACGTTATAAGCAGTGCCCAATAGGACAACATGCTTGTAAATTTGCCGTTTACTTCTTTACTTGATCCAAAGATGGCATTTATTCTTATGTATCCAAAAGTTATATGCCATTTGTCCATTTGAGTGACAGTTATCTTAAACTCAGTCAACCACTTTTGACATTATGTGAGCTCTCCTTGATAATTTTAATCCTTATTAAAGATACTCTGGAGTATGTGTTGTATGTTTAATATATGTATATGTATATATGTATATACACACACAAATACTATTCTGGAGCATACTATTGTAGTTTTTGCTTAATACATGCTCCTGCATACATACCTTTCAAAAAGGATTGCTGTCACAATAGTTAAATCTCCCAAAGAACTGATTCTCTTTTGCATTAAGCTTTCAAAAGACCAGAAAGCTGAGGGTGCTGGGTGAGCGTCCTACTTATTTCATTTTTCCTTCTTATCTCCCTTCCCCCTTCCTTCTTCTCCCCCTCTCTCCCCCCACCTTTCTCAGCTGCTCCCCCTTTCTTTGTTGTCATTTCTCTGCCCCTTCTTTTCTCCTTGGCATCAATATTAATACGCATAGTAAAATTTCCATTTTCATATAACTTGATAAGCATTATGATTAAGGCTTATATTGATGTAATTTCCTACCTGGTGTCTAGAGTGTAGGTAAAGGAAAATCACAACATTTTTTTCTATTCAAAAATTCTAATATTTTTCCATTTGACTTAAGTGTCAAATGGCCAAACTTTGCCATTTCTCCCCACATTTCAACAAGTATTTTGGCTGCTTCTACTTTGAAACCCATGTGATTTGTATCTCTTACTGATTTTTTTTTATTCTTTTTTTTTTATAGCAAAGACAATATTTTTTAATTTTTTTTAAAAGACAATCTACAATTCAACAGGTCAGGAGTTAATTTTCTTTTTTTTTTTTATTAATTTTTTATTGAGAAAAAAAAAGTTTCCCCCTCCTCCCCGCCTCCCATTTCCCTCCCCCTCCTTCCACCCTTCTCCCCCTCCCCCCACTCCTCTCCCCCTCCCTCTCCAGTCCAAGGAGCAGTCAGGGTTCCCTGCCCTGTGGAAAGTCCAAGGCCCTCCCCCCTCTGTCCATGTCTAGGAAGGTGAACATCCAAACTGGCTAGGCTCCCACAAAGCCAGAACTTGAAGTAGGATCAAAACCCAGGGCCATTGTCCTTGGCTTCTCATCAGCCCCCATTGTTCGCCATGAACAGAGAGTCCGGTTTTATCCCATGCTTCTTCCGTCTCATTCCATCTGGCCTTGGTGAGCTCCCAATAGATCAGCCACACTGTCTCAGTGGTTGGGTGCACCCCTCGTGGTCCTGACTTCCTTGCTCATGTTCTCCTTCCTTCCGCTCCTCAATGGGAACTTGGGAGCTCAGTCCGGTGCTCCAGTGTGGGTCTCTGTGACTATCTCCATCCATCACTAGATGAAGGTTCTATGGTGATATGCAAGATATTCGTCAGCATTGCTATAGGATAGGGTCATTTCAGGTTCCCTATCCTCAGCTGCCCAAGGAACTAACTGGGGACCTCGCCTTGGGCTCCTGGGAGCCACTCTAGGTTCAAGACTCTTGCCAACCCTAAGATGGCTCCCTTAACTAAGAATTGTGCTTCCGTGCTCCCCTATAAAAATACACTGAAGTACGAATCTTACTATATATACTCTATGGTAGGAAACTAGATGAAATTATAAATGGTACACAAAGAACTCTCAGGATACTATAACTAAATCTGAACTCTCCACTTTTCTGCCTGAGACGAAGTTAGAGCCTGAAACATGGCAGCAGATGAGAGCGAACAATTGAACAGGTGACCACAGCCACTGTGAGGCTCCTGAGTGTCTTTCTTTATGTGAGGATGGTAGGAAACAGCTTCCCGGGTGCTTCAAAGACACAGACGATAGCACAGCACTGACTGATGGAAGCTTCCCCAGGTCCAATTAGTATCCAGCCTCAGATCAACTAACTTGAGGAAAGATGAATTTCCTAGCAGGGAATCCTAAGTGTAAACCCTGACGATTACCACTTAGATATTCAAAGTCCTTCAGCTGTTCTCCTAGGCCCCAAACAAAGGAAACAATAGCCTTTCCAGATGTTTCTTGACACAGAGTAATTGAAAAGTCACAATCCTTTCAATCAATTATGTGTCTGTAATATCTACTCTCCCAAACCAGGTCTTTTCAGAAACTCCATAGTCCTGTAAAAAGGATGGATGCCGCACTGAAATGTATGCTGAGTGATTTACTGAGTTTTACTTTATGAGACATTTTGAAATGAAAAGAAACAGAAACTTATAATACTCAACTACCTGTTATTCATCCTACATGATTTTGGTGTCTGCTCCCTTGGGTATTGAAAACTCAGGCTTCAGTCACCTAACATTAGATACTCTCTGTCACACAACTCTTAGACAACATTACCTGACTGAAAAATTGACATATTTAAAAAGAAGAATATTTTTTCCTAAACATAACTACATACATAATCATATAAATTCCAAATGGACTTTTGAAATCTAAAGTACATAGTAATCCAGTTTAAATATAGTCAAAATATTGAAAGACATATAAAATAAAGTTAAGCATGAAATTAAGGTAACATTTATTATTTATTATTTAAAAAGTTGATTTTACAAATTGAGATAATTTTCCCCTCTAAAAAACTCCAGTTCATTCTACGTTCTTTGAGAGCACTAAGCACATTTTCTCAATGTAAGTACATTGGTGAAGCTGGGAATGTAATTTAGCCATATGAATGCTGTGAATACCATTGGTTAATAAAGAAGCTACTTTGGGCCTATAGCAGCACAGAATAGGACAAGGTGGGAAGCAGATAGAGAAGAAGAGAGTTGGGAGAGCCAAAGAGACACCATGTAGCCGCCACAGGAGATAGATGTTGGATGGAACCCTGCCAGTAGGCCACGACCTTGTGGTAATGCATAGATTAATAAAGATGGGTTAATTTAAGATAAAAGAGCTAGTTAACAATATGCTTAAGTGCCGGGCAGTGGTGGCGCACGCCTTTAATCCCAGCACTTGGGAGGCAGAGGCAGGCGGATCTCTGTGAGTTTGAGACCAGCCTGGTCTACAGAGTTAGTTCCAGGACAGGCTCCAAAACAACAGAGAAACCCTGTCTCGAAAAACCAAAAAAAAAAGCAAAAACAAAAACAAAAAAAAAGCAATATGCTTAAGCTATTGACTAAGTACTGTTTTAATTAATACAGTTTCTGTGTGGTTATTTTGGGTCTGGGTTGCGGGGAACAAACAAGTAGCCTCAGTCAACAATTGGTGAGACATCAAGACAGTCTGCAATCACAACAATGCAGAACACTCACAGGAAGAATTGCCAATGAGAACCTGACTGGTCAGTCTGTGCTTAGTTAATGACCATTAGCTATATTATAAAGTTTGGCAGGCAAATTAAGAATAAGTTAAATACGTTGCAAGGAGATTCTACAAGCATTGTCTCATTTCATCTCCAAATCCCGAGGATGAACAAAGCAAGCAGACACCTTTTGTACTAAACTGGGTGATGCTAAAGCCTAGCAATTGCTCTGAGAATTCTCACGCAGTGGGCTTGAAGATTCATGAATGTTTTGTTCAGTTCCTTGCCACATCCCTGTGTAATCACAGACTTATGATCGCCTATCCCGTGACAGGTGCTAGATTAATCTATGCCACGCAGCGGGAGATGTTAGGTATTGACAAAGGCACTCAATCTAACTGTGGATAGACAGAAAAATTTTGGCTTCCTTCTCTAGTAAAACCATCAAGTGTGCTTTAGGCTTTTCCACCAAGATCTCAATCGTCCCACCCCATTTCCAAACACGCACGCGCGCGCGCGCACACACACACACACACGTGATATTTTTTTTTGACACAGAGTTTGATCCTATGGCCCAGGCTAGCCTAGAACTTGCTATGCATGTCAAACTTGTGGCAACACTCCGGCCTCAGTCACTCAAGTATTGAGATTACAGCTTAAATCTCCTGTCCATGTAACACGATGACATCTGTGGAAGACATGTGGTAACATGCCTGTTTTTGAGAAACTTTCCCTTTAGGAATCCATGATGTGCAAAACAAACCAAATAACTCTAATTCCAGTGAAGAAGGGGAGAGGTAGAATTATGGATGAATGAGATATCTAAATTGCAGGACTGAAGCTTTAATAGATGGGTATGAACCAGGATGCTAGGGAAAAGAGTTAAAATCAATGATTCCCAGCAAAGTGCCATTGTAAAAAGTCAATTTTACCACACTGTACAATTTCTGAAATCAAATATAAAAGGTATGCTGTTAATCTCATGTCTTGTCCTATTTTTAGACAAGGTGCCTGCCTTTCACTCACAGAGGTTTTTATGTCAAGTAACAATGAAACTTTCTCTAGTGCAAGATGCAAGTTTCCATTTTGACACCTCTTGTTGATGTCTGGTCAGAACTAAAAGTCCAACCAACCATGATTTTTGTTTGATAGAATGACAGCAACACACAAAGGAGCTCCTTCCCTCTCTCTTTATACAATAAGCAATTACCTTTCCCAAAGTGTGTTCACACCCTTAGATAGGTAAGAGGCAGAAAAAAGAAACTCATTCTGTTAACAACTTTAGTCACATGTGAAACAAAATTTGAAAGTTCATTTTATATCTAAAGGTTTAAAATGAACTAAAAGTCTGGTTTTTGTTTGTTTTTAAATCTTATTATCAATGTTCCTATGAGAAAGTGTTACAGAGAATCACTACAATTAAATATCACTGTTAGTACTTATATCTTTCAAATAACATACACACACACATATACCTATTGCAAGGACAACAGCAATATTTTATTTTGTTTCAGAAGTCTCTTGTACTCTGTAAACAAACAACTCAAGGAGTTTTCTTATGCCTGGTTCTGGGTTTTTGTTAGGTGGTCTATGTCACATGGTAGAATCATTGTCAACCCATGTGGCATAATGTCATTTAGGACATGTATCATGTGTGGTCATACGATTTCCATTAAACATACAATCTTCCTGAAGGCTTTCTCAGACATCCTTGGTGTTATTTATAACTTCTCCCCTTTTCTTCTGGGCTGACTTCCCTCCCTCTCCCAATTATAACATCCTCACTAAATATAATAGTTCATAGCTTCTTCTAAATACGTATTCTTACTCGCACAGAGGTATGGAGCTTGCACTCCTCATCAAATAAGTTTTTATTTGCATAAAAACAAATATAAATTCATATTTATGGAGATTATGGAAAACTGCACTGATCAAACTCTAGAGAACAACTGACCATAGAGTAGACATGCTAACACAAAAAGGACCAATCTCACAGGCCCCTCCCCTAGAGAAAGAACTCCGGGCACCTAAGGACGGCTGAGAGTCTCTTAATTAGTTATTGAATACCCAGTCATCAGTCATCAGTCCTGAAGCAACAGCAAATAGATCCAGCAAGCTGCTTTTTTATATTAATATAATTTATATATTAATGTTCACACACACACAGAGGAAAAAGCAGCCGAAGACTTGAGAGGAAGTAAGGGAGAGGGGCATTGGTGACAGGGGAGGACACAGGAGAAGCTGGAGGAAGTACAGAGAACAGAAAGTGCTGTAGTCACATCTTAATTAAAAATAAAAATGATATTAAGACGAAAGAGAAAAGAAAAAGCACACTCCACAGGTTGATTTGACTAATGTTTTTTAAGGGCTACGTTAATGTCCATTTGGACCCTCCATACCTCTTTATCTGAGTACTTGTCATTGTTTTTAAACGGGGAAAAATACCCCCTTGGCTTGCTTTTGCACTGGCTAGACCATCAGGACTATAGCTTAGGAAATCATGGGGTGTAGCAGAAACCAGAGGCCTTGAGCCAGACCAATGACTCATAGCAATGAACACTTGCAAATAAAGATGAATGGACTAAAAGGTACACCTTTATTTGGGGGGCTTCCCAAATAAAACAAAATTTAAGACAAAAAGAAGCAATAATAAAATAAAATCAAGTGCACATCCCCCCAATAAAACAAAACTTAAGAGAAAAAGAAGCAAAAAAAATTACAATAAAATTTAAAAAGGAAAAACTTAAAAAATCTCCTCATAGAAGCTGCATTGTGACACGAAGAGTCACGCCATAAACCCCTTTGTCTTATATCTTGAGTTGCAAATGTTTATTGCAAAGAGTCCTTGGTCTGGGTTGAGGCCTCTGGTTTCTACTACAGCATTGACGCTGGGCCCTTGCTAGCGCTCCTCTTGGATATCGTGATGTTACGGAGATCTCACAGCTTTGGGTCTGCGGGTCAGGTCCCTTCACGTGCAGATCATACATAGGCTTTGGGCCTCGGCAACTGTAGGGTTTGTCTGCCCGATGTGAAGTGGGGACAGCTTTTCCATGTTTACAACTCCGGGGCTGGCTCACCCACACCTGCGCTAAAAAGTTGAATGAATTTCACAAAACTTTGTATTCAGCAAATAAAGCTCCTTTCACGGGGTATTTACTATATAAATGGCAGCTAAAGATGCAGTCTACACTGACCAGCGGTTTCCTGGTCGTGTCTGCCTATAAAGGAAAAGAAGAAACTGTAGAGGCTAGCAGTTGTATATGGATTGATTGAAATACAGTGAAATATATCTTTACGGGGCAATAGAGATGGTTCAGCAGTTAGAAGCAATTGCCGCCTTGGCAGAGGACTCAGCTTCTGCTCTTAGGACCTACCAGGGGTTCACAGCTGCCTGTAACTCTGGCTCTAGGAGACGGGACAATTCGTAGCCTCTCCAGGCTCCAGCACAAATGTGGTCCACATTCACTCAGGAAGACACACAACACACAAATAAAAATAATACATATTTACAAAATATATGCTTACCGTGGGCATGTTTTATTATTTTCTAGTTATCCATTGATATTCATTATCCCATGGAGGTTTTATGAAGTGAGCCACATAGACTGTAATCTTTGAGCCTGGATCGCTCCACTAAGCATGGTTGACTGGAGATCTATGTAAAGCCTCGGTGCAGTGGGAACACGTGCATGGTGGCTGGGTGTTCACAGCATGGAGAAGGAAAGGGGAGGCGCGTGATAATCAAAGTACAGCACATCCTTGTCAAGGAATAGCTCTCTCTTCTCCTCTGTGCACTTAGAGTCTAGACATGTGACAAACGGCAGATGACAAGGAGTTGTATTCTTTGTACCATTGCCAAATTGCTGACTTTGGTACTATATTAATAAAGTCATAAATATAGAATTACTAGGAAAATTAGGCACAGTATTTATATATATCTAGGATCTCTCAGTAATGTTTTCTTTTTTTTTTTTTTTTTTGGTTTTTGGAGCCAGGGTTTCTCTTTAGCTTTGGAGCCTTTCCTGGAACTAGCTTTTGTAGACCAGGCTGGCCTTGAACTCACAAAGACCCACCTGCCTCTGCCTCCCAAGTGCTGGGATTAAAGGCTTGTGCCACCACTGCCCAGCAGTATTGTTTTCTTAAATTTCCTTTGTATCTCTAACTATTTTTAAATGTTTAAAAATTATTTAATATAATTAATTTGCTAGGGTATAGAGTTATATACTCTACCTCAAATTCCTATACTGAGTTTCTAATCAGCAGCTTGTCTGATTGTGACTATGTTTATAGATTAGGACTTTAAGGAAGTAATAAAGGTTAAATGAGGTCATTGGGATAGTTCATAACGCATTTTGATTTGTGTTCTATAAGGTGATCCATATGAAAAGAAAATCATGTGACACCCAAATACAATTGTTTGTATCAAACCAACAGAAGATGCCTCTGATGGAAACTATCTGCTGGAAACTTTATATAGGACACTAGACTGACCTGTAAGAAAATAAATATCTGTTGTTTAGGCAACTCATTCACTCTCGCAGTCCTCACAAAGAGATGTAAGCGGATAAGTAAGTACGTGGACGCCTTAGACCTGAGACCCTACATACATACTATGGTTGTGCTTTCCAGGTGCCCTTCAGAGGAAACAAAATCTTAGTGACTTTTCAAAGTTCGTTCAAATTTACAAAAGCATCAGGATTTAAAAGGCAGACCCTCTAGGATCACTTTTTCTGTGTTAGGGTGTTCAAGACAGAGACCCACATTGGAGCACCGGACCGAAATCCCAAGGTCCAAATCAGGAGCAGAAGGAGAGAGATCAAGGAACTCAGGACCGCGAGGGGTGCACCCACACACTGAGACAATGGGGATGTTCTATCGGGAACTCACCAAGGCCAGATGGACTGGGTCTGAATAAGCATGGGATAAAACCCCACTCGCTGAAATTGCGGTCACTGAGGACTACTGAGAACTCAAGAACAATGGCAATGGGTTTTTGATCCTACTGCACCTATTGGCTTTGTGGGAGCCTAGGCAGTTTGGATGCTCACCTTACTAGACCTGGATGGAGGTGGGTGGTCCTTGGACTTCCCACGGGACAGGGAACCCTCACTGCTCTTTGGGCTGATGAGGGAGGGAGACTTGATTGGGGGAGAGGGAGGGAAATGGGAGGCGGTGGTGGGGAGGAGGCAGAAATCTTTAATAAATAAATTAATAAAAAATAAAAATAAAAAAAATAAAAGGCAGACCCTGCTCTACTCATTCTTTCTGACGACAGAGTCTTTGGTTGGGGTTGATTGTGAAGCATTGCAAGGAAACAGAAGGGCACCAGCTAATTCTGATCATTAAAATTTCAAAGCAAATTCTTTCTAAAAGCTAAGTGCTTGGAGAAGAAGTGTGTTGCTTCACTGCATGGACATTTAGCACAGTCAGCATGTTTCATAATAGCCGATTACACGTTCTATGAAGTGGCAGAAGGTTTTCTATTTAGATGGGGGGGCAGTCATCCTATCTTCTTTTTAAACTGAATGAGACCAAAGTTGTAGTCCCACAAAATGCTCACTATTCAATAAATAAGAGTGTGTTTTCTCATTTTAAACAGGAATAAAGTCATCCCAAAGTGGATGCGCTTTGTTGTAACACAGTCACTAGAGTAGATAGTAAGTTGTGCTATTGGTTTCCCTATAACTACTTATGATCTTCATACTACATCAGTCAAACCATTGAACCATAAAAAATATTCAGTTCACTACAAATAAATTATGATATAATATGGCTACTATGTAAATTATGGTTCATTAAAATTTAGGAAAAGCAAATTTCTAGATGACTGTGTTTTAAGTTCCATGGAGGCAACTTTTGCAGCCTCTGGGGCATTTTTGTGTCACATTGTTATTGCTTAGATAAAGAAGAAACATGACTAGTAAGACAAGTCTCCTGGTATAAGTTCACAGTCTCAAGACTGAGTGACTGAAGGAACAGCCATTTAAAGACAGCCTATACGCCACAGTAAGACCTTACCTAAAATTAGTTGCCATCTCCAAAAATACATGCAGACAGAGAAAATCTCTGGGAGATTAAAAATGTGTACCAAATGAAAACTGGAGAATTAAGTTCATTTCGATCGACATTAAATGCTTACATAGCATGTGAAATTTTACTAGGACATTGGTTGTTTACTGCTCTTGTTTATCGAGGGACCTGGGAGAGTGGGCCCCAAAATGAGGCAGACTAAAGTCTCATGCAACAGTCAATTTTATTCAGAGCATCAGACAATTTAAACTCTGAGGGTTAAAGAGTCACCCGAGGAAAGTGTACCATCACGAGGACATGCCACACTTGGGACAAAGTTGCTTATTCATAGAAGTACACGTATGCCAACAGCTGAAGAAAACTCACTCCAGTCTGCTACTCCTGGGGGGAGCACAAAAAACACATTCTGAGGATATTTCTGTGTTTTGAAGAAACTGAGATCATAAGACTCTTGTCTTGTTTTCTCACACGCATTCTCACTGGACTATATTCTTGGACTGAGTTCCGACAACTGATGCTTAGTTCAAGATTCTTTTGTCTCACAGTTCACCAAGAAGCAAGAAATGCATTCACATTTACAAAATAAACGTGACTAGTGTGGTAAACATAGAAACAAAAGATATGAGGAAAGTACTCAGGGAATGCTAAAAATTTTATACGCCTGGAAAAATAAAAAAGTAGGCTGGAGGGTGGTTCTAGAGTAGATAGGACAAGAGGCTAAATTTGTCTTCTGCTTATTGCAAACTTGTGCTTTTATTTCCTTGACTAAAGCAGCTTTACTTTTTTTTATCACCTTACTGCTCTGGCAGTATTCAGAAGGATCACCTGAACTTTACACAGAGATACTCTGGTGGCCTGTGCTGTATTGTAATACTAAAATTCAGGAGACAGTAGACGAAGAAAGGGAAATGATGTGATCTGGGATGTCAGATCCATGAGAACCAACAGAGCGGTAGAGATGCTTCCCAGTCCAGAATATGTTTACATCCTCATAACTGTTCTCAGTTGTATTTATGGGTCCTAAAAGGAGTACAGGGTGGAATTAACTCCTTAAAAAACAAGAAGCAGAGAAGAGGTGGAGGTGCCACAATCTCCATGCGCATGCTTCCTATGACATAACTCCTCCTCTTGGCCCCACCCCCTGATAGTTCTTCCTATGACATAATTCCTCCTTGTGACCCCACCCCCTGACAGTTCTTCTTATGATATGACTCCTCCCTTGGCCCCACCCCCTGATAGTTCCTTCTCCTAATGGCACTACCTTGAGGATCAAGCCCCTTATACAACAGGAGACCACATCTAAATCACAGAAGAAACTCAGAGACATATATGGCTTCCAGGAACGATAGAAAAATATGTCTCAATCCCAAATTTTTATAGAAGAGGAAGTATGAATTTGGAAATAAGTTAAATAATGGGCAAAAATCTTTCTTGGTTTTAAAATGCCAAAATAACTCTCAGGTATGCCACGAGCATTATGTTATTTGTATCGAGGAAACCGAATCTGGTATATTACCTTGTGCTGCTTCCAAGATTAAAAAAGTCGAAAACTCTGCAACTTTCATGAATAAGAAGAAACTTAAGCAATGCTTTATGTTTAGGTATGCATTTTTTTTTTCACTTATACAAGACCACACCATTCTCAAGAGAGGAAAGTAAGTTGAAATACTGGGCAACCTGCTGCTGGCTTTTGTCTGACAGTGCACCTTCTTTGCTCAGCCCTTTTCTTCAGTCATGCCTGTCTCCCTTTACCTCACTCCTGTGTCAGTCTTGACACATGCTAGCACATGCACAGGTGTGTCACATCTGTGGACTAATGCCACACTTTTCCTTAGCGACCCATGTCTCTGAGAACTGGGTCTCATCTATAGAATTAGCCATATTCCTATTGGTGAACATATGGGGAAAACCAACAATAATATATTGAAAATAGAAAAATATGATAATATGTGCCGTGGGAATATCCAAGCAGCACAGAGTTGAGAAGCGAGAAAGGCGATGGGGTGGGACTCTTTCCTTACATGGCGTGCTAATCCAAGAAATGGCGGGTGGTGACTGCCAATACAAATGTTCTGCTCACTTTTTAATCACACAGGATTTAGTCACACATAAACAGCAGTCAAACTGTAGTTTTGAAAAACGTTATCTTGTCTTGTATGTAGTGTATGCTTCTGAGAAACTCGGAAATGATAGCAGCATATTAAATGTCAGGGAAAGAGGAAGGAAAAAGAAGAAGCTGAGAGAGCATAGGGCAAAGGTCAGAGAAGATGAAATGGGATCCAATTTCCACTCAGATTTCTGCTGTAGATTATAAGGACACTGCCATTACTTCCAATTTTTGTAGCTATATCAGAAATAAAAATGGCCACTTTCATAATAATGCATTCAGTAAAGTTACTCTAAACTCGGCTCACTAATACCATGGTAGCAAATGGACTTAATGGAAAGTCCTAAAGATGTGGGGAATATGAATCGCAAGATGTACAAGTTCAGAATTGCTAAAGGAAAATAAAAAAACCTGACATGAAAATGTAAGGTTGGAAAAATAAACCGAATAAAAAAAATATTCCACTTTGCTTTCTCTGTTGCTCTGATAGAACATTGCAAACCCAAATTTGGGGAGATGAGGGTGCATTTTTGTTCACAGGTGTTTGTCCATCAAGAAAATTCAGGGAAGGAGTCAAGACAGAAATCTGGAGGCAGGAACCGAAGCAGAGGAAATATAATATAATATAATATAATATAATATAATATAATATAATATAATATAATATAATATAATGTCCCCTCAGTCCTCTCTCATGTTACCCCAACACCATTTTCATTCATGACTTTATTTTGATTGCTGTATATAAGTGCACACCTTTTTCCTAATTATAAGCTGTTGAGCCTGTATGAGGTTGCTTGTATGCATGTTTTAATTGAGTATTAAATAACTAATTGGTGTGGTTCTCCTTCAAGAACATTCTTTTTCCTGCTCTTAGAATTTTTTAATTATCTGTGTTTATTCTTTTTTTTAGAGTAAGATTTAATATTTATTCAGGGGGTTATGGAGGGAGGAAGGGAGAAGGGGGGACAGAGAAAGATAGAGAAGAGAGATAAAGGGAAAGAAAAGCGGGGTTGGGGGGAGGATGCATGTGCACCAGGAGAGGACAGAGAAGCTTATCTGTGTTTCTTCGTCTAGGTTGAGGCCTTGCCTAGGTCCAAATGCCCAGGCATGACACAACCCAGTGCAGGCTTGGCCTTGCCACATCAATTACAAATTAAGGAATGCTGATATGCCAATCATACTCCAGTGGGTGGACCACACCCATGAATACATGAGCAGCACAAGTGATACTTAGGTTATGGAGATTTAAAGAAAAGGACACAAAAGTTGGAAAGGGAAGGGTTTAAATCTGGGAGGAAGTAGAGGTAGTGTAGTGTGAATATAATCAAAATACATTATAAATATATACGCTTTGTGGCCACATATATATTCATATATATTATATATGTATTTATAGCCACATATACATATATATGTATATATAGCCACATATATACATATATATTTTATATATGTATATATATGGTCATAAAATTAAGGAATTAACAAAATATATTAAAACCTTTTCTTGTAAAGATTTCTGTAAACCAAAAGTTACTTTAAAACTCTATCAATCAAATGAACAGAAATTTAATAATCTAGTCTTTGGTCTATGATTCCCAGTGTATTCCTGTGCCTCCATCCCATCACACAGGTCCTTCTGGCTCCTCCCTCCCACCCATGCTGCCCAAATGTTTTCCTTCTCCATATGCATGAATGTGAGAAGAAGGCATCACTTTTTGTCTTGATGCTGCCACCAACAATCTTAGCAGAGTAATATGATGTATATGGAGACTGTTAACAAATCTATTTTTTTAAAAAAAGAAAGAACCCAGAGAAGGCGCGTGAGGGTACAAGCTTTTCTGTCTTTTAGGTGGTTCCGTGACTGAGGATGCTGTTTTTATGCTGCTTGACAGTGACCAATGAGAAGTCTCAACCTGAATCAAACATCTGAAAACAACTGTAAAGTGGCACTAGGGTGGACTGAGATGGCTCATCTTGTCTGGCCTCATTTCTCCCCTTTTGTGGAGAACTGGCTTGAAGCTGTGGCAGCATGTCTGACCCTCACTGGAATCTTCTCTTCCAAACTCTGTGCTTCCAGAAAATGTAAGGCTGCCTTCATGAGTCAGTGTTTTCAACTTAACACATTATTGCATGGGTACAATGTCTACATGCAGGTGCATGTATGCGTGTGTGTGTGTGTGTGTGTGTGTGTTTATGTATGTGTGTTCATGTGGAGGTCAATGTCAATTGTCTTCCTTATAACTTCCCGTCATATTTTTAAGCCCAGGTCTTTCACTGAATCTGGAGCTCACCAACTTGACTAACTGGTCAGTCAGCCAGTCAGAGGGGTCATCTGGGTATGTCCTTTTCTGCTCTGGGATTACAAAGTGCAAGGTAGCACACCTAGCGTTTTACAGGCACCATAAGATCTCGCTCAAGTTCTCATGTTTGGATGGACAGCATCTTCCCTGTCTGGCACTTCTCTGGACCGATTAACTGTTGTGATACATTCTTTCATCTTAAAACATCATTTCCCTTCAAATTATTTTCAGTTCACTCTTTGTTTCTTCTCTACCTTCTGGTGGAAAGATATTCTATAGGAAAAATTAATCATAGAAATGAATGACATCCCCATAAGTGGTTTTTTAAACATAAAGCAAAAAAAAAAAGACAGCTTACAAATCACAGTACCAGAGAATCTAGACAACAATGAGAACCCTAGAAGAGACATATTTGGATCTAATCTACATGGGAAGTGGTATAGGAATTCCTTCTCTTTGTGTGCTGCTTTCATTGGTCAATGAATAAAGAAACTGCCTTGGCCTAGGTGATAGGGCAGAACTTAGTTAGGTGGGGAAGACAGAACTGAATTCTGGGAGGAAGAAAGGCAGAGTCAGAGAGGCACCATGGAGCCGCCAGAGACAGGCATGCTGAATCTTTCCTGGTAAGCCGCTGCCACGTGGCGATACACAGATTAATAGAGATGGGTTAAACTGAGATGTAAGATTTAACCAATGAGAAGTTAGAGCTAATGGGCCAAGCAGTGTTTTAATTAATACAGCTTCCGTGTGATTATTTTGGGGCTGAGCTAGCCACGCAGCCAGGACAAACAATCAGGCCCTCACCCTGCAGCAGGGAAGTAGAAAAAGACAAGATCTCCTGAGTAAATTGGTAGCATGGGGACCATGGGAGAGGCTTGAAGTGGAGGGGAGAGGCAGAAAGGGAAGCAGAGAAAAATGTAGAGCTCAATAAAAATCAATAAAAAAAAATAACTAAACAATGAGTGACATCAAAAATTAGGTGTTATTACTAGGAGATGCCATTTATTGGAAAAACAGGTCCAAACACAAGAGCAAAAACTACTTGCAAAAATAAATCGATTACACAGAATGAGAATAGAGAAGAGCACCTTGGAGTGTAATTATCAGGAGCTGTCATGGAGAGGACAGCGGCACTATGGATGGAACAATTGTTTGGGAAAGCACAGGAACGAACACATGACAAGCGGGGCATGTTCAGTTCTTGACATTGCTCTCGGGAAGAATTCGTTGTAAAACTGTAATTAAGTATAACTCTTAGCAGCTGTCCTGCAAATCTCAGGCGGCTAAAGGCTAGGTTCTATAGCTGTTACTGTGCTGGCTGAATGGCCTTAAATTTGAACTCTAAATGACCGTCACATCTATTGAAAAACAACGCTTTTCATGGTCTCTTTTCAGTAGCATAATTTAAAATAAGATACACACACACACACACACACACGCACACACACATAAAGGTGGGCTAAGAGACATGTTCTCTGGACAAGGGGCTTGTTCGTGTCATTTCAGATCTCATACTCACATGAATTTGTCCTGAAGAGTTGAATCCTGGAGACCAAGACTCAACAAGAGATGCTCAGGTATGAAAGAGGAAGCCACTGCACCCTAATGTCTTCTATTGCATTAATAAATATAATGTGATTATTATTACATTAACTACGTGAATTAATAATCAAAACCACCTGAGTCCTGAGATTTATCAAGGTAAATGGTAATGATGACCAACATTCGCATCTTGGAAAAGGACTTGATGCGAAATTGAATCATTATTTGCTCTCTACTTTGTTGTTGTTGCTGAGATGGGTCTCATACAATTAAGATTGAACCTGACCTTGTTAGATAGCTGAGGGTGAACTTGAATTTCTAATTTCCCTGCCTTCTATTCAACAGTGGTGACATTATAAGTAGGTACCACCATACCTGGTTTATGTATTGTGTGGGATGGAACCTACGCATCCCTGGCAAACTGTACCAACTGATCTACATGCCCTCTCCTTAGTGACTCTTATCCCAGAGCAAAAGTATCTTCTTTTCACAGGCCAATTATGTTTTCTTCCGGGATTAATAACTTTCATTTTTAGTACTACTTCTGTTGGATGATAAATTATAGACTTATGGTTTTGAAGACCGAGTCTGTTATTTCTATTTTCTAAATGCCTCCTGAGGGTTTTCACACTTCCAACCTTCATAAGAACAACTTTTGTTTTTGTCTCCCTCTACTATAAAAGAAATGGGTTGAAGCTGGTGGTTTTGAAAAAATCATTTTAAACTTTTTTCATACAGTGTATTTTCATCTTATTCTTTCCCACCCACTCCAAGGCCTTCTCAACCTTTCTGCCCACTCAGTTTAATCTGAATGCTCCCAAGTCTCTCACGACACACTGTTCAGTTGTGGGTACCTGTGTAAACAGTCATCTATTGCTAGAAGAAGCATCTCTGATGGGGACTGAGGGATACACTGATCAATGGGTGCCAGATATGTCATTAGAAGTCATTTATAGCTATTTTCTTTTAGCATCTCATTCTAATCTTATTCTCTCCTAGGCCATTATGTATAAAAGTGCGGGCAGGGCTTACAAACATAGGACTTTGCTCTCCACAATATCCTTTCATGTTCTCATTGGAGTTGAGTTATTTATAGATTCTGTCTGCTCCTCAAACCCCATCTAGCATACTGTGTCCTTTCCTTTCTATCCACTATCACAGTAGATTTACTATGATCTCTCAACCGTCTCAGCCTTCATATCCACCCTATTTTCCTCGCATAGATTTTATTCGCTTCCTTATTCTGGTTTTATCCCTGGAAATTCTTTTGATCTTAGTTTAAATTCTACTCTTTTGAGAGTTTTCATAAAGTTCCACAAACTAAGTAAGGTATGCTCCTGCAATGAGGAAAATAATTCACAATTCTTCATAAAAGCAAAACAAAGAATTCCAGGAGTATAATGCCCCATTGGTTGCAAAGCAAGTGGAAATGAAGATCACATTTTATCTTATCATTAGACATATATCAAATTAGCAAATATCGAGCAATAGCTCGACAGCCTTCTTTTAGTGAAATAGCAAAAATGGAGTATAATCTTATGCAACTAAATATAACTGTGAAACACTACTGATCCCTTGCCCATAACCACTGTCTTTTCATGCTGACAAAATTTCATAAAACATATCATTGTCTGTTTAATTCTCCTCTTAGCTGAAAACAAAGCAAATTAGCTTTAGTCCAATAGATATTAAATTAAGACAAAAGGTACTTGTTTTTTGGTACATCTATTTTTATTTATCTCAATTATGTTATTCTTATGCAATCAACAATTATATTCACAAGTTATTCATAATACTTTAATTTTTCTGCTTGTTAACCATTTTTATAAAGTGGGAGAAATGTGATAAAATATTCAAGTAATTAGACAAGTATCGATGTGCGAAGAAAGAAGCCTGATCTATTCAAATTGTGGTTGAGAGGAAGTAAAGAAGTTAGAAATTTTTGTTGCTTGAGGCATGAAGATTGAATTAAGTCTGTGTCAATCAATGCAACAATATTGGCCTTTGCATGCATTGTGTATCTGCTGATGATGCATGCCTTATCAGGAAGTCAAGCAGTCTTGATAGGGACGTCTATATGCTAAGGACCATCTACTAATATTTAGAATCGTACTGTTAGGGTTAATTTAGATGTAATAGAGAGAAAAGTCATGTGGCCTAATCAACGACTATATTTGATTGCCTCTTGCAAACAGAATTAAGATTTTGCATGTGGACCAAGTTTAGATGTCATAAACTAAAGCTTCCTGACTTTAATTTCTTTTTTCTCCCTCTCCCCCATAGCTTTCTATCTCACGGTGAAGGAACTATTTTATCTGTAATGCCCCCCCCCCAACCATGGCATGGGAAGAAGTTATATGGTTAGGGGATCTAGGACCTTCTGTCTGGATTTCTATTTTTATCTAGTTAAAGTCCCCTTGACAGATTATTGAAGACTTTCCATCATTGACCACAAATGATCCTACATGTACTCTAGGCAATAGAATGACCCTGACTGCTCAGAACAACTGCCGTTCTTTCTAGGCACTAGGCATTCACCTAGACAAGGGAATGAGCATGACTACTTAGAGCTACTACTGTTCTGTCTCGGAATGAGGGAGCTCTCACCTGTCAGGAGACAGAGAATAAGCTTTGAACTGGAGTCATCTACCCAGTGAATGATATCTGCTGTAGAAGCCTGCAACTCATGATTATATCAGATCCCTCTGAGGGATGAAAAGAAAATAGAACAGGCTTTTTCTTTTGGGCCAACAACCAGCTTTCAAATCATGACATACAAATATCGTATGAGTGATGAATGCTCAGCCTTAGCTTAGGCTAGCTTCTTGCAAGCTCTTATAAGTCACCCTGTTTCTCTTCTACATTTTGCTTTGGGGAATTTTATCTTTCTTTCCTTCCGTATATCTTACATTCACAGCTTTTCATCTCTGGCTGGTGGCTGCCTGGCTTCTGGCCCCAGGTGTGTTCTCTTTCTCCTCATTCTCTTTTCCCTTTTCTTCTCTCCTCTTGAGCCTAGATTCCTTATCCTATTTATTCTCTCTGCCTGCAAACCCCACCTGTGCTTTTTTTTGCCTAACCATGTGCCATAGGCAAGCAAGGTGAGACAGCAACATACTTTTACATAATTAAAAAAATGCAGCACAAACAAAAATAACACATCTTTACATAATTAAACAAACGTGGTATAAAGAAATGCAACAAAACTTTACAGAGCTAAAGTAATATTTCACAGCATAAACAAATGTAACACATCTTTACCTAGTTCCAGTAATATTCCGCAACAAGAAAATAATAAGGGTGTGACAATTGGTCCACCAACATGACTTCTGTGCAGTCTAAGTTAAAGAAGCTTCAGAGGAAATCAGAAGTACCTCTGATAGAGGATAACTTAAAAACAAAGTCATACAAATTGTCGGGAACTCAATCCCATCTTCAAAAAAGAGTGGGCAATGCAGATTCAAATGTTACTATCTCTTAGGCAAAGTATCTTCTAAACCCATTTCGTTCAGCGTTTCAGAAAGTAGATATTAGTTGACAAAGGGGTTGATTTTTTAACTACATTGTTTATCTTTTTCAGTTCATTATTTTATAGTCATGTTAAAATTAAGGTAGATCAAAGATAATCCAATGATGAAAAGTCACCTCAAACCATAGACTCTTTTGATTGTATCCTACAGACACTGGCTCTGAACCAAATACCTAGGTACTAACCAGTCTAGTTCCACTCAGACCAGATGGAATAGGGTTACTCAGGTTGAATTTAGATGGTCTACTTTGAGGATACCTCGCCATCTCTACAACACAGCAGATGGTGAAAATATTTCAGGCTATTTTTAAATGATGCCACCCAAACTACATTTCTATCAGCTGTCTGCATGGCTTTCATAAAGATGATTTTCCTTCTAAACCAAGTGACAATGACAGAGCATCGCAAGGCTCTTCTGAGATGTCATTATTAACAATGACACACTGTGGATTTATATTCAAAGCTCAGAGATAAATTGCAAGACAGGAAGCTGTGGATCTCCTGAGATAAATAGGCAGATACTGATAAATGATGTTACAGTACATATTCTGTCTTCTATTATAAAAGAAAACAATTTCTACATCGTATGTAAGAGGCTCTTAAACTAATGCTTCTTTTGAAGGATAAAGAAAACATAATTCTTTGTGAGCCCCTTACCGAAAACAGTTAAAAATTCTAGACATACTGGACTATAAGTTGTAAGTTTTAGACAAACTTTTCTTTACTCAAGATAAAATATGGTATTAGATAGATGTTAGGTGAGGACATAATAGATATTCAAATCTTCTTTTCTGATCTACTCTGGGGAACTTATTCCCATTTCCTGATATTTTATTGGAAGGTTAGTTCCTAATTACTGCATCATATTTTCATCTTTACTTTCTTGTCCTAATATCTGAGGGCATGGAATAGACCTATCTTCCCCTAAGATCCTTTATCTTTAGTCTTTAAATGGTTAATGATGAAATAGAGAGAAGCCAGATGGATGGAATTCATTTTTTTCTAGCAGAAGAGGTGATTTTGCCATAATGAAGGATATTTCCAATCAGGTTAATTCTGTCCTAATGTCTATTCTTGTTTCCTTAACCCATCCAATTCTTGGTTTTGAAATGTCGCAAGATAGCTCTCATTGTTCTATTAATAACTTTCCCTTCATACAACTAGAATTGGTCTTATTTGTAATAAAATTTTATTTTATATAAAAGGAAAATTGGACAAAAGTATCTAAATGATTACTTTAATACCTTCTCTTCCATAAGTTTATCTTGCGCATTTTTATGATAAATATTAAATAATATTATAGAAGGTAAGTGTTCATGGCTAGTACACCTATGCATGTAGTATGCTCTTCTAGGACGAAATACATGTTTCCTTCTGTTTTTACTATTGTAAGTATCCATCCATCTGCCTGCTTAGCATTTAAATTCTATTATAGATATTTAAAATTTCCTCCTTAGAATAAATTTCTAAAGTTGGAATTGTTAGAACATAAAATTAAGGCAGTTGGAAGCTTGACTCCCCCAGGAAGTGGTTTCACCCCAGAAGATTGTACTTTTCAGCTTCCCATCAGCAGCTGTCTGTGCTTCTCAGATCTCTTCCCTAAATCTCTTGAAAAGGTGCTAAGCGGGAGACTTTACATCTCTTCAAACTTCACTGTACAGATGCAACATTCCGAAAGCAGCCAGCTTCTAGATAGAAGAGTCCATGGAAAACAGGAGAGTTAAACTAGACCCCAAGCACGCCTCATGCAATTTGCAACTTCTCCATAGTTATCTCAGCACAACTGAAATAAACCAACTGTGTAGGTGGTTTTGGTGAGTGGAGACTGGTGGGGTTCTTAAATGATTTAGGAGCACATGAAGGGAAAAAAAAATTAAGTACGATCCCCGTTAGCTTTTATTACAGCTGCTACTCTTGACTAACTGACCCATACACTCAAAACTAAGGATTGAAAGGGTTACCTACCTACCACGGTGTATTTCCAAAAAAGACATGGTTAAACTTTATGGAAAACTTGGGCTACTTAACAAGAGGCCGAGACTCCCAGTCTATTCTGAGCTTACAATGCTTACATTTTTTTTTAAAGACTGTTTGGTAAAAAGAACATAACATTTCCTAAGTAGCCTCTATTTTAAATCATAGGACAGTAGGTGCCTTGTACCCAATAAAAGAACCCATTGAACTAGACCATGGCCCAAACAGCAGTCTCCTGGTAACTGGCAAGTGATGAGAACCAGATTTTATAACTTAGCACTCATGTGCTAATGAAATATAATAATAACTATTTAAAAGCTATATTTATGATAAACTGAATAGAATATAAGCTCAGGTGACTAGATGTAATTATTGCATGCATGTGAGTGTGTGTTCTGTAATCTGAATAGATCCAAGGGCCTTCATTGGCCCAAACTTGCTGAAGTGTTAAATTCAGAGTATCATAGTTCAAGTATAGAAAAAGTAACTAAATTGCTCTAATTCTGATCTCTCAGAAGATAAATGCAATTTAATGCATCATTATCATTAAAATCCCTTTCTCCCCAACACTTGCTTTCTTTTTTCTGTGTGGGGGGGTTTCTAGACAAGGTTCCTCTGTAGCTTTGGAGCCTGTCCTGGAACTAGCTCTTGTAGACTAGGCTGGTCTCGAACTCACAGAGATCCTCCTGCCTCTGCCTCCCGAGTGCTGGGATTAAAGGTGTGCGCCACCGCCGCCCGGCAACACTTGTTTTTTTTTTTTTTAACCAGGTCTTTTCTGGTTCATTTTCGCAGCACCAGTTGTCTAAGTACAATCCCCCCTTTTTGTCTTTTTCTATCTCTCATCTGTTTATAATAAAGATTCACTTAGAGCTGTTAATGTCTTGAATATGTCCTCAGCTTAAAATATCTGATTCCTCACAAGTAAGGTACATGTAAGTGCTGGCACAGTAAACTGGAGAAAGATGGAAATATTGTGACAATTCATGTATCAATTGGTTTAATTCCAATTACACATTACTATTCTCCTGATGTGTAATATACAGCTCATGACAAAACAATTTCACAAGGAGTAAAGTATTCTGTGTCAGCAATGAAAGTTCCTAGTCTAATTACTACATATACATTCTCAAAGGGAAGAGAAATTTTCTAAATAATGGTCTAGAAAGTAAAGAACTTCCTTTTGCTTTTCCAGAGAAGCCTAGTTGGTGCCTTCTATGCTTGACTGTAGATTTTTGAGTCTCAAGTTGCTAAAGCCAGTTCTACATTTTTCTTTTTGTTTTTAATTAAATATAAAACCCACCTTGGAAAGAAAAAATGGTTAAAGTAATGGAAATGAAAATAAAAAATGTGATTATCGATGAGATTGTCAAAGATGCTGCAGGGGCGGAGCAGGTCCAGTTTCCCAGTGGCCCAAACCACAGTGCCCTGTTGGTCTCTTTATGGCGGATCTGATATTCAAAAGCTGCTGCAGCACCTTACAGAGAACACATTATGTACCTAGGTTGAAAAAGTTTACATCTCTGAGTAAAGTGAATCTCACGGTGCTTTCTCAGTGCCCAAGGCTTCTTAGTCATGAATATTGAGGTACCTTTGCAATTGCATGCTGGGAAAGACAAGAGAATGTCAACAGCAGTGAAAGTGTAGCTCATCTTTCTCATCACTGCAATTCAGTGTGAGCTATGGGATGGCATCTCAGGCATTTTTCTTTTCTTCTTTCTCTTGTAATCTCTGAATCTGCTTGACTGCTCCCCATCTGCACAGTGACCCTTCCTTAATGTTCATTTACATTCTATGAAGCATCTCTTTAGGTGAATATGCTGCAGATAATAGTTTATATATATTCCAAATTCATAGTGATATCATGTGATAGACTCAGCATTAATGAATTTTGTGTTTTGACAGTCCAAAATGTATAATCAATGACAAAATGTTTCTCCAGGGGACAATAAAGCTAAACACAGTTAAAGTATTCTAGGTGGCTCACTTTGTCGTTGAACAAGGGTCAATAAATTATGCATATTTTGTGCATCCGATTGCTGACCTCATTAGCTGCCTAATAACTAGGTAAAATAAATAATTACTTAGTCTTCCTGAGGTCCATAAGCATATCTAATCTACTGTAAACATCTATATAACATGTAGAGGAAATATTTATGAATGTTTTATTTTTATTTTCAGTTCAATCTGATACGTGATCAAATGTGTAAAAGCAATTCTTTTCTGTATGAAATCTCTTGAGATATATACATTTTATTTATTTTGTGTGCCTATTGGCATGCATGTGCACACCAGAGGACAACCTGTGGGACACTTCAGTTCAGGTCATCCGGTCTGGGCCCAAGTGCCTCTGTCTACTGACCTGTCTCTACCATTCCAGCCTGTATTTAAAATTTTTCCATTCTAAGAGGAATTTGAGTTCTTTTGTGAAAAGCATAGCTGTAACCTAAAACCAGATAAAAGCATTATTAATCATCTTTCACTGTTTTCTTTACTCAGTATCTCAGCAAATCTTTGGATATTTCCTGCGCTCCTAGTGTCTGTTGACTTCTTTTCACATATTAGAATCCCAGCCCAAACAGGACATAAAAGGCTTACACTTGACAATAATCCACTCGCGTATCAGTCAGGGACATTTTTCAAAACCCCATCTCTCATCCACCCATAGTCTAGACATAGCCCTCAATGTAGCTTCACTGTGATTGGACAATATAAAGTTGTCAACTGACCTTACACCATGGCCACCACATAATCTGTAACCCCTACTAACTGTGACCTTTGGACATCCCCAAAGGGCCTTCTCAGTTACCCTCCTGAATGAATTTCCCCCTAGTCTTAGCAGGGGCTAGTAGTCTCACTCTTGCCCACATGGTTTTGTGATTAAATTCTACCACCCGTGCTAAATTCAGATCAGAGAGAAGAATCCAGGTCATTGCTAGAATAGATCAAGTTCTGAGGAACTCCTCTAACAGGGACTTTATTTTTCTCTTTCTAATTTGCATTAATGTGCTTAGTTGATGGAAGACATCCCTTGTGTCTTCTATGAAATGTGTGTTTTATGAAACAGTGCACATCTGACTTCCGCTGGCGTCAGTTTGTGCACTGTACATGACAGTTGCGCAGACAGTGTTTGATGCACGAACAAAAGGTAAATTTAAGGAGACAAGTATTCGTTCTCAATGCAGACCCAGTTATAAAACCTGAACTCTTGATAATCTAGTTTAACGAAAAACTATAAAGGCGCAAGTGTATGAAGGGGATCTTCTGGGACTGAGGGATAATAAGGGGAGATAGAAAGTGTAAAGAATGAGAATATATTATATACATGCACGAAGCTGGCAAAGATTTAATCTACAATATACTTATCCTCTCTAGAAACCTTAGCAAATATACAATAAACAACCAGAGTTCTTCAGGCAATGCTTTCCCTCCTGACATCTCTACACCCTCCGAGAGGAGCAGCTGGGAGCAATTCTTTCTCCACTCAGGACTAGATTGGTTTATGAAAGGAAAACTGAAAGCTTTGTGTTAGACATTTCATAAAAGATTCTTCAAAATATTGAAACAAATGAAAGTAAGTATATCAAAGTATCTTAGCTTGTGTTCACGAGCCATCACTCAAGACACTGGATATACTGAGCTCTATTGCTTCTCCTACCAAAATCATCTACCTTTTCCCAATGTCGACATTGTTTTCTTGACAGTAGGTGAAGTTTTATTTGTAAATTTGCAAGGCTATGAAGACCTTTCCTTCTCCACAAGGCTTTATCCATATCCAAAGAGCCTCAACAGTTTAGGGCATCCTAATTTTACTTAATTTTTATGAGTATCCTGTGGCATTATTCACCTCATAATCCATAATCAAACTGTTTCTAAGAAATTTAAAAATTCTTATGAATGCCACAGTTCTGTAATTGCAAGTTGATTTTCATCAGCTCAGCTAAGGATTAGCAGTCTGTCTTCATCCATGCCTTCAACTCCAAGCGAACATTCATTACTTTTTTCATTGTGTACCTTCCTATTATGGACATTTTCTACAAATAAAATCATACAAGTGGCTTTTTGTGTCACCATATTTACATTTAACACAGTGCTGTCAAGGTTCATCCCTGATGCAGAATGTCTCAGCACCACATTGCTTTTCATGGCTGGATTTCACATATTGTATCACATTTATTATTTGATATACACTTGAGTTGTTTCTGTTTGGGGCTGCTAGGAATAATGTTGCTGTGAATATTTGTGCATACATTTTTTTGTGAACATGCACTTTCTTTTCTTTTGGTTATCCATCTAATAATGCAATTACCTGATCAGGTCATAATGTAAGTAGATATTGAACTTCTGAGGAATGTCCCCAGTTGTCTTCCACAGTGGCTATATCATGTTATACTTCCAAAAGTAATGAGTGTGGACTTAATTTCTTTGCATATTTGCCCATACTTTCTCTTGTTTGTTTTTTTAAAAATAATATTAATCCTATATATTATAAAATGTTATCTCCTTTTGGTTTTTATTTGATTTTTCTAATACTTAACAATGGTGCTCATTGGTGCATTTGTTTATTGACCATCTTCCATCTGTGAAGAAATGTCAAACCAGATGTTTGTACGTTTGTTAATAAGGTTTTATTCTTGAGTTGCAAATCTTTATATAAGCAGGGGTTATTCTGGCTAGTGAAGACAATTTTTCTAAAAATGTATCCATTCATGTAACTCATCTAGTTGTTTTTTTTTTTTTTTTTGATGCAATACTCTGCCTTCCCTTTTAGCCTCTTACGTGGCTGTGAGGACGATAGTAATACTTCCCTCTTAACACCTGCCCTTGGTAATTTATACATCTCTCATTTTCTTAATCTAGCCAAAGAGTTCTCAAATCTGCAGAACTTTCAAAGGACTTATCTTTTCCCATCCACTATTCTCTTTACTATTGTCTACTGCACATATATTTATCCTGGTCCTTACTGTTTCCTTTCTTACAGTTCTCAAGTTCAAATTGCTTTTTTTCATTTTCATAAAGGAGAATATCGGGGTCTTTATTTGAATCTGTTTTGTTTTTCACTTTGTTTAAAGCTATATGTTTCTAAGCATGGCATTAGTTCGATCTTACACATTTTAGTGGGCTATAAGCTCATTTTTAATTCTCCATAAAGCACTGTCTAACTTCTGTTCTCATTTCCTTTTTGATTCCTGTGTTCATTTCTCTAGGTACATTCTAGATGTGTATCTCTAAGGTGGATTTGAAATGCAGATGATTCCCGGTGAACTCCTACAAACCCACATAGTCTGGTCGAATATCTGGCAGGACTTCTGCTGTAATAGTGAGATGAAGTAAATATGTTTGAATTTTTCTAAGAAGTATGAGTACAATATGAAAATACTAAAAGAAGTTCAGTTGAGCAACAGATAACTCAGTAACAGGCATTTATTGATACAGTTATGTATGTATATAATAACTGTTGTATGTATATCATATGTATTATTTTGTATGTATAAAATCACTGTGTGTGCTATGCCTTTACACAGCTGCACTGAGGTTGTTCTTCACATCAATATTACCAAGGTCATGGCTCTGTGATATTATAACGGATCTGGCTTCATTGGGCACCAGGAATTTTCCAGCAAGATTACCACTGCAATGGCAATACAAGGCTCTAAATATAAATATTTATTAATGCATTTGACAAGGATTTGGAATATAAATACGAGAAAAAGAGAACTTAATATATTCCTTTGTTAAGAATTACGACCAATTCAAAAGAGCCAAACACCATGCTCATTCCTCTAAAAAGACAAAATTAAATAAAAATTGTACAGGCAAAGGGCTCACACCTGTAATCAATCACTTAGCTTAATGCAAGTAGAATGCTACTAGTCTGAGTTCAACTTCAGCTGCAGAATGAGTTTAAGTCCTGTCTGGAGTACAAAATAAAAAAACAAAAAAAAGTCCAATATTTACGAGAGTCCAAGTGTCTAAAATTTTAGGGTAGCTTTTTCCAAGTGAACATGAATAGAAATTTCACAAAACTAACAGGGCCAAATGGCACATTCAAATTAAACGTACTCATTTAGGGTTGAGTTCCGGGAATATATATGGGATATATCTAAACATATATACATGTATGTATATATATGGCTTAGAATATTTTCAAACATTCACAAACACAAGAAACACAAATATAAATTCATGTCACATACTATAAGCATGCACTAAAGCATTAATTAAATTATGAATAAATTATATGAATAGTGGCACTTTGGAAGACATATATCCTGATGATGGTCTGTAGTTAGTAAGTTCATAATGCAATGATCCCTTATTTGATGACACATTCTATAGACCATTAACTAACATACTTAGAATACATTTTCATACATTCACAGACACAAGAAAAGCAATTCTAAACTCATTTCTCTTGAGATCAATGTACACAAAAGGATGAATTAAATTATGTGCACATGGCTTAAATTTAAAAGTAATTGCGGCTAGACAGGAAATTGTAGCTGATAGATAACATTGCCATCCCTGAGTTTCTAAGCCATCTGTCACAGGAATGAACAATTTTATTTCTGCTTGAGAAGGGACCTTCAGAGTCAGTTCTGTCTCTGTATCCATGGAGCACATCAACACTGTACAGAGGGTGAATTCTGGTACAGTGTTAACTATTGGGAGAGTGCCACGCCTCGTACCAGCCATGGCCACTTCCTTGATTTATCACACACTTTCCCCGGAATAGGGAACATCTTAGCTCCTAGTTTGTCTTTTTCACTGCAGTTCTATGTTGTATTAAGATTTAAGAGCCTTCCCCTTTTATAAAACTCTTAAATCTTCCGTTTCATTATGCTTTAACACCCTGAGGTCAACAAGTATCACCTCTCACTGTCTTCTTTCTAGAACTCTCTATTCAACATTTTTTTTCCACAGTGGACTAGAGTCCTCCAAGCATTCAAAACCATCTTTTCTGATTGCACTGTGTAGCATCTCCCTCCTCCCTAAAGGTAACTATTTTAGAAGTTATCTGCTCTCCTACCCTACCAGGGGAAACAAAACAAGAACAAAGTAACTTCCCCCGCAGAAGAATCCTAACTTCTCAATAGTCTATGAACTGTCACTCCAAACATCATAATTCCTTAAGAGCAGTTTTTGATGCGACCATGATTCACTTGGGGGAAAAAGCTTGGATTGGCAGGATTTCAAACACGGCTGTTCATTATCTCTGAGACCCAGCAAACAAAAGGGAACAATTATACTGTTATTAATGCCTGATGTGGAATTAATGACTTCCTATAAAGAGTTACAGTAATAGGAAATGGCCCCTAAAAGCTGTGAGATTTAATGAATTATAGATACAGAATATTAATTTAAAATACTTGTTTATACTTCTTTTAAAGGAAAAGGTATTTTAATAGCCTTGGAAACTAGAGTTAGGCCAAACGATGAACATTTGAAGGTTTTCAAGCAACCTAGTCTCTACTGCAGTGACCTTAATTCTACATTATGCCGGCCAAGAGCCATGGATAAGTGAGTGGGTATGAACGCATCCTAACATAGTTTAGCTCATTAAATACTGAACTGTATTAAAGTTGGAATGTCCAAAAATCTGCATTTCACAAAATATTATTTGTTTAAAAGTTTTAACCACCAATCTTCAAAACTCATAGTCAGTTTGCTAACTACAGGAAAATTTTTACTTCAAGCAAATACTTATAGGTTTTATAAAGCTAGGCTCATTTGCATTGAAGTTCTGGAAAACATATTCTTTTCTATAGTGGGTAACAGATGTTCTGTATCTGTCACCAGTTTGAGAGCTAAGGGCTTTGAACAATCATAAGAAAATGGGGTACATATCTAAACAGAGAATTTCCAACATTAGAATCTCAAGTGGCTGAGATACATTCAAGAAATATTCAACATCATTAGCCATCAGAAAAATGCAAATCAAAACAACTCTGAGATGCCATCTTATCCCAGCCAGATTTGCCAAGATCACAAACACTAATGACAGCATATGTTGGAGAGGATGTGGAGTAAGGGCAACATTCTTCTACTGCTGTTGGGAGTGCAAACTTGTACATCCATTTTGGAAATCAGCATGACGGTTTCTTAGAATCTATTTACCTCAAGATCCAGCTATATACTTACTTGGGCACATACCCAAAGGGTGCCCAATCACATCACAAGGACACTTCCTCAACTATGGTCATAACAGCATTATTTGTAATAGCCAGAACCTGGAAACAATCTAGGTTCTCCTAAACCAAGGAAAGAATAAAGAAAATGTGGTACATTTACACAACGGAGTAGTACTCAGATGTTAAAAACAACATCAGCGAACTTAAAGGCAAATGGATGGAACTAGAAAAAAATCATCCTGAGTGAGGTAGCCCAGAACCAGAAAGACAAACATGTTATATAATCACTCATAAGTGGATACTAGATACAATGTAAAGGGTAACCAGGCTACAATCCACAGTTCCAGAGAGGTTAGGTGACAAGGAAGGTCCAGAGCAGATGCATGGATTTCTCACAGAAAGGAAATAGAAGAGATCTCCCAGGTAGCCTGGGGACAGGTGGGAATGGGAACATGAAGGATTGAGTTGGGAGGGGGAGAAATAAAATAAAAATAAAAGTCATCTTGATATGGGGGCACTTAGGGGTCAGACAAAATTCTGGTGAAAGACATGACCCCAGCTGTGACTCCAGCTAAGACTCTTAGCAATAGTGGTTAGGAAGCTTGAACTAGACATCCCCTGTAATCAGATGTCTACCCTAATAGATCTCAGAGAGACTCCATCCAGTAACTGAAGGAAACCCACACCAAGCCCTGGGAAAGCTTCCAGAATCCCTGTTGAAGAGAGAGAGGAAGGACTGGATGAGCAAGGGGGCTCAAGGTCATTGTAAAGGGGCTCACAGAAACAAGTTACCTGGACTCATAAGACCTCATAGAGCCTGGACCAACAGCTAGGACAGACCTAGGCCCTCCACATATGTGAGACAGTGTAGCTTGGTCTGCTTATGGGATTCCTAGTGGTGAAAGCAGCACCTGCCCCTCACCCTCTGGCTGGCTTCCAGGAATCTATTCCTCAGACTGAGTTACCTTGCACAGCTATAACACAAGGGGAGGAGCTCAGTCCTACCTCAACTTGATGTACCATGCTTTGTTGAAACCAATGGGAGGCCTGTCCATTCTGAATAGAAACAGAGGAAGAGCAGATGGGTGAAGGGAGGTAAGGGGAGGAAATGGGAGGAGAAGAGGGAGGGGAAACTTCAATCAGGATGTAAAATAAATGGATACATTTAATTAAAAGAGATTTTGAAATTGGAAAACCTGATTAACTATGGGGAAACCTGCTTTGAAAGATAAATAGAAATTGTAGAGGTGATTATGTTTTAACCATCTCCCAATTAAGTCCAGAGAACAGTAAAAACAAACCAAGTGATTAGAAAATGCCACCAAAGAAAATGCCAATGTTGGGCTGGAGAGATGGCTTGCAGGTTAAGAGCACTGGCTGCTCTTCCAGAGGTCCTGAGTTCAATTCCCAGTAACCACATTGTGGTTCACAACCATCTCTAACGAGATGTGGTGCCCTCTTCTGGCAGAACACTGTATACTTAATAAATAAATAAAATCTTTTTTTTAAAAAGGGCAACATCAAAAAAAGTTTTTTAAAAAAATGCCAATGTTACTTCTGCATATTAAACAAGTACTCACAAATTTGGGGCTGTTAGCTTCCAGGTGCAGTTATTATTTCCTGAAAACTTGTTAGTATCTCTCCAAACCACGAGTTTGAGCAGATGTTTCTGCATGGACTCTGCATCAGGGCAGATGGCAAGCAAACCAGGCTGCACTCTGCTTGGTTTTGTATGCAAATACGCAACCGAATTGGCTTCCTAACCAAAGAGCTGGTGATGTCAGCTTTCTCTGTGCTAGCACATACCTTTATTTCCAAGGGAAATAAATGTTTTCAACTCTTCCATTTTCATGCCTTATCTAACACTATTATTTCATTCTTTTCTTCTAGCTTTCTTCAGGAAATGCGACCTACTACTTACGCTGAAACTAATATTTTCACAACTGCCTTCAAGTTCTGTAGAAACAAATTTGCTTGTCATCAGTTTGCGAACCCAGAAAACTCTCATTCGTAAAAGATTACCATATTCTTTAATGCAGTATTACAAAGAACATATTTTAATTAAATATTTGACTTTCAAACTAGCACTGATGCCCTCCAGAGAGCGGGGTCAGAAGTGATGGACATAAAAACCAATTTGCTGAGGAGCCCACACAGAGAGTGGATTTGTCTTCTATATTAATGATTTCTGACAATGAAGTTCAGGGCTCAGTATGCAGGCTTGGATGATTGAGCTTGCTTTCTTCCTTTCTTTCATATATATATATGAAATATATATATATACATATATATATACATATATATATTATACTGTATATTTAGTTGTAATTCGGGAGTTGATTGTTCTTTCCTTTTTCAGTGTATAACTTTCTTTCATATGCAAAGGAAGCACTTTGGCACTTATGGCTTCCATTTGGCTTTTCCAATTTCCAATGTCCTAACTTTTCTATTTGGAACTATAGTTAAATGAAATAAACGTTTCTTGAACACAATCACTGTGATACCAGGACAGTGGCTCTGATAATGGAGGCAGATACCTGTAACTAGAAAGTGCACAGACCACAGAGAGAAGATGTGCTGGGCGAAGAGATTATTCATATGCAGTGAGCAGGTGTGAGTGATAGAGATGGATACCACAAGACTTTTTGAATTGCATATAATTGAAAATTGATGAATTATTTCTGGAAAATTCCTCTTAATAGTTCCACAGCTCAGTTGAAAACAGGCAACTGCAACTACAGAAATACAACATGAACTACTCGAGAGATGAACTCAGTGAATCTAAACAGTCTCCTCTGGTACAGAAGTTAGGTCCTCCATTCAGAAGAGGGAACAGTGGTATAGAGGCATCCGACAGCTTGCCCAGAGTAATGATCCGGTTAATACAGGAGTGGGTGCATCTAATTCTCAGTTGTTTATGATAAAAACGGAAAACATTCTGTGGGATTTCTATCATTAAACCATGCTGTTTTTACTGTTAGGAAGCAGAACTTGTGCCGTTTGGAAGACTCTGGGGCTCAGGGATGGTTCAGAACGAAGATGTGCCAGAAAACACGGTGTGTGTATTTGTGTGTATCTATGTGTGTCTGTGTATGTATCTGTGTGTGTGACTGTATGTGTGCATCTGTGTGTGTTTGTCAATATATGTGTTTGTGTGTGCATGTGTCTCTGTATGTGGGTCTGTCGGTATGTCTGTGTGTGTCTGTGTGCATGTCTGTGTGTGTGTGTCTGTGTGTGTATCTGTGTGTAAGTCTGTGTGTATCTATGCATGTGTTTGTGTGTGTCAGTATGTGTGTCTGTGTGTGCATGTGTCTCTGTATGTGGGTCTGTATATATGTCTGTGTGTGTGTTTGTCTGTGTGTCTGTGTGTATGTGTATGTGTGTCTGTGCATTTGTCTGTGTGTTTGTGTGTGTGTCTGTATGTGGATCTATGTGCATGTCTGTGTGTTTGTGTGTGTCTATGTGTCTCTGTGTGTGTGCAGCATGTGCACATGGTTATCCTTCTGTAGCTACAGTGAATTATGCACCATTTTGCAAAAAAGCGTGGAATATGTTCAGCTGATGGTTTCTAACTAATCACTTATTTTCCATCACAGTGAAAAACATCACATGAACACAGAACAACATGTATGTGCATACACACGTGTGTAGGAATGTATATGCATTGCACATGAAACACAGGCAACCAAATAATGATTAAAACTAACTATCAAAAAAAAAGGAGAGGAAGTTGAATGTAATCAGGACCAGAAACCTGCATGTGCAGAAGCTGCCGAGTGCTGAAGGGAGGCTGGGAATCTAAGGAGGGCTCCACCCTTGAGGCAGAGGTGGTTCAGCACAGCGAATATCAAAGACAACAAAACGTTAGAACAAGTTTCTTAAAGGGCTGTGGAGAACAAAACATGTGTCTCCATGGTTGGTTAACTTCACCTGTGATCACCTAAGTGGCTGCAAGAGAAAACCTCAAGGTCCAAATCAGGAGAAGAAGGAGAGAGAGCACGAGCAAGGAACTCAGGACCACGAGGGGTGCACCCACACACTGAGACAATGGGGATGTTTTATCGGGAACTCACCAAGGCCAGCTGGCCTGGGTCTGAAAAAGCCTGGGATAAAACTGGTCTCGCTGAACATAGCGGACAAGGAGGTCTACTGAGAACTCAAGAACAATGGCAATGGGTTTTTGATCCTACTGCACCTATTGGCTTTGTGGGAGCCTAGGCAGTTTGGATGCTCACCTTACTAGACCTGGATGGAGGTGGGTGGTCCTTGGACTTCCCACAGGGCAGGGAACCCTGATTGCTCTTTGGGCTGATGAGGGAGGGGGACTTGATTGGGGGAGGGGGAGGGAAATGGGAGGCGGCGGTGGGGAAGAGACAGAAATCTTTAATAAATAAATAATAAAAAAATAAAATAAAAAGAGAAAATCTGAAGAGGTTCCCACAGCCCTGAAATACTCTTGTCACAGAAGCAAGAGCTGTGCTTAAGTTTTGGTTATGCTCCCTTTCCTGTCAATTAAGCATATTTTATTATCCGAAACGGTGTGGTTTATAAAGAATGTGCCACTCTCTCCTTGTTCATGAAAAGTCACATGAATGTTTTCTCTTATTAGTTTGTCATTGTTAAAGCTGAGTTAAAAAGCGTTAATGGAACTGGGGTTTGTGGAAAGGAAAATGAAGGATGCTAAGAAACCAATCTTGCAGCCCTTTAAAAGGCAGTCACTTGGGATTTTGTAGTTAAATGTCTTTGATGAGGTTGCATATACTATTTCATAGCTGCCAATAAGGTTTGTGGCAGACAAGGAAATCTATGTGGTATATTTAATATATTTCAAGATCTGGTATTCTCAAATACCTCTCTTGGTGTTCTATGCAGCTGTTGCTATACTCATCCTAACCTTAAGCATAACTGTGGTCAATGTGAGCAAACTCCTAAAGGTCACGGTGGCAGTTTGGGAAAATGTAAAACAACTAATACTACACAAAGGCTAAATCTGTTTCAGGTTTGTTTGGTTTTTCCCCAATCAAAATACTTAATAGCTATTTAAAATTGATGTTTGCTAGCAAGACCACACAGGAAATACATTTTGATATAAATAAAAATAAATAAAAAACTTTTAGATAATCTTTATCTCAGCACTGGAATATTTTATAAAGATTTCCATAAGGACAAATTTTCTTAGAGCGACATTATCTGTTTGCAGCAGAACTGGACATGCTCATATGCTGAATTCAGGTTTTAACAGCATCAAAAAATACATTCACAGCAACACCTAGGTTGGTGTTTGAGTGAATGGCAAAGCCAGGCTTGTTAAGACAATGTAACACACACACACACACACACACACACACACACACACCAAGTTTACAGTCAGGATTTTATGTAACTAAGATCCTAAGATCACTCCTTTCTCCTCATAACTCTTTTAAGGGAAATCAATGATGTACTTGGACTTGGTTTTGTCCATAATGAAGAGAGGAGGGAAGCGAACAGTATTGCTGGAGTTTTTAGGATCATAGGGTCTCCACAAGTTCCCTCTCCTCCCTTAAGTTCTTGGGATGCCCGGGAGGGAGATTTTCGGTAGTGTAATAGCCTGTGAGGCACACAGGGGGACTCTTTGGTGGCATAGCTTTTTCTCAGTTGCCTATCCTGTGGCTACTATTCTGTCAGTAGTTTAGTTGCTTGGGGGTGTGGGGGTGTGCTGTCTCTGAGGAGCAACCCTATAAACTCACTGCTTCACCAACTAGACTTTATCTATATAAGTTGGTGCTCTCGATACTTGGGTTGACTATACATTTTATGTTTCCCCAGGGAAATCACACCACATTTACATCAAAAGCTGAGGGGTATTTTCTGTGAGTGAAGCACCTAAAAACACCCCTTCCCATGGTGGTCCTCTCCTCACAGGCTCTGAACGTTGTGCACTGACTTCTTATGGCTGCAGCACATTCTCATCTTTACCTGTTTCCACCCTGGACCCTGAGCAAGGTCCTAGGACCTACAGGTGACTGAGGAATAGTTTGTGTAGAAGCCATAGACTAGCGGAAGCTGATAGGAATGTAGGCAGGTGAATCTTAATTCAACACAGCATAGAAAAGAAGTCACTTAAGATGTGGCGTGGAAAACAGTGCAGCTTTCTGAGTGAGATCAACTTGGTCACGGACCCTCTCCCTCTTCCTTGCTTAAAGACTCAGCTGCTCTATCCAGATATCTAGAAGCCTCATATCTCATTGGAAAGCACCACTAAACATCCTAAGTTTTATCCAGCATCATCACATGCTACCTCGTGGCCTTTAATTCCTGGAGGATGTTCCTTCATGGACAAACTTCAGGATGCAAATAGTCGCTGGAAACTTCTATTCAAGGTTGTTGAACAGTGAACAATGTGTTTTGCATCCTGCTGGTTTTGGCATGTCAAGCATCAAACAGGGGTGACAGACGATTGAACATACAGTTCTCCATGTACCAGCCTCAGCTGCAGCTGTGTGAGTTCATATTCATCACACATCCCTAAAACACTTCAGTGCTCAGAGAGACACTCTGAGGTAGAGCCCATGGAAGGCACCGTGAAATCGCCAGAGGAGAGCAGGGTGAGCAGGCGCGCGGTTAAAGATTAATGACTCCTTTAGCGTATGAAACTGCCTGGTATTTATTTATTTATTTTTAGTGCGAGGCTGCCTGGGAGGCTTCTGTTAAAGACACGGGAAGGGTGGGCTTCCTGTTTGCTGCTCAGTAGCTGTTTCCCTGCGCTGCGTATGGCTTGGAACCATGAATCCTAATGAGAACAAATTCACATCTGCTCAAATCTCAATTATCTGAAAGTGGCTTATCCACTCTGCTGAGCATCTACAGAGGCATGAAATGTAAACTGGTTTCTCCCTGTCATCCTACACGTTTCTCTGATGTCTCTGCCCTATCGGCAGCTGTTGCACATTCAAAAATCAAAAATAAGTTTGATGCTAGAACAACCAAAAAATTAATTACCACTTAAGAGAGATCCATATAAAAAAGCATCAACCTCAAGGGTGCTGCTGGGGTTTTTTATTTTTATTTTTGGACTGTTTCTGACATTTTTCCCAGTATAGTACATCTTTGAGATTTAGCCATTTCTGAGTCTAGCTCTTGTCTTCCAATAATACACCTTTCATTTTTGTGGAATTAGGAATATATTATTCAGACTTTCAGAATCATAAGAGGCTATAACATATATTTTGATAATTGAACAAAAGTTTATTGTCACATTGTCACAAAAAAATCACTTCAGAAGGCTGAATCAGATCATAACATGGCAGAGAAACAATTCCTCTTTTGAGTCTTAAGAGCCATGAAGGTTCAAATAGGTTCAAAGACAATCCCAAGTTGAGCTCAACACATGTGTGAGCAAGAACACCTGATCCTCCTTAGATGCATGTTCTTTACTAAAGAAAGAGGTTCCCGTACTTGGTAGTGTCTACTTGCAGGTTCAATGTAGTCTTTGATCTCTTCTTAATTTCACACTCTTCCAGGCTGCATTGAAAATGAACAAATCTCTATATTTCCCACCATATTTGGAACCTTATTTCACATATTTTGTCTGTGTACCAGCAGTTCTCAGAGAGTGTTTCAAAGCACAGAAGCCAGTCACAAACTGGAGGAAAGTGAGTTGCTTCTCAAAGACAGTCATGAGCAGATTGCTATGACTCCCGGATCTGTTCTGTTAAAGGAAATGATATGGTTTTTCTGATGTAATTAGTGGGTACTAAAATAGGGAGGCCATCTTACATTACCCGGGCATACACAGTTTGATTGCACAAGCTCTCAAGAGCAGGCAGCTTTCTCTGGCTGTCAAAGAAGTGGGAGGCATGAGAAGAACTTGAGCCCTTCTTACTGGCTTTGAGAAGAAGGCAGTCCAACCAGCTGACCTCAGTCACCAGCCGGTGAGGACCCAGGAATCCTGTACTATAGACACATGAGAAGGAACTCTGCCAATAACTGGAATGTCCCTGGTACTACACACATGCCAGACGTCTGACTTCATGCCTGTAAGATTTTCCTCTTGTAAGAATGAGTTCAGTAAAGCGATCTTTCATTTATAAGCAGACAACGAATTTTCATTGTTGTAAGCTGGTAATCTGTGATGGTTTGTTACGTAAATAAGAGAACAACACACATCCAGGGTCAAGGCATTTAACTCTAGAGGTCATCTGAGAATTCTTGTGTCTATTCTACTCAATAGTCACTTCCCTGTATCCTCCACCAGAAATAAATGTCATGCTAATGCCAAAAGCACCGTTATTCCTGTCTGGAAAGTCTTTTGAAATTATCAACAATCGCGGTGATTTGTAAGTGTGCACATTATCAGCATGTGCACACACATGCTTGTGTGTGTATGTGCACACATATATGTGTGCGTGTGTGTGTGTGTATTTTCATGTGTACACAAATGTGCGTGGAAGCCAGAGGTCAATCTCAGGTGTCCTTCCACAGGAGCTAACTTCCTTGTGTTTTTAAGACAATGTCTCTCACTGGGACCCGAGGTTCATTGACTAAGCTAATCTGGCTCACCAGAACCCCTGGGAATCATCTCTCTGTCTCCGAGAACTGTAATTACAGGGCTTTAATAAGCTGAGGTATGTATTTCCACAGCCAAGATATTTTCAGATACAAGTCCTAGTTGGGTAGTTGATAGATTTCCCACTTCCATTGTCATTCTCCAGTACAACGATAACTAACACATACGTTGCGCATGTGTATTAAAGCTGTCAGCTAAGTTTCACCTGAAGGTTGCATGTATTGTATTCATTATTTATCCCTGTTCTATTCATTTTGTCTAGATTTATTATTTAACTACAAGATTTTTCTTAGAATTCTCTTGTAAACTGACTTTACTATTTATATCAGAGATTTTCTGGTCCAAAAACTCACAAATAAGAAACGATATATATACACACACACATATATGAATATCTTTATATCTATCAATCTGTTTATTTATCAATCTACTACATACACAAAAATATTATATATGTATATATATCAGGGCAGATGTAAACCGCACATCTTCATGTTTCTGCCTGAACTGAATGACAGATGCAGAGTGACCAACCATTGACAGCTACCACAAGAAGTCATTGATCATGATGCATACCTCCTATCTTCTTGATTTGTGAACTGAAAGGAAACTAAGAATTTTTACTTCAGATATTCAGTAAAAATTCATACACTGTGATCACTGAAATTTGAGTGTGCTGTTTAGGCTAATTCTACCCAACTAGACCATAAAGAATGAGGGTTGTGCACACTGAAGTAAGTTGTGCTCGCCTGCTCTTCCCATTGAAGGGCTACTGCCATATGGAAATTATATTTTCATCTAGCTCACAGCTGAAAATGCAGAATATGGTATAAATCAAGTATGAATTGACGCTATGTGATAAATCTCTCCTCTTTAGGTAATGAACAAGGCCCACTTCTCATTTTAGCTATAATTGGTGAATTGTGAATGTGTTTCAATTGCTCAAATTGAGATATCTGATCAATTTAAATGAAAAGAGAACAGCATTTATTTTGGAAAAGTTTTGTTCTGCTGACTTTGTGATCAGAATAGGATTATTTCTCTTCAACATTATTCTTCATCATGCATATACAAAGTACACATTATTTTAAATTGCTAAATTCCCACCTTAAGATGACTGCTACAGTCCAAAGGTCTAAGCTTTGATGCTTTGACTTCCCATCCTCTGTGACCACTGAGCACGCTTAGCCTCTTCCCAACCCAACACTGAGCATGTTCGGCACTGACTCTACTTTCTTACCCCTTTAAGTTCCATAACATGCGAGTCCTTCCACACTGGCTCATTAAAACTACCAAAAGCATACGAATGTCACATCTGTAAACCCTCCACAGAATGAAAGTGAAATCTTTCTAACCTGGAATTCATCTGGACATGGAGCACGGGAAGCACTTTGGGTCTAAGGACAAACTCAGACTATTTCTCACCTGCTGGAACAGGCGGTTTTATTTTATTTGTGTTCATTCTTCTTTTTCCAGTGTGAAGAACAATTCCACTGATAGAAAAATAAAGGCCAAATGGAAGTCAGGTATTCCAATCTCTTTGTTGCTTTCCTAAGATTATGCAGTCTTCCTGGCGCAGTGGACCTAGCCAGGCTCAGTGGGCTTATCAGGCCTTAAACACAGCCCAAAACCCAATCTTTCACGTTTTCTGCAATTCAATCTTTATTCAATAGCTTGTTTGGTCATGTAATGCCTACTTCCCTTTTGACTGTAACTTATAAGAAAACATCATTTATTTCTGTGCTGACTCTTCTCATCTTAAATGTGGTTCTTTCAGAGGATATGATCATGGAATAATATATTTGTATTTCTGAATCATTTTGGAAAATTGACTTCCTAAAATATACATGCAGATTCCATGTAATTCATTGCTTTTACAGTTTGTACACAAGTAGTTGTATATATTTTACTGTCAAAAATGAAGAGGCATACTAAGTTAGATGAAAATTCTCTGTCGTTAACTAGAAGTGGAAAATCACAATGCTTATCTTTGCTTAGTACTCATCTTTTGGTTGATATTCTCTTTTTCTCCCCCATCTCCTCGCCTTCCCTGTCCCTATTTTTACCCTTCTGCCACCAGTTTCCTATTTCATCTTCACATTGAGTGTATTTTCTTCCCTTCCCCACCACACAGTTAGAGCCTCCCCCTCCCCCACATAACCATTTTCTAGTCTTTATCCACACTCACTCCCAAATACATAAATAGAAAAAAAAAACCAACGTAGAAAAAAGTCTCAAGCTAGGATATCATTAGAAGAATGTGTGCATGGTTAGTCTCTCTGGGTCTCAGTGGCCTCCCTTATTGTATTTCCTAGTTCCATCTCTCTTCATACAAACTTCTCTACTGTGTCTTTCCTTACGGCGGAATAACATTCCACTTTGTAAACGCACCACGTTTTCATTATCCGTTCATTAACAGACGTCTAGACTCATCCCACTTCTTTGCTATTGTGAATGGAGCAGCACTAACTATCAATGCAGGTCTCTCGATGGTAGAATACGGAGCGCGTTTGGGTGCATAAACAGCAGTGCTACAGCTGGGTCAGAGGGTCGCTCAATTTGTAGTGTTTTGAGAAACTTCTCCACTCACAGTGACTCCATCAGCATTGACAGAGGACTGCAGTTAGGTTTGAGCGTTTAAGCTACTCCTTGAAGACTCTGTCTCCTTTACCAAGTCCCTAGCTCCTTGCAGACCTAGCAGATTAACATTTCAGCAGAGGGGACATGCAGTGGAACTCCTGCTGTGTCCTCTTTAGCTTAAATAACAGTGAAGTCTACGATGGCACATTTCGCTGCTATTAGTGTACTTCAAAGAGCTACCTTGCACTATCGAGTCTTTGTTTCCTTACTTCCTACTTTATAAAGGATGTCTCCTTGTACGTTGATCTTTCTTTTTTATTCTTAACTCATTTTTCCTTTTATTGAAAATGCATCTTTTTTCTCACATAATATATCCTGATAGCTGTTTCCCTTTTCTCTACTCATCCCAGTTACTACTCCCATATAAATCCAATCACTCTCTGTATCTCATTAAAAAAAGTTCTTAGGGGATTGTAATAAAACATAATAACATTAAAAAAAACCCTATTACTTTGGGGTCTTGCCGTCAGTGTGTTAGCCACTTGATGTTTCTGTATGATTCACATTACCCGCCACCAAACACCAGGATAGGAATTCTGGAACTCAGGAGAGATGTAACTTGGATATTTGTGATCCATTTGTAGTGGACAAGATGGATATTCCGATTTTTAAGTTGAAATAAGTGATTTTATTTCAAGATCACGCTGCCCTTTAATGGAAAATGGCAAAACCAAGTCTGGAGAGTGGATCTGCTGCTGCTCATTCCAGTAATTGCTTCTCATTACTCTGAATATTGCTTTTAGATTTATTGACAGTAGCCACTTTGTCTAAATTGTTGTTTTGTTGATAGATGGACCTTTTCTTCCCTTAGGGCATTTAAATGGCCTCTTTCTTTTATCAGCTTGGCATATACAACCCCCATCAAAGCACTTAACCCTGCAAACCATTGCTCTGTTCTCCAAAACTCAGGAGGAAGGACAGGAGCAGCTGGAGTCTACCTGAGCAATGCTGACCAATCAGGAGGACCCAGCACTTGCTGTTACTGTATGACTCACAGGACCACCACAAAATACCAGGATAGGACTTCTGGAACTCATGAGACATGCAACGTGATTGTGGTTTTGCTTACTTGTTGAGAGAGGTTTCGTGTAGCTTAGACTATATTTGAGCTCAATATATAGCAGAGGATGACCTTGCTGATCTGTCTGCCTCTCCTTTCCAAGTTCTGGGGCACAACTGTGCACCACCATACCCTGTATATGTATCACATGTCCAATTTATATGGTGCTGGGGATTGAGCTCCCAAGATAATAGTTGCTAAGTACTGCAGCAAAGAATATGATTAAGAAAATGTAGGAACTCACTATTTTTGCTGCACAATATTTTAATATGATGTTAAAGAAGGTTAGAATTCAGCCCAAATCATTGAATGGAACGTTAAATTCTTAGTAGCACTTGGATTTGATTCATTTTTAAATACGTTTTGACATTTGCATGAATTTGAAGACAAAGCAGTTAGTATGATCAAAATTTTATACAGTGCTCAACAGGGTTCTCATGTCCATTTATTTGTATCATCAATTTCACCAGTGGCATTAAGTTTCCTCACCATGATATATATTACAAATGCCATTATTATTCATTATAATTGCTAGGAAAACAGTCACATTTCATCATAAACGTTTTAGTCTATTTACAGGAAGAAATGATCAGTTCTACACATTTCCCTTGGCCTCCAGTAGGTATCATTTTTTTTCTTTCATAGGGCTACGCTAGCTCCCATGGGAATTTGTGAAGAAAAAAATAAAGCTACCATTCTAGCGAACACAGCAGCTTCTCTAACTTCACTCCTTGGGCTGGCCCATTGAATAACAGTCCTGTTGTACACAGAGCAGTTAGCAGGATGGATGCTGTAGCCGTTGAAACATACATGATGAATGTCTAAACATGCACCCCAACTACCAAATCCCGAGTCCTTAATGGCTCACGGCTGTATTCAGCCTCCGACTGATTTATGAGCTGGTAGCTATTGGTCGATCCTAATCTCATGGAAACCTGTTGCATATAAATTTGAAAATCTAATGCTAAATTGAGGAGAACAGGAACTTGGCTGCACTCAATGTAATTCTGGTCTTTAGCGTTAAATGGAATAGCACAGAGGCATGACTCCCAAGTGCCGTGGATCATGGAAGCTTGCCTGAAATAAATGGCTCCCCTGCAGCTTCACCTCCTTTAGCTTCCCAAACAAAAGGACTTATGCTCCCAGTTGTGAAGGGATTAGCAACAAAGCACCACGGAACTCAACACTCCTTGACTACTCATTTTAATCATCTAGTCATCCTCTCATTAAGGGAGAACTTAGTTCCGCAAGAACGTGGCAAGGAAGGAGGGGGACCCACGCTAACCACTTCTGTATGAATGCACCGTGTGCGGTGCTCACAGCCATCTACCTGTAGTCATGACACACTTTCACAAGTAGGAGAATGCTGTGCACTATTTAATTTGATAATACGTCTACCTTACCTTTTATGTGTATAGCAAATTTCAGGAGCGTAATAATTAATAGAGCTCCAAGTCTTTCTAGGTAGATAAAACTGCTGGTAGCTTTGAGCTGTTTATCTGCCAATCCCAATTATGCCTTTCAGTAAGAAAGTTGGCTGCCTTAGCCACAAACCTGAGGTGCAATCTTTGAATGTCTTTGTATTTCCTACTTACCTGTTTCTCCCCACCTTGTTCTACTTGACTCTATCCATCTCTGACCTACCACCTACTATCTGAGGAGGCTTTGGGACACGGTTGACCAGTTGAGAAAAGAACTCCACACTCTTGACTATCAAAGAAAAGCTGCATAAGCCTCACCAGAGGTTATATTTTGTGTTTTTAACTATCTCATGAACAGACCCAGCGGTTTCACTTAAGTGCAACTCTGTAGCTTCGAGTTGAAACAATGGATTCTCTTGGCAATGAGGGCTGTTTTCCGTAGTTACAGTTGTGATTTTTTTTTGGTTCCCGTTGATTTTACTTGCATTATTTCTTGCATCAAAATACCTAAGTATATAGACTCAATGTATACAAATGTAATTGACATGAACTAATTTTGGGAGAAACCAGCAAACCGCTTCCTTTGCGTGTTTCAATTAATTTGCAGAGTTGATGGGTAGTTAGTGACCCCGTCCTTTAGTAAATAAGTTGTGGTTTGCAAAATGAATTCCTTAGTTTAGGAGAATAGTGAACTGATAATTATTTTGCTGGACATACTTCAAAGCAACAGATTTGCACAGCGACAGCAAGATCCAAATATTTTTAGATACTACACATGGAAACCAGAAAAAAAGGAGAATATGTGTATGTCATGGACTCTTTTAGAAAGAAATAAAACTATTTGATTGTAGGATCTGTTTTCCTCACTCTATCAGATTCCTGTTCTAGAAATCCAGGGTAACCAACTGAATATAATACAGCTTTTATCAAACGTATGAGCAATAAAGTTTTCAATATCACTCTATTTTATTTTAAAATTATGTTTACTTATTCATTCTGAATATGCGAATTGTATACATAGGTTTGTGTGAGCCATTATATGCAACTGGTTATCAGAAAACAACCCAAAGGTGTCATCTCTCTCTCTCCACCCTGATGTGGGAGTCCTCTCTGTGTGCTGGGATGACCATTAATAAACAAAGAAACTGTTTTGGACCTGTAGCAGGGAAGAACTTAGCTAGGTAGTGAAAATCAGGCTGTATGTTGGGAGAAAGAAGGGCGGAGTCAGAGAGAAATGATGGAGCCGCCAAAGACAGACACCGGTTGAAACCCAAGGTGGTAGGCCACAGCCACGTGGCAATACACAGATTAATAGAAATAAATTAATATAAGAGTTAGCCAATAAGAAGCTAAAACTAATGGGCCAAGCAGTGATTTAATTAATACAGCTTCTGTGTGATTATTTCAGGTCTAAGCTAGCCAGCAGCTCGGAACCAACAAGGAGTTTCCTTCCAACACCACCCTGCAAGTTAAAGGTATCAAATTCAGATCATCAGGCTTGGTGACAGACACCTTTACCTGCTGAATCATCTTCCTGGGCCCATCTTTTATTATTATTATTTTTTTTTAATAAAAGTGCTGTGTTGTGTGGGAAGATGCTGGGATAAGCTCAAGGTCTCGTGCATGCTAAGCTAATATCCTAATAAAACATCTTCAAGAGTAGTTGTGTTAGAAGCCTACGCATAGTGTCTGTCATCATTATCTCTTATTATAGTAAGAAGGGGATGATATAGAAATAAAGGGAGCACAGGGATATTATCACAGATCCATCCTTTCCACTCCTATATGGCACTCTCTTCAGGTACCGCTAAAGATAACACATAAAGGAAGGGCTGGAAATAAGGCCTTGCTATATACTGGATGCTGCATAATAATATTTTCTGGTAGAAAGAGGAAAAAATAGTATTTTCTTTATTTAAAAGGCTAGTGATTTAGGAAATAAAATCTGCATCTGCTATACATAGAAACTGAAAGAAACTGATTAAGAGCACCAAGGATAAGGAAAGTAATGCCCTGAGTCATCTTTTCTGAATTAGATGTTTAAATTCATATGATTTCAAATTAGGCACTAACCAAAAGCAAGTTGGCGTGATGCTAAATATAGGGACTCCACTAACTTTGAGTAGCTCTTATCTGTGCTAACAGGTGCACAGGAGAGAGAAAAGGGGTGGATGGAGCCATCTTTTAACATCTGGATAGCATACTTAACTTGTACTCCTCACAAAGTAGTCTGATTGCCTATTATCTCCGTTTCTAGTTTTTGACAAGTTTTTTGTGTGTATGAAAGTCATGTATGCAACACAATTACTTAAAGCTCTGTTACGTATGAAATATTTATAATTGTCAACCACCCGTGGAATTGGTCATAAGCTGCATTTTTGCTAGTAATTTCCCAATACGTTTCAATGAAGTTGATCTGTCTAATAGAGCTACAAAGGTTGTTTACAGTGGGCTTCTTAGCACTTGCCCTCTTTGCTTGCTAACACTGATAGAAACCCAGCAGAGAGTTTGGGGAAGTGACTTCTTGTCTTTGGGCAGAAGAAAGAGTACCCATGGTTCCATCCTGGCATGAGGTCAGGGATACCAGAAGGTAGTCTTGTTTCTCATTATCTCCCTTTCCCTAAAGAAGCATGTCTTCCAAGCATCTATACTGAGTTCATGGCCCAAACCGAGAGAAAGCAGGTGAGCACTTTATGGATGAATCAACTGGACTGAACATGTCCTATGCCTCAGCCTAGTTTCTGCCATCAGTCCCATTAGAAGTATCTTCTAGAAAACCAGCTTATGGGATCCCATTTCAGGGGACCCATCCTGTTATGCAGGAGTTCTATCTTGACTATTTTGAGTGATCATTTATGAACCTATAAAGACACCCTTCTAAACTATCTTCCTATTGACCATGATTTTCATTCTTTTAATTCACAAGATGAAACCCACAGGACACTGGTTCAGTGGAAATTTATGTGACCACAAGTGATCCTGCACTGAAGAACACCTGAGGTAAGAGATGGCATCTCCATCCAAGACAAAGACAACCTATTTTCCTCATATTCCTATGACTGGGAAACTTACATGGTAATCTTGATATTATTGTTATGCTTTTCAAGAAATTTTTAACACACCATAGTGGATATAGATTATTCATAGCTATATTTTAATATAATTAAGTAATAAGAGGAAATTTGGTAGAGGTCTCAGATTTTACAAAGAACGTTTGAGGAGAAGCTTTAAGCTTTTATTATATCCATGGTTCATCAGCAGCTGGTAGATTCTGTATTTAAAAGTTAGGGCTCCGGGGCTGACAATTTAGTTAAGCGGAAGAGTAGTTTGGCCACTCAGGACAACCCCAATCTCCAGTATTCACAAAGTAAACACCAATATCTTATATTGCTATTATGATGCCCCTATTGTGGAATTGTGGGAAATTCTGCTGACATCTTGTTTAATTCACTAAACTATGAAAAGGGTGACACACTCTTGACAATTTTTGCTTATTATTCTGACCTTTATAATACATAATAAGAATGACAACCAGTGTTCTGCAAATGAATTGGTTTTTAACATGGGTTTCGGGGTTCCTGGGAGTTAGTTGCACTTGACTGTGTCTCTGCCAAGAAGATAAAGATGGGAGAGTTTTCCTCACTTCGTATAGTTCAGATAGGACCGTGAATTGAGGAGTGCATCTTGTACCAGTGAGAGCCTCAGATGAGTGTGCAGATAAGCACCTTGAATCATCAGGAGACTCAGGAGGATTCTCCATTTCTCTACAATGCTAGCTAATAATGGCAATTAGTTAAGGAAGATAGAAAAAAATTTAAGGAGAAAGTTTATGAGATAGTATCTTGTAATCTAATATGTCATATAGTTATGACCTATGTAAAGTATTGATCAAATTAGAATGAAATGTATATTACTATTATGGAAGAATACTAAATTAACTAGGATATCTAAAACTACCTATTCATGGAAGTTATAAACCCATGGTGATGAAAGGCTCCTACATCTACCCTTCTCTCCTCCCCCTCCATTCTCTTTTCCTTCTTTTCTCTTTGCCTCCAACACACCTCTTTACCTGCCTCTTCTACTTTCTCCTCCCCTCCACTGCTCTCTGCTCTTCTCCCTTTTCCTCCCAGATTTCCAATTCCTCTCTTCCACTCCTCTTTATCTGTTCACATTTCTTCCCTCTCTCCATTTCTTCCTGCCTCTCCTTCTCTTCCCTCACTCCTTCCATTTCTTACTGCCTTGGTTGTCAATGCTTTTAAGTCAAAAATCTTGAAATAGGCTTGGTTGGTGGCACATATTTTTAATTCTAGCACCTGGGAGATAGAAGGAGGTGAATCTCTGAGTTCAAGGTCAGTCTAGTCTACCTGGTCTACAAAGGGAGTTCCAGGACAGCCAGGTGTAGAAGGAGCTGCGGGCTGCTTCCCGCTGCCCGGCTCCCGCACGGTGAGCTTTACCCAAAATAATTACAGGGAAACTGTATTCATTTAAACACTGTCTGGCCCATTAGTTTCAGCCTCTTATTGACTAATTCTCACATCTTGCTTTAACCCATATTTAGTAATCTGTGTAGCACCACGAGGTGGTAGCTTACCAGGAAAGATTCTAGCCTACATCTGTCTTGGGTCAAAGAATCATGGCATCTGACTCACTTCCCTTCTTCCCAGCATTCTGTTCTGTCTGCTCCATCCACCTATGTTCTGACCTATCAGGCTGAGCAGTTTCTTTATTAATTAACCAATGAAAGCAGCATATAGAAAGAAGACCCACCTACATCAGCCAGGACTGCATAGTGGGACCCTGTCTCAAACAAAAACAAAACAAAATCTTGAAATAATTTTTAACATTTCTCTTTCAAGAATCCTAATGACCACATGTGAAAACCATTAATGATAATGTTTCCTAGAGTCAAGTCAATAATTCCAAGCCTTTATTAAAAACAGTGCCAATACCATGCTGTTCTTATTACTATAGCTCTGTAATAGAGATAGTGATATTCCCAGGAGTTCTTTTATTGTACAGGATTGTTTTAGCTATTCTGAGCTTATGTCTTTCCATATGAAGTTGAGTACTGTTCTTTCAAAGTCTGTAAAAAGTTGTGTTGGCATAGCGGCACACAACCATTTATGATATTTGGTGCTCTCTTCTGCCATGCAGGTATACATGCAGGCGGAACACTGTATACATAATAAATAAGTAAATCTTAAAAAATTAAAATAAAAAATGTAAGTAAAAAAAAGATGGGCGGTGGTGCTGCATGCCTTTTGCTCTAACTTCTCAGATTAACTTTGAATATACATTAAATTTTATGGAGTGTTACTTTTATCCCCTACCTTATCAGAAGAGTATAAATAAAAAGTTATAAAATGTTATCTATGTTTAAAGTAGAAATGCTTTAACTCAGAGGGGGGAAATGACCAACTATACCTCTCTCCAGCAATCAGTTAGTCGATGCAATGATTACTTTTTAAACCTATCAGTTGTGTTCACATAACTCAGACTGTGATGATAAAAAGCATTCTGGAAAACTATCAACAGTAGTGATTTGTTTCTAACCAATATAAATCAGAAAAAAAATGAGGTATAGATGACCACAAGCAAGTGACTTGCCGCATACAAGGGTGAAGCCATCTTTTCATGGATTTTACCCAAATCTGCTTGGGTAGACTTGGATGATCTGGGTCTATTGTTTAGCAGTCTTAAAATTCTTCTGAATAGACATTAGAGATATAGTCCAGTCATTAAGGGTTCTCGTTTTTTTTTTTTTTTTGCAGAAGTCCCTGATTGAGATATTAACATTTATATGGAAACTCATAGCTGCCAGTAAAAATAGTTTCCAGGTATTCAGCTTTCTCTTCTGACCAATATATGAACTCCTGTAGATGTGTGATGACAGTATGCACACTCAGGCATATATTATACACATCAAATAAACAAAAAAGTAAATTTAGACACCTCTCCAGGATTATAACGGTCCCCAAACAGAGGGGAATATAAAAAGGAGACAAGAGTCTTCCCATGACCCCATTAAGCAGATATACAAAGGTTATCATATTACCTACTGCAGGATTTGAGCCGATCACATATTTATGTATGTGGTGACTTGAACTGGTGCAATATTGTTTCATATTTTCCAGTCAGATAATTTCACGTCATCACACAGCATGATCCTGTCTCTATCTGGATAGGAGATACGACTAAAATGGGGTAAAATGTAAAAGCACGAGTCACAGATACATGTGTATAGCTTGTCTCTGCCATGTACTCGCAGTGTGTACCTGTGTCTCAATGCCTCGGTATTCTCTGTGACATGAAGACCTTATTACCTCCTGCTGGCTTGTTAGAGGATGAGAAGAGGTAACACCTGTTTCAAAAGAAATCAGTTTGCAGGGACAATTAATTATTAAAACATTCACCAATTATTGAGCAGTTATATGCCCAGGTTTTGATTTACATACATATTAAAATTCAATTTTCATATATTTGAAAATAAAGATTATCCTTGTTTTACAGGTGAGCAAACAAAGATGAGTTGTATCCAGGTCCACAGAGACAGGAAAGGTGGGGCAAGTTTTGATTTGAGAGTTCACTGAAGCAAAATTACACCATCCCCCATGGCGCTTTATGGTAAGAGGATATTCTTCCCACAAAAGGAAATGAACACTAACATTGAATGGCTACTGAATTAGACATTTTATTACTAGGAAGAGTTCAATAATAATATCTACTATCAACAATTATGGACAGAAGACTCACTTATTAAATTGTGTAGATGCTTTTTTTGTTTTCCTCTAGGATGCTTCTCAGCCCCTTAAGGGGTTCTGCCCTTTGAGGATGCGAACATCTTCCCCACTTTGTATAGATCTGGTGCCATTATGATTGGAGGCATGAATTCTAAATTTGACCCACAACTCAAGTACCTAGGTAGCATAACAGCAGACAGTTCTTAGTCTTCTTTCAGATCTTTCTTATTAGTTTTTGTTAACATGCCTCAGTGGTTCAAGCTCTCAGCTTTTCTTTTCTGTATAGCATGGGAGAATACCTAACCAAAGAGAATCTGTAATAAGGGCTGTCAAAGAGAATGATGTGGCAACACAGGGTTGTGACACGCATTACACCTGCACCCAGGCATGTTTGAGGTCACACAGACTTGCCAACTACTTTCCAAATGCCCAATAGTCTAGACTTGAATTTTGCAGGCAAATGGATGGAGCTAGAAAGCATTATTTTGAGTGAGGTAACCCAGACCTAGAAAGACAATTATCACATGTACTCACTCATAAGTGGTTTGTAAACATAAAGCAAAGAAAACCAGCCCACAAACCACAATCCCAGAGATCCTAGACAACAATGAGGACCCTAAGAGAGACATACATAGATCTAATCTACATGGGAAGTAGAAAAAGACAAGATCTCCTGAGTAAATAGGGAGCATAGGGACCATGGAAGAAGGTAGAAGGGGAGGGAATGGCAGGGAGTGGAGCAGAGAAAAATGTAGAGCTCAATAAAAATCAATTTAAAAAAGAATTGTTCAACCAGGTATGTAAATCAAAAAACCTTCAAGATACCATCTTACACCTGTCAAAATTACTAAGATAAAAAACACTGGTGATATCTGATATTGGAAAGGACATGCAGTAAGAAGACCACTCCTCCACTGGTGGTGCACAGCCACTTTGAAAATCGGTCTAGGGGGTTTGTAGAAAATTGGGTATCAAGTTACCTCAAGACCTTCTATACCAATTTTAGGCATATACCCACAGGATGCCCAATCATACCATAAGAACATGTGCTCAACTATGTTCATAGCAGCATTACTCATAATAGCCAGAACCTGGAAACAACCTAGATGTTCCTCAATTGAAGAATGGATAATGGGAAATGTGGTACATTTACACAATGAAATACTACTCAGCTGTAAAAAAAAATGGTGACTTCATGAAATTTGCAGGCAAATGGATGGCATTAGAAAAAAAAAATCATTCTGAGTGAGGTAACCCAGACCCAGAAAGACAAACATGGTGTGTGCTCACTCATAGGTGGTTATTAGGAGTAAAGGATAAGATGACCAACCTACAATCCACAGCCCCAAAGAGCCTAGATAACAAGGAGGGCCCGAAGAGGGATTCATGGATTTCCCTGGGAAGGAAAAGATTACCTGGGTAAACTTGTAGCAAGAGGATGGAGGGGTGGGAAATAGAGGGAGCAGACTGGTCAGGCTGGGATCAGGAGGCAGGTTGGATGCAGCTTGGGGGTTGAAAGTAACAAAAGAGACATTTTGATGGGGTTAGGGAGAAACCTGATGCCAGGGACACCCCCAGGATCCCACAAGGATGACCCCAATTAAGACTCCTAGCAATAATAGAGAAAGTAACTGAACTGGCCATCTACTATAAGCAAACCTCTATAATTGCCATGAAGACTCATCTTTTATATATTGTTCCACATTTAATATCACATTTAATTTAATTTCAGATTCTATTGTTAATTCTCTTGTGCCACTAGCTCCCTTGTTTGTCACCTAAAAAAGTACCACTAAGTGTCCTATATTATATACACCCAAGACAATGACACCAAGGAAGAAAATAGAGTCTTAACTCATTCAAATGTTCAGACTTAAATACACATCCTGAAATTCGAAAAAAAAATGTTTTAATTGCTAAAATCCAGAAAGCTGTGATGGTGATTCTAATTCTTCTGTGTGCATTAACTCTTGTTACCATCCTTCTTTTCTTTAGAACGAATGAGACACATGTCCACGCTGAAACCCCCGATCAAGAATAGGCTGTAATAGAGCTTTGTTTTCTGTATTATACAGTTCTGTGCTGCCTTTGTAAATACAAGGACACATCCATTACATTTTTGTTCAAAAGCATCATGCAAAAATAAAGGTGAATTGTCTCCATTTTCTCGCAACTATATTTAATATTCAGCTACCCATTCATTGTGTTGATAAATACAGTAGCCCAAGTATGATGAACCAATTATGCTTTTAGCAGTAGAGTAAATTCAATGTGCCATCAATGCTGTTAAACCTGTCTCCATTTGTTCTTAATCTCTCTCCACACAACACAGTGATCTGTCATGACTTGCAATAGTGTGTGTTAGAGCTGACCCCAAGAATGAGCTGGGCTACAGCTGGGAACAGGAGACAGTGAGCATCCATCGTGATGACAGCCATTTTAGCAAGCATGTTCTGAAGATGAGGCTGACCAAGAGATAAGTCTCACTGCTTTAGCATGGTGGATTATAGAACTTTAAAGGGGTAAAATGACAGAATTGTAAAATATAGAAAACATTACAGGACTGAATGAAATATTCAGACAGGACTGGTGATGTGAGCTTAGTCATCATGGTGAAGGAAGTTTCCAAGAGGGTGTACAAAGGTTTGAAATAAAAATCAGGCTGCACACGTCTCTAAGGCTTCGGCCCTGGGGAGCTCCATTGCCAAATTAGCAGACAAATGTCGGCCACAGACATTTGCTCCACATTTATACTCATTTCAGAATCAGTTCACACTTGTGTATCTTTGGAGTCTTTTATATTGAGGAAATATTTAAAAATGTTTTCTATGGTTATTTAGTTTTGCCTTTTCTTGGTGATTATACCTAATAAGTATATTTCCCAAACAAATACTGAAAGTCACTTGGCCTTATCTTTAGCAGCATTACAAGAGGCTACGCCCTTTGTCCCCTGCACAGATTCCCCAAGAGAGGGCAGCTCATTTCCCGCTGTCCAGTTCACATGTTTATATACTATCCAGCACTGAGAATCAGGTAGCTGGAGAAATGCAAATGTTTTGGGGTGCTGTGTTGAGCAAATGTACATTCTTCCATGGCCTCTGCTTCAGTTCCTGTCGTGAGTTCCTGCTCCTCCTCAAAACAATGGCCTATGATGGGGACATTTAAGCCAAATACATCCTTCCTCACAAATTTCCTTTGCCTCCTTGTCTTTCTCACAACAATAGAAAGCAAACTCAAACAGGCATCCAACCCAAAGCCTCCTACATCACTGAGCCTCATCCCCACCCCCAGGAAGCCTTTCGCTTATCACGTGGTATTGTGAGCGTGATCAATGTCCCAGTGTGGCAGATCTTTAGTAATCACACAAACCTAACTGGAATGAAGTTGACTGAACTACAGGTTTGCATTCAGACCACCTGGTCCATCGTTAATCTGTTACCATCTTCGTCAAGTACACCCCCTTGTACTCATTATTTTCCTCCTGCACAAAATTAGATCAGCAGCAGTATTCTGCGTCATTGAGTGTGATTTGCTTTTAATTAATGATCGCAACGTTTCCAAAGCTGGTAGCTATCAATATTACACTAATGTTCACCCACAACAACAGGGTGTCTGAGGCTGTGGATGGTGGTTTCCTCATTTCCAGGATAATAAAGGGTAAAAGAAACAGAGTTTCATAGAAGTTAGTTGAATAATATAAAAGATGATGTGGGTACCAATGGGATTCGGGTTCTGAAGTCTCTCGTTCTTTCACCCAATATTCTAGACCAGTGGGGATTACAGCGCACGAAGAGGCCGCAGTAGAGTACCATGCGGCTAGTGATTAGTGAAGTTCCCTGCAAAAGTGCCGTGGGAGGGAGAATCCAGCAGCAGGCGTGGCGAGGTGAAAGGCTCACAGTGCAGGTAATTTGGAGAAACCCGCACGATCTTGAGAAGTTCATTGAAGCAGCTGGTTCTCCATTACTTCTGCTCATATCTGTCCTCTCCACTTTTGTCCTCCACTGAGTGGCCCAGATGGCGAGCACCATTAAACTACACAATAATCTACAGGAAACTAATGTGATTCCACCTGCATTCTCCAGTTACTTCTGTACCAAGGAGGTCTGGGTAGGAGGATGTTAAAAAAGCCCCACCCAATCCTTTCCAGTTTTGACAGAGGATGGATTGTAGAGGATATTATAAATTTTACTGTTTATCTAGAGAGTGCCTGGTCTTTTCTTGGAAGATTTAACTTTCTTTTTTGTGTGTGTGTGTGTGTGTGTTTTTTATTGAGAAAAAGAAAAAAGTTTCCGCCTCCCCCCAGCCTCCCATTTCCCTCCCCCTCCTCCCACCCTTCTCCCCCTCCCCCCACTCCTCTCCCCCTCCCTCTCCAGTCCAATGAGTAGTCAGGGTTCCCTTCCCTGTGGAAAGTCCAAGGTCCTCCCCCCTCCGTCCAGGTCTAGTAAGGTGAACATCCAAACTGGCTAGGCTCCCACAAAGCCCAAACTTGAAGTAGGATCAAAACCCAGGGCCATTGTCCTTGGCTTCTCATCAGCCCCCATTGTTCGCCATGTTCAGAGAGTCCGGTTTTATCCCATGCTTCTTCTGTCACAGTCCAGCTGGCCTTGGTGAGCTCCCAATAGATCAGCCACACTGTCTCATTTTACACTGTGCGTAAATGTGTGCATGCATGTATGTTTGTATGTATTTGAGTACAATGTCCGTGGAGGCCAGAGGAGGGCACTGGATCTCTTGGAGCTGGGGTTAGAAGTAGCTGTGAGCAGCCCGGAGTGGGTGCTGAGGACTGAATTGTGTGTTCTTCACTCCTGAGCGGACCCGCCACCCCAGGGTGCTTTCATGTTGATTAAGTGCTTTGACATTATGATTTTGAATGATTGTCCTAACAATAATTTCCCATTAGAAAGTTAAATACATTTTTGGATGAATTTGAGAAATCTTAAGAGTCTCAATTTGAACCAAGGTTTGCTGACCCTCCTTTTCATGCTGCTTCTACAATATTATATTGCTTTGCCTTCAGGAAATTAGTAAATTTGGATTAAAGAGAAAATTATTCCCATGAAAACATTAATATTGCAGCATGCTCCTTGTTTATTGATCTCTTAGAATTGTTGATCTCTTAAATATTTTTTAATTTAAATTGCATATTTAGCTTTGATAAGTACATAATTAAAATTCTCTTCACTTCCACTGAATGTCTATTCCAGCATTTTCCTAGCCTGAATTATAGCAATATTCAAATTGGAAATCTGACTCTTTCAAATAGGAAAATGCCTGACAGTCTCTAGTGCCCACTTGAATTTAGTATAACGTTACGTCAGTAAGTGTATATATGAAACTGATTATTATTTTCCCCTTTACAATTTGGAAAGCTTAATGCTATCAGCTACAATAAATAAACATGCTAAGTGCAAATGCAATTTGAAACTGAGTAATGTTCAAATTAAGGATATTCATTTCATGTAATAAGTAGCAAATCATTTGAATTAAGTATTATAATAGAAATATGTGCACATAGTAAATATTTAGAGGGCACCAAGGCCAGACACATGCTAAACACTAGTATTAAAGAAACTGCTGTTGGCAGGTGTCTTTGAGTGCCCAAGCATGTATTACTGGTACCACTGATCTGGATTCCCACAATAACCAAATTTTCTGTGACTTTTTTTTTTTTTTTTTTGGATTTTCGAGACAGGGTTTCTCCGTAGCTTTTGGTTCCTGTCCTGGAACTAGCTCTTGTAGACCAGACTGGCCTCGAACTCACAGAGATCCGCCTGCCTCTGCCTCCCAAGTGCTGGGATTAAAGGCATGCGCCACCACCGCCCGGCCTTTCTGTGACTTTCTAAGCAAGTGTAAACCTCTGTCCCCATAGAGTCTCTTCATATCCTGTTCTGCAATACCAGCTACGCAATTCAATAAAAATATATATGAATATGTATGATCTGTGTGTGTGTCCATTGCTTTTCTTTTTATCCTAAAGGCAGCGTAAGAGTCTTCTGTGTTGTAAACATTCATATTGAACAAAAGTTTCATTGAGAAAATAAAGTCTACTGCATGTGTCTTTAAATTATAAACTTTCACAAAAATCGGTATTACTCAACTGATAAAAGGAAAATAAGAGCTTATTTCTGCCAATTTCACATGGAAAAGTCCCAACGTAACTGCCAACCAATATGCATTTTGACAGTCCTCACATAAAAATCTCATAATTGATTACCTCAGCTGGTGTTCCACTTTCTTTTCTGTTGCTATGAAGAATGCCCTGGCTAAAAGCAAGTTGATGCAGAGTGAGTTTGTTTGGCTTACAGGCCATCAAAAGGAACCAAGACAGAAACTCAAGCAGAGCAGGAAACCTACTCATGATTTGCTTTGTATAATATCCCAGGTCTATCTATTCAAGGTTGGCACAAACCATAGTAGGCTAGGTCTTCCTACGTCAATCATTCATAAAGTAACGGCACAAAGAGAAGTCCACAGACCAATGTGATGGAAGCATTTTCTCAATTGACGCTCATTCTGACAACATGACTCTACCTTGTGTCAAGTTGATGATAAACTACATAGCGTAGCTGGCAATAAAATGCGGAACTTCAATCTTTCACTAACCTTCCCTGTATTACACACACCTAATTAGGGAAAAATAATTTTCCCTCTTTGCAATTACTGTGAAATCAAATTATAACAGCAAAATTGAAACTAACCAATTGATTCCATTGTCTGAAACTGTCTAACAGCTTTCATGTCATGCAAACAAGCAATATCATACTGTTGGAAGTGATAAGGAATTAGATGCTAAGCAGAAGCAGAAAGAAATACTTATGAACAAACTATTGCTCACCGAATTAAGTAATAGGCATTTCCCATAGAAGGATCTGGAATAAAATAATAGGCCTTTCCCATAGAAGGATCTGACATCAGTTCGTTTGTAGAGAATAGGTATGATGCCCCATTTGTGGATTGAATAGAGCAACAAATCAGCTAAAATTTGCTGATGAAAAATAAATCACAATGTGTGTTTGAGACACAATATTTGAGTGGAGACTGTGTGGGAATCAGTGGCATAAAGTGGCAGTTTCTTACAATGGTGTTTGCAGAGTTCTGTGTTTGAAGCTAAAATCATCTTTAGGCAGAGCCTCTTAAAATGCCCATATCAATGATGGCATCTGATGATTATCATCACGGGTGATTTGTGTGTAACTGAGGAAAATAGGCCTAAGAAAGCTCTGCCTGTGAGTGAGGTGGGGCTGAATGCATGATCGGTAAAAACCATAAGGGAGATCACAGGAATGACTCAACCCATTGAGAAAACAGAGCGCTGTAATGTTTCTGAAAGTATCAATCATTTAATCATTTAAATATTGTGAAAAGTGACATTTATAAGAGAGAAGAACAGTTCATTTTAAACAAAATGGTACAGGAGACTGACCACTCTCCTCTGCCTCCTCTGCCTCCTGCTACCTCACTGCTAGCTTGCCTATTGTTTGAAAACTAATCTTTCTTAAACAGATTCACATGCGGTCTTATTCTTAATATTTGCATTTACTCTGGGGATATAAAGAGTAATATTCTTTTTTTTTTTTTTTTTTGGTTTTTCGAGACAGGGTTTCTCTGTGGTTTTGGAGCCTGTCCTGGAACTAGCTCTTGTAGACCAGGCTGGTCTCGAACTCACAGAGATTCACCTGCCTCTGCCTCCCGAGTGCTGGGATTAAAGGCGTGCACCACCACCGCCCGGCAAGAGTAATATTCTATAAGTTATTGTTTTTCCGATTTCCTTTCAACACTATGTACAAGGAGAATGGGGGAAAACCTTCTATCTGGTGTTTTCTCACCAGGGGTTAAAAATTTAGTCTAATCTGCTCTATCCATGATAGCCAGGAACTAATTGTCACGAGGCTCCCATGACAGCTACACCTCTGTTATGAGGAGTAAAGGTGCTAACTGAGTCATAGAAGTTGAAGGGCAGACGTTTCTCTCCTGTGTGCTCAGCTAATTGAGACTCTCTGTATCTGATGACAACAGTCTGTGGTCTTAGGTTCTAGCCACTGTGTCCTTTCAGTCCAGGGGTGAAGATGAATAATGATTTTTTTCTAAACCAATCATACCCACCTGTTCAAATCCACTGAGGGAAGGTACCCTCTCTTCTAGGATATCCACTATGAAGCTCTTACTCAGGCTTTGGAACTCTGTGCGAGGTTCTAAGACTGAATTTTTAATGTTTCTATTAATTTTGCTTATTTTACACTGAGACTTATTATGGAAGTAGTTGACTTCCTTTTAATTTCAGTCTTAATCCTATTTTTAATAGTTATTATTGGTTATCAGCTTGCCTACATCAGGAACCAATTAAAACCCAAAATGTTGTTGGGTTGGATTATTTTTCCTTAGTGTACCATTTGAGTTTGGAAGATTCACCTTTAGTCTGGGTCTCACCTTCTAGTGACAACGTATTGCAGGTCACAGGAAAAAGAAACTATTGCTCTTTTCTCGCTTACCATCAAGTCCATTGCTTCACTGGTATCAGAACATGCTTCTTCAGGATTCTGACATATACTGAAGCCCAGCAGAGACATCCAGCCTCAGGGACTGAGCAACTATTAGATTCTGGGACTTTGATAGAGACAGCCATTGTTGGACTTAGTCAGACCAGAATCTGACTACCCATTTGTCTATGTACAGATTAGTTTCCTCAGCCCTGTTTCTCCAGAGAACCTAAATACATCCTATTTGCCCCATCTTAGTTTTTTATTGGCCAACCTTACATCATCACTTTGCTTTGCTCTGTAAGCAGCATTATAGCGTCAACTTCTATGAAATCAGCATTTTGAGCTCCTGACGTTATGGGATGCTTGTCGTCCTGTGTCTGATTCTTCCACTGAGCATGATCTCCTGTTCCGCCATGCTGCTCCACATGGCAGAACTTCACTTTGTGGTTGAAGCTTTGGTGAGTTTCGAATAGCACTGGGATTGTAAATAGTGACTGTACATCTTAAAAATTAAAAGGGTAGGATTTGAGTGCTTTCACTATGAATAAAGGGTGCTGACTGAGGAAATATATATTTGAAATAAATTAACCACTGCACAATGCATATATACATAAAAATCCCACATGAAATCACATTGTTTTGTGCAGTTTTTATTTTCATGTATAGGTTTTATAAAAACATTTGCTTTGTACTATTTTATTGTTTTGTAGAAGGGAAGGGTGCACGTGCCATGGGGCACATGTGGAAGCCAGAAGATAAATTTCAGTAGCTGGTGCTCTCCTTCTGCCAAGTGGGTTCTGGAAAATCCAATGTGGATATCAGGCTGGTCAGTAAGTGCGTCTACCTTACTTTCCCCATATCTTGCTGTTTGTTCCATTGGGTGTTTACTTGTTGGGGTTTGTTTGTTTGTTTGCTTGCTGTGTGTTTTAACAGAAACTGTCCTTGTGCAATTCACAGTACATGACATGTTGCCTACTTCAATGTCTGTATGAGGCAGAAGAAAAGGAAGAGGGTGTGATGGGTGGGATATTGTCCTTGGTTTGGCTCAGTCACTTCATGAGTAGGCTATAGGACTCCCTAATACCTCATGAATTGAGACCCTTAGACCTCTTGGGAAGATAAAACAGTGGCCCTGTGTGTTTGTTTGTGTTGTACTACTGGGGAGTGTTTGCTGTGGGAGCTCTTTCCTCTCCTTCAGTCAATAGCCTGTAAGATACCAGCCCACTCGGGCATGATCTCTTATACTATAAATGCAGCTGTAAAGCCTGCTCTCACTCTCTTGCTTCCAGCTCTCACTTCCAGCTGCTAGACTCTGTTCCTGTTCCCTGTTCATGCAGAGGATTATGATTCAGGATAGTGATCTGTAAGCCTCCCCGAAATAAATAACCCTGTATTATATGTAATTCTGACTCGTGTGGAATTATTTTATATCTTCGGCCATCAAGTGTCGTCCATGTTATCTAAAATGGTAGAAGAGGCATGTTACTTATGATTCAACTAAGGCACTCGGGTGGAAAGAATACGGCAGATGATCTGGTTGGCCCCAATGAAAACTTGGGTCCTTAGCAAGAAGAAGGCACTGTAGTTGAGATGAGGTTACAATGACATGCTTTGAAGACAGATGAAGGAAATATATGGGCTAAAAATTTTAGTGTGGTCTAGGAGTTCTAAACAGCATAGATATGTATTGCCCACTAGGGATCCAGAAGCAGGATCTTATTGACACATCAACTTTATAGTAACCATGACCTTTTCAAATTTCTTACCTCTAGAACTGGGAAAGTGTATACCTGCATCATTTTATGTCACTAGGTTTGTGTCAATTTTTAATAGGAGTGACAAAAAATTATATATGCCTAACCAATAACATGAGCTTTTCGTGTGGAAGCTAACACAGTTTTTTTTTTAAGTAAACTGCTTGGCATTTGTGTTTAACATCAGAACTTTAGAGTTATAGTCATTTATGTCCAGCAGAATTTTTTCTTTAGATGAACCTCTTTCTTTCAGGCAAATCTGAGAAAATGTATTGTATAAAATCCCACTTTATGAACATAAGAGAGCTTCAGGAAAGCAATGTATAATTTTTCTTGATTGCTCCTACTTTGAAATAACAGATTATTTTATCAGCAGTATTCCAATAGGCTAACTTCCCAATTAATTAATTGAGACGTTAAATTCTCACCATGATTGTACTTTGGAGTCAGAAAATTTACAGAGGAAATTAGGTTAAATGAGGTGATAAAGGCAGAGCCCTAATCAGGTATGACTACTATTCTCATAAAAAGAGGCTAAGGCTTCAGTAATGATCAAGAACTGGAAAGGCCATGTGAGGACATGCAAGAATCAGCCTACCATCTGCTAGCTATGCAAAGACACCCCAGAAGAAGCTAAACTTGCTGACAGCATAACCTTAAACTTTCAGCCTTCAGAACCACGAGAAAATCAGTTTCACTAACTTAAGTAACCTAGTCCATACGTTTGTATTTTACCAGCTCCAGAAACATATTACAGCTTCCTAACCAATGTCCTAATGTACTACTTATCCACGGGGATATTTTAATAACATTTAGTCACTATCACTTATTTTACACTTATTAAACCATGAGTGCCATGATAAGGTCTTGTACACATTTGTTCTCAAATGTTTCCAACAAAAATGATTTTATATTTCTTTGCATATAGATGAGAAAATGGGAATTCTGGGAGGTTACTCTTGGACACATATTATGCCCTGACACACAAGGTAGCTAGGACCCAAAGCCGGGTCTAATGATTTTACTCTGAGATGTAACATCTTTGTAACTATGCTTTATAGAATGCTGCTATACCAGGTACCAAGAGACACATTGGAGAACTATTCATTCTTATAAGTACCATCTATAAATAATAAGACAAAGGAGAAACCTGGTGAAGAGTTGTGAGTTTCATACACCAAACAAATAGCTGAAAACACATGTAAAATCTTTATTATGCACTTTATTATATAAGTAACAGTCACAGCATTACCTGGATGTAATGTCTATTCTAATATCCTAATGTATAACCTGGTGTATAATCTCAGTTACCACCTGAAGCTCTCAGTCACAAAGCATGTGGACCTTTTCTCTATCCTTTCAAAAGGTAATAATTTCAGAAAGTATGCTGAAATGAAGGTGAGAAAGAGCACGAGAATTTAGTAACACACGTGATCAGGCAAGGGTGTGCTTAACTACATCTCTGTTACCAAGATGCTTGAAACAAAGGCAGACACAATCGATTGCCTTTAACTGTCTAGGAATAGATCTCACATAACCCATGATCCCAGAAGCCATTGAACTTTGACTAGATCTTGCAGAGATAATATGATTTGCCCTAGTTTTGACTCCTGACAAAGAAAACCTGTAACATTGTTTGCAACTGTGTAGAAATTGTGTGGCATTGGTTTTGTGCTACATGGAGGATTCTAAAAAGTTGTAAGGTAAATTTCTTATTTTGGCCCCCGTCCAATAACTCTTTACAAGTTGTTTTAACATAACCATTTCTTATTTTTTTCAGACTGCAAAATATATTTCCAGTGCAAATAAGCCTCTAAAAAGAATATGAATTCCGTCTGTTACATAGTGTACTGTGTGTGTGTAGATATATTGACATATGTAGTATTTTAAAAACAAGAATTATAATATGTGAAGTTTGCAACTTTTGGGGCTTGGAATTCTGTAAAATTGCAGACTCATGATTAATAACTTGATCAATAAAGTCTCAGAATGGTAGAACATATCTATAGAAGTGTCTCTAAGATTCTTTGATCCAATCTTTAGACTGTGACCCATACTCAATGTTACAGGATTCCCTTCCAAAGCTCTAGGTGCATTTTCTGAGTATTCTCAATATAACTCTACTTGGTTAGGTATATTGCTGATCTACTACCTCTATAACTGAAGTTTGTTGAAATAACACAATATTAAGTCATAATGGAAAAATATTGGAGTATTCTAAGGTGTTTTAAAATGTGGGGAGTATTGTTATAATTTTTGGCAATAGCAGTATTTTTAAGAATCAGTCTTGACTAACATTGATTCTTCATGCTTACTGGGCAGGTTTCATAGTGGTGGAAGGTGCTATAAATGCTACGAGAACAGAGAATTATCCATGAGCCGTCAACAACTGTGAACCTGTGAACTACAATAGTGATCCTCTCGATGAGGCCTGCCCATTGGTACAACTGTGCCGAAACATCAAGGGAGAAACCAACTGCTTTCTGATTAAATTTTTACTCCTATGCATACCTGGCAACATTATTGCTCTAAGAACTTATGACTGGCTGCACAAGTGCTATGCCTTAGGAGAGAACCTATTACTACCATTTTTTTGCCAATGGACATCATATAACACTGACTCTTAATTACTTTTTCTTAAATCCATAGGTTATATCATTGAATCTTCAACAGAGTAGCTTCTGTTTTCAGTGGATGGTGATGAAGACAGAGACACCCAACTGACCAAGGTGCAAGAATAAGAGACTGGAAAATGTTCAGCCATAAACAGAAGATATACAGCCCCTCGTCCCAAGGCTTAGGAGTCTCTGTGAAAACATAATGAAAAGACTGCTGAGAGCCAGAGGAAGTGGATGATGATGGAGAAACAATGTCTCCTGGACTTCACAGGAACTCCAGTAGTTGTGACAACATGCTTAGATCCATGCAAGGCAAAGTCAGACCAAACCACAACATGGCAGGGAAGCTGGCCATGAAATCTCTCTTAGCCATAAATTTTTTTTTTGCAATTCTTAGGTTCTGAGGGAGGAAAAGTCAGTTTTCTCTAAAAGTACAACCCATGATAGGTTCACCATACTGAAGTGGAAGGCCACATATCCATAAATATTCGATCAATACAAATTCATCTTGATAAATTAGAAAAAAAAATGGACAAAAAGTTGGGTGGTCATGGAAGTGGCGTTGATCGCAGAAGAGTTGGGGAGTCGTGTGAATAAAATATAAACACAAAATTTTAAAATGTAAAATCATTAGGCTATTAATCTATTTGCTGCATCATCTAGTTGCTGGCGATATATAATTTTTCCAGTGATATGAAAGTAGTAGTGGCTCATCAAGGTGGTTTGGTGGGTAAAGGCATTTGTTTACTGTTGACCTGAGTTTAGTCTCTGGGACCAACATGGTTAACAAGAGAACTGACTTACCTGAGTTGTCCTCTAATCTCCAATTGTGTGTTATCACACACACACACACACACACACACACACACACACACACACACCAAAGATGAATTTAACTTTTTCATGTACTCATAGTGGTTGTCACAAACCAAAGCAGTAACTTGAAATGCTAAGCTATCTAATTCTTCCAACCATTTTTAGGTCATTTCCCCTGGGTAGCTTAACTGCCCTCTGAAACACATCTTCTCTCCATTGTAGGAGTTCTCACAGTTTGATCTACTCTTGCTATCATTTTTTACAAGTTTGATTCTATTATAGATGCCTTAATTAATATGGTCCAAATGGTTTCTTGCACAAGATACTATGCCTCGTACTAACCCAATAGCCCATAAGTTTTACTTACAATTTTTCATAGATGCTACCCTATACCAAGTTGCTAAGGCCTCTCAGTTTTTCCCTTCAGATATGTGCACCCTGTAGTCATTCTAACAGAGCCAATTTTCTATACCTCAAACATGAAGCAATATCTTTTCCATCCTGACTAAATTCATGCCTACTCCTCCATTTCTTTTACCACTGTTTTAATTCTTGAAATATCATGTGTGGCATTGATATGTTAATTTTTGTTAAATATTAACAATTATTAGTGTACCATATCCTGACTTAATAGTTACAAGTCTTCAGAAGTTGTCTTTTCCAATACCCAGAGAGCACTATTAACTGGAGAACTGTCAGGTTCTTGCTGCCCCGTGACCGCTTATCCCACGTTTGTATTCTCTACACCATTACTACTGTTTTCTTTCCCAGGTTTGTGATTTCCTACCAAAGGTTTGACTTTTATATATTCTTTGTTGTTATTCAAGTCACCGCATTTTATAGGACACCTATGTTCTTAGATTTATATAATTCATGATCTTTAAAGCCTGAAATGATACTTCCATTTAGACTCAAATCTTTGCCTCTTTCAAGAAGGAGCCGCTGAAGTGTCTTCCCTCATTATTACCCTCACATGATGGGTGGAAACAACAGGTATACAACAAATACACAAAATCTAACTTCCTTATAATGGCCTCTACCATCTGTTTTGTATATATAATTGCAGGAAGGTAGGTTGCTGAGGCTTCACTGGACATGAACTTTCACATAGGAGAGTTCACAAATTCCCTTCTTTTATTCTCTATTGATTATTATTTGGATGGCGGAATCAGTTCCTATCTATGTGCTCCTGTTTTGTGTTGCCATCTCTCCTTTGATTTTGGAGTATTCATTTTCAGTGGTCCTTATTTTCCCCACTAACACTTGGGTTTGGTCTTCATTAAGCTTAAATTTACTGTGTTAAAAACGGTTGAGAGTTTTCTCTATTTTATCACTCTGCCTTCAATAGGAAGAATGACTCTGTGCTGACTGAATGCGCCTTAGGCTGTGTGCTCTGTTTCTGTGACATCGGAGCAGGGAGAGGGTTTGTTCTGATTGTGCACATGTGTTAACTTGGGGGGGTAAATGGCAACACTAATAGAGCGTACTAATGATTCTAACCCTTGAATTGATCTTAAACGTATCGGTGCTCACCAGTACATACAAAGAGAACAAATCCACAGAACTGAGAAGCAGTTATTTCCCTTGCCCTGGCTCTCGCTCCTCAGCTCTACATCCATTTATCACCTAGTGTTTTGAATATCCCCAGTCTTAGTTGCTGCTCCACCACCAGAGGGACTGTAAGGCTTAAATACAACTGGAAGGCAGCATGCAAACCTTAGGCTCCGCCCAGACAGGCAGCATGTCAATCATAGGCCCCGCCCAGACAGGCAGCATGTCAGCCATAGACCCGCCCAGAAAACAGCATGTCAGCCATA